>JAQFVV010006486.1:222425-822425 GCA_028023455.1 Epiperipatus broadwayi
TTCTTTAATAGTTTTTGGAATCTCCACATTTTAATCAATCTCTCCCCTCCCTTTTTTCCTATATTTTTTTCAGCAATGCCGCCAATAAATTTTTTCTGCATTCATATTGTTTATAATTCATACTCATTATGAGTTTCTAAGTAGATATGAATGCATGAGTAATAAATATGTTATATTATCTTCATTTTTAAATAAAATTTGGTTTGTCTGCATATAATGGCCAACTAATATAACATTCAGTTTCTGCATTGCCTATACATTTAATGATTATCACAATCATTCTATATTTTCCAAAGGCTTCTTTTTTAATCTTTTATCACTTCTACTTTTTATTCTTTTTCTATTTTGAAAGAATCTACTATTTAATTCCTCATAAGATTTTGAAAACTCAAGTTTAGAAGGCGCTTGCAAACCTTCTATTGGCTTAATTGTGCAGTCATGATGTTAATTTTAGATTTTTTAGCACTTTTAAATTAGTAGTGCACAATATTCTACTTCTGAGATGTAATATTAATGGAAGAGTATGCTTACTGTGAATTTTGTGCTCTAACAAATTTCTATTAGCCTCCAATTGTTTGTCATTATAAATAAAACTCTTACTGACTAAGGAGACTACTATGATAGTACTTGAATTAATTCTCAGAACTGTAGGGTATCCTTTTAAAGTTTTTCCAAATATTTGCCCTACAATTAAAGATTTTTTCCATTGGTTTTTCTTCCAACTTCATATACTGTAGTTTTGGTAAAATATATATTCTTTTATAGCTATTATATTAATTTTACAGCAGGATTTGTCTTACTGACTTTTGAACATCTATAGAATTTTTTATTCATCATTACAGCTATTTTATAATTTTTTACTCCCAACATCATTCCATCACTTTTTATCTTTTCATTAAATTAAATTTCTGATGCAATTCTTAGCACATTCTTTTATAGTTCTTTCATAAATAATTAATAAACTTGGAACATGGTTATTTCTTTACTCTAGATTCTTTTTTTTAAAAAAAAAATATGGTTGTTTTGTTTTCTTGGATTAGTTTGTTTTATTTTTTTAACCCTTATATTTCCATAGTGAAATGTTTTACATTATCATTATCATAATTTGCTTTACTTTTTTTTTTATTTTTTGTTTTATGTTGCTAGAATTTTTATATTTGATTTTATAATCATCTGTTTTTAATTATTTGAATATTTATTGGGGTTTTTTGCAAACTTTTTTTTTATTACTTGCTTTCATTTTTGTATATATCTATTTGATTTAATTCTGCCAACCACTTTTTCCATGCTATTATAAAATGTATATAAAATTTATTATGATTATGTAAGTACATCTTGGTTATATCATACTATTGTTTGCATTCAATAAAACAACTTGCCAATTCCTTGTTGAAGTTTTAGTTAGATTCTCAAAAATCTTTTGACTTAAAGAATTCATTATTAAGACCCCATCATTTTCATTTCCAGTTTAAACTAAATCTTGGAAAAACTAGTAATATTATTCTGTAAATTCTGGTTTTGATCAGTTTTTTTGTTTATTTCATGCTCTCTGGTATAATGATGATAAAATGGATTTCAGGTTGTTCATTCATTTTTTAATAACAAGTATCTTAATTTTTGAAAACTGAATAACAAGTCATGACTATCTTGTATGTTGATCTATGTGAAAATACGTACCCAGTAAGGTTGTCAAAAGAATTTGGCACATTTCATATCTACTGTCTATATTATGTGTTTACTACTAAGGTTTGATAAACTCATTATTACAAAGTTCTTTCTATAGACCAGTGATACTGCTTACATAATAATATGTGATTAGAAATTTCTAGTGAAAAGCTCTTTCTTAAGCCATAAAAAGTGTAGATAAGGTCAACA
Source organism: Epiperipatus broadwayi (assembly GCA_028023455.1). Taxonomy (NCBI): domain Eukaryota; kingdom Metazoa; phylum Onychophora; class Udeonychophora; order Euonychophora; family Peripatidae; genus Epiperipatus; species Epiperipatus broadwayi. Next base: position 224,301 of record JAQFVV010006486.1, read on the forward strand.
TTATAATTTAATAAGTTGTATTACATTTTATGGTTGTAAATTGAGAAGGAAAATAAAACTTTAATAAAACAAAAACTGACCATTTAAAAATGTATGTATAAAATGTAAACTGCTATTTTTAAATTTGTTTGGATTAAATAATAATAATTTAAATCCAGAATGTGCAACTGTTAAAACTACAAAAATTATGTTATTTCAAAATTTTATCTTTTATTAATCTTTTGCAGTGTGTATTTCTTTGCAACTAATTTTATTTTTATATCTCAATATTGATTTTGATATGTAGATTTAAAATAGAGAATTCTCTAAGAATTCGAAGTGTTCGTATAACAATTTTTCAAAAAAATTTTAATATGGTGGACTATATAAAGTGAAACAATCATTTACAAAAAAAAATTGCTACAAAGATCGATATCTGATTAAACAGATTTCCTCTTTTAAAAAAAAAAATTGTACAAAAAAAAATAATTTGACAGATTTAATACTTCCTTTTCTTTCAATATTTAGGAAATGTAAATTTTTGTATGTAATGTACACACATCCTTCATTCTTTCAAATCATTCATAAACTAACATTACATACTATAATTGCTAGCTTAGTAATTATAACCCAATTATTTAATTAAATCTGTAACTTTTAAATCCCACTTATAATTAAAGAAAAGCAAAATAAAAGCATAGAATAAAATATTAGAATTGATCAAGCATAGGTTAGTTTTAAAGAAAGTTAAAATGTTGAATATTTGAAATATAAAACAATTAAATAGTTTACACATACATTGCCTATATGTAAGCATTATAACTTTGCTTTTTAAAGAAATATCAAATATTAAATAGTTTAAATGTGTGTATTACCTTTCTATCAACACACAAACAAATAAAGCATATAATTGTTGTCCCATTCTTTCTCTGTTTAAAGCTTTTAGAACTGGACCTTGTAGGGTTTGAACTTGGATGCCCTACAGCTTCATTTATGATTATATAAAAATGTGATGATGATTTTTGGTTTACCTTTTCTACATGCGCATTACTATAAATTTAGCTAGTGACTAAATTGTAATGGCACAATATATATATATATATATATAAATATAATTTATATATGATATACTATATAAAAATATATATATCATAGATAAATTAACTTTATATAATACATATTGTTTTAAACAGGATATCATACATGTAAATGTATCAAAACTATAACAGTTAATAAACAAATAAACATTTTTAAAATTTAACATGAACTTTTTTATTTCTAGATTTAACCATTAAATTGTTATCTGGTCACTAAGTCATGAATTTATAGGGGAGAACCGTTGAATTCTCCAAATCATTATTTAGAGACAACTCTATTAGTAACTAATAGATATAGTACAGATTTTCAGTCAGCATATGCTACTGATCAACATGGTGGCCTGAGAATTGGAAAAGTTGCAATACTGAACATAGGATGCATGCTAATTGATGCAATCATATTCTAAGTAGACCTTTTTTTTGCCTAATTTTATAAAACTTAAAAATATCTTTTGATAACCAATCAAAATTTTATTCAGATAGGCAATTAAGAAATATAGAATTTTGAACAGTGGGAGGTTAAATCATTCAGAAGATCATGTAGGGTTCTAACAATGTAAAGGGGGATGATACATAACAGTATGATTCAATCAATAAATCAAATTTTTTACTTCAATTGAAAACAATCTAAAAATTTCTGCTGCTAAATCCACCACTATCATCCTAGATAGCTCAGAATATACTCAATAATACCACTAAATAATAGATAGTAATTCTATCATGTTTATAGAATTATGGAAGCATATTCTTAGACGCATTTAATGTAATATAAGTAGTCTACATATATATTTCTTTGGATGGCTTGAATAATTTTGAGAAACAAATTACAGTAAATGATTTATCGATACTAATTATTTTTTTAATATAACCCAGTAAATGAGAAGCTTATCTTTTCATGTCCGTTTTGGACTTTTTCCTTTGTTTTAAAACTGACATCACTGGTTGATTTTTTTTTTATTTTCATCCATATCTTTCATAATTCTCTCAGATTTTTTTTCAATAAATTTATGTATAATTGTGCAATATCAGATGCCACTTATTATTTAGAATATTTCTGCCATATAATATCAATCTTAATTATAACATATTTAGATGTGTTCCCTTTCTCTTTGTAAATAATTTATTTTAAAAAATTTTTTCAAAATCTATGAAAATATTTATCTTTTCTCTGAAACTATTATATTTTAAATATAAAATAAAGCACTTTAAATTTTGTAAAATATTATTCAGGTATAAGCATGTTTAATTAATAGATGATAATTATTTAAATAATTGTATTTTTTGCATAAAATTACTTTAGATTCTAGTTATATTCCATGATCTTAATATTATAAATCTAAACAGATTTGTAAGATGAAGCACTTCTTTAAAAAGTAGGAAGCTTTCTTGTCAATTTTTCCAGGAAGCTATTATAAAATATTATAATCATTTCTGATGGTATCTAAGTTGTTTAAATGATTTTTTTTTAGTAATTGCAAATATTTAAAATGCATTATTTGTATCGAAGTTTTATCAAATCTATTGCAGTTATAAAATATTTAAGATTTATTAAATTATCTATTTAATAATAAAAAAATTGACAAATTTTCCAATACTTGGTATAATAAATTTGTATGGTTTTACGCTTTTGGGTTCTCATAATTTTCCAATAGATCAGAATAATTGAGCTCAAATTCTTTAAACAGATTATTCTAGTATATTCTATGGATATCAGATTGACTTAATTAGTGATTTTTGTATTAAATTTGATCTTCATTATTTCTGGAAATTATCAGTTCATAATTTGAATTGTACTCTTAATCTCTATAAAAATAGACATAGAAGAATTTTATTTCACTTATGATATACTAAAATGAATTTTTATATGATTAATTTGTTAAGTCTTTAGATGATTATCATATATTATTAATTTTGAGAAATTAATGCAGATATAACAACTTAAAGTATATTGTTTATAAACTATTAAAAATTCTGATTGTCTGAAAGTTTAATGATAATTTCATTTTATTTCTAATCATATGTTGGGCTATTTCTATCATTTAGTTCAGGTATTCCCAACCCTTCTGGTACCCACACCTGTTTGGTTTTTAGTAAATGGTCCAGTATCCCTTTTTATTATACTAAGAAATAAACAGTAATTAAGCTTTCATAAAAGTTTTATTTGGTAAATAAATCTTAACTGAGCATTTTTAGTTATTTGGCCCTGCAGTGAGTCAAAAATTTATGTAACCTCACTGTGTCCATGTCTAAAAGGAGATAATACCAACATAGAATGGCCTGGAACTGTTGAGAATATAACTATTTTTGGAATATATTAATAGCATAATATGCTTAATTACCTAACTATTCACTATACCCTAATTGAATTGTTTTAAAAGTTCAAACTTTATAAATTTCTAAAACATTTAACTGTTTAGTAATAATGTACAGATTAAAATGAAATCATATTTCATGTCATTTAATCTCTCTTTATGAGGTCTAGCTAGCATGACAAATGGCAGTAAATGTAGATATTGAATCAATAAATTCTTAAATACTGATTATAATGTGTTGCTTTAGCCAAGCAGGCAATCCTGCCAAGAGCAACAATCAATAAAAATTTAGATACTTATTCGATCAAAATCCTGATTTTCTTTTTTCTCTTTTTAAAAATCAAGTTAATAAAAAAATTTTAAATGTTATAAATCATCACATTAGATTAACTTATGCATTTATTTTTCATTGCCTTATTTTTGTAAATTCCTAACTGAATGTTTGTTCATTGAAACATCTTTGGAATGCAATAATGCCTTTTTTTTAATCATTGTTTTATACTATTTTAATCATTTTTTAATATTTCAAGTTTAGATTTTGGAGAGAACTAAATCTTATATTTCATTAATAATGTTTATTGAAAATCAATCTTTTTGATAAAAAATTGATTTATGAGAGTTTTTCAGTAAGTAAAAAAATTATATTCTATATTATTTACAAATAATTCTACATGAGCATGTCAAACCTCATACTGCTCCAAGTAACTTTAGTTATCTGTTTAAAATCTTTATTTTAAGCAAGTAACTAATTCAAAACTTTTGTCTGACATTATGTCATCTAATATACAATATTTGATATAATGACAGAAATTGAGAAAGTCATTCAAAAGAAGAAATATCAAAATTATACCAAAATTGAAAAAAAAAACACTTGACAGACAGCAGCAACACAAGTTAAAAATTAAATATATTGGAAGGAGAGCTAATAAATTTCTCAAAATATACAAATCTGTAAGTATTCTCACAGATGACAAAGGCAGTGCTACTGTTGCCATAGATATTATTATTATGATAAAAAGAGAGAGAGAGAGAGAAAGATCCACACAGCAGACCAATACAAAGAAGTGTTAAGAAATTTTATAAAGTGTCAAGTGTTATTCAGAAAGAATCACAATTTTTCACTAATTTTGAAAAAAGTAAATTGAGCAAATTGCACATCTCAATTAGTAAGATCCATGTTTTATTCAGACTTATTAATTCTATTCAATATATCAAAATTTCTTCTCAAGATTTTTAGTTTTTTTAGTATATAAACACACTTTGTGGAATTAGTTTAAAACATAAAAATGAAAAAAAAAAAACATAGTTTATCTACCTATATAAAAAGTTACGAAGCTTTGACTATTGTAAGAAAAATATTAAATAAAAATAATAGCATATAAACCAGAACAATGGCAACTGATAATATTCTGCACAACACAACATACTTTCACTACAACAGAGAATTCTTTCAAGAAAATCTAAATATGGCTATCAGTTTGTAATTTTACACCTAATTAGAAATATTTACTTGGTAAAAATTGAAATCATAGTTATAAATATTATTATATCTACAACAATATTTTCTCTTAACTATGCTAATGATACATTCATAATATAATTAGAAATAAAACAAATATTGAACTTGTTTAATGTTTTTTGTCACTAAATTACCTTATGACAAGAATAAAAACTATTGATTGCAAAACAAAATAACCATAATACTATGAGGAATCATAACTTTCACAAAACCTAAGCATGAAATACTAAAAAACAACATCTGCATCTATGAAATACAATATAAATACACTCTATCAAAAAAAAATTAGAATATAAACACTGACTAAAAAGAAAATGTTATATGTTTTTAAAGTAGAAAGGAATTGTCAATAAATAAGAGTATATTTAATTAGAAAAACAGAAAAATATTGGACTTTGAGAAAAAAGTAAAAAAAAAAGTTGCTTACATAACAATGTCAGAATAACATATAAGTCAATCTAGAATAATAATCCAAAATATTTGAAATCTGCATATTAATCTTGCTTATAAAAAAAAAAGAATTAAGTCATTTGCAGATGAGTATATAAAGTTTCTATTGACCATTGTCTTAACCCAATTTATTAGAATAATCTTAAATTTAGAAAGTAACAAATGTAAATATCACAAATTCAATTTTAATACTAATTGTCACTATTCAGGTAGCAACATTTGAAGAAAAGAGGATAAATATAGATCTTGAAGAGTTATGGTCTGTACTAACTAGCCTGTGTTTTATTACTAATAGATGAATGTATTTAAAAAGTAGAAAATAGATTTTTTTATTAAATCATTTAACGATTCAACTGGATAATAGAAATGTTCCCACAGAAATTATTAGCAGATATAGTTAATAAATAATAAACAATGAATATACGCTAGTATATTGTATAATATATTTGGGATGTGCTCCCCAGCTCAATTGCAGTTAATTATTTAAAGCATATTAAAATTTTACAATTATGGTTACTCTTCATAAAGAACTAAATAATCTTTTTTTTTATTTGTTTGCTTTATATATAGTATATTATAAAGTTTTTATAACATAAGTTAAATATTGAAAATGTTTCGGACACAATATAAATTTTCTATGAGATTCCTACAAGTTTTTCTAGTTTTCAGTCAAAATTAAAGCTCAATGATTCAAATATTTAAAAGCTGCAAAATTGGTACTGTAATTGCTATTTATAAAAGTTTAATGCTTTTGCGATTTAAAATGAATGTCTCTTTATGTAAAGTACTGCAATAGTAGGAATAAACAACTAAATCTATGTTGACTAAATATTTTTAGAACAAATATTTGAATTAATAATTGAATTATTATAATAAAATATAATTCATCTTTTTATATTATCATTTTTTTAATTTAAAAAGATGTTATTTATGTTTTAATTTATTTTTCTTCATGGTTATATTTTATTATAAATTTATTTACTCTTATAACAATATATATCAGAATATATAAATTTAATTACAAGTATAATGTATATACTGAACTTTTAGATATAATTAGAATGGGTAGCTGAAGAGAACTTGAAAGTCTGTGTTCAAATATCTTCTAATTAGAATATATATATAATAATTTTTTTTTCATATGTCAAATCGTTGACCGGGAAGCGAACTCGGGCCAGCTGCTTGGAAGGCAGCAATGCTAACCACTAGGCCACCAACGCTTGGCTATAATAATATTTTTAATGCTCATTCTGATCAAATATATTTCTATGGTAACAAATTGCATGAATTGTTTATTTTAATGAGGCTTTTATTTTAAAAAACACAAAAACAATATACAATGTGTTTATAATTAGTTTTCAAGTTTAAAATCAATTGCTGAAACAGCTAAAGACAAAAAATATAATAATTTGACAAAAAAAAATCAAATATGCAGAAGCAATTTTCGTAGGCTATATCATCATTAAGTGAATTAAGTATGTTTTATATGTAAATGCAATAACTGCAAACTTATATTATTACTATTACACCCAGTAAACCAAAAATTACTTAATTAAATATTTAAAATATACTTTTAAAAAATAACATCACAGATTTTGGTAACCAAGCAAACAATTAATTAAAAACCTGTCACTACAACTGAAAGTTAATCAGAGTAATACATAGATACATCCTTTTAAAACTTTATATATTTATAAATCCATTAAAATCTTTTAATTATTATATGTAACTCTTTACAGAAGATATTAATTTATTTGTAAAAATATTTGAGAAATTTGTGGTCTTTTAATAATTTTTATTAGACATTCATTAGATTACAGATTATCTATTTAATAAATAATATATCTGTAGTGTAATTTTCACTACATCATTTTCACACAAGAGTAGGTACTTGTTTCCACTTTCAACATCTTGTGGAGGGGTGTAATCATAAACATATGAACAAAGTTGTGATAAAGATGTATGATACCCAAGATGCACATTTCATGCTGAACCAGCATTCATCAGTTGGCCCAGATCACATTCTCTTACATTTATTTTTATCATTGTTCTGTGTATATATATATATATATATATATATATATATATATATATATATATATATATATATATATATATATATATATATATATATATATATATATATATATATATATATATATATAGGGAATTATTACACTTTAATTGGTAAGTGTCAAACTTAATTGCTGTAACAACTTTGACTTAAATCACTTGATGGAAGTATATTAATAATTTTATTAGTTATTTATTAGACTAGTGATTATTTATTTAATGAACAATATTTTTGTAGTGTAAACTTTAGCACACCTCTCATGCAAGGTAGGGACTGGTTTTTATCCACTTACATTACAGAAATATTATCCATTATGGTACTTTTAGTTATATAAAATATTAATAACAAATTTGTCTACTTTATTTAAGGCTAGGGATGAATTAATAAAATAAAAAATACTTCACTAAATGACATCTTTTCAGTTTGCAATGTTGTTTTTAATTGCTTATTCTCTGATTATATCACAACTGAAAGTTATCTGCAATAACACAGGAAAAATCCTTTTAAATCCTCCCATATGTTTAAGCCTCTGAAAATGTTTTAATTATGTAAATATGAATATGTAATCTATATATTTGACAAATAATAATTTTATCAAACCAGAAATCATAAGATATATAAGGATGTTGAAGGTAAAGTGGTTCAAAACACAACGATAGCAGTGTTTGCCTTAGTTACTGGAATCAAAATTAATTAAATATTGTTAAAAAATTTGTGCATACATAATTTAGAATTAGCATTATTATAATGAAATATCTACTTGAATAACTGAAGTTAAATTACACAGATTGTGTTTTTAGTGCTTTTCTGTGACAACCATAAAGGTCATTAATATTATCTGGATGATATTAAGCATGATCCAGATGTTCATGGATATACATTTTACTCAAATATATACATATTAATATATGTATAAGTCAAAAATTATTAAATTGATAAAAGAATTAGAATTGAGTAAAAATTTATTTACAATAGGTGCTATTAATACATGTAGAAAAACAAAATACTTTAGATTATTTTTGAATATTGGAAAAGTAGTCTGATATTATATTGACATTATGTTTTATTAATGAAACTATATTATTATAATGGTGGAAGTACTGACATTCGTTAAGAATGTGCTTTACTAAAACAAACTAGGAAGAAGAAATCCATTATATGAGCTTTTAAAAGAATAAAAGATCACTTTAAAAAAAAAAAAAATTTTTAAATAAAACCAGGAGATAACACCATTATATCAGAAAGAGATGGAAGTTGTTCTAAAATTGTCATTAAATAATGAGGGAATTCACATTATATATGTAATTAAAAATATTTTACAGAAATGTTTCTTTCAGTGAAATGAGTTGTGAAAAAAAAAATTGTGGAAAACGAAGTCAATTTTCACTAGTAATAGTCGTACTTGGATTGAGAAAATTTTTGAAATTTGTCTCTTCTTACTGGAGGGGGGAGGGTCTAAATTGTATTCGCAGCCTATTATTTTCAAAGAATCTTATTTGAATAGATCTGTGACGTACTGTTTTTTTCCTAGCCATATCAAAAATGCAAAATAGTTTTCAATGATTTATAAAAACAATAACAAAAATATCTCAATTTTATTATTTTTATAGCATTGTAATATCAAAGAAGTTATGAAGGATTTGAAATTACATTCTATGTAAAAAAAAAAAGTGATAAATCATTTATCAAAAATTATATTTAGCTTATTAAACATCATAGTTTATCAGAGATATGATATTATTTAACAATTTAGAAAAAAAAATAATACATACTCTATAACAGAAACATTATTTTAAGCCAATGATTCTTATTAGTGGGTGTGGTATTAATGAGATGTAGTTTATACAACATAAAAAAAAAAGAATTGAGCAGTATCTCCTCTACCATAAATCTTAATGCTGTGACAAACAGCAAAAAATAAACTTTTCTGAAAGCACAATTTCTATTATATTAATCTAAAATATGAGATTTGAATGATAATGCATATAAATATTATTGCTATGACTTGGGTCTGCACAAAATTTGAAAAAAAATTAACATTCAATCAGATTTTAAATTTTTCTTTCTGGTAACTGGTCCTTGCCAGTCCAGTTAACCAACCAATATTGATCACTAACTATTTTTAGCTAGGGAGTAAAATAAGAATGGGAAAACACCCAAATTCTCAACATCTTGCAATTGGCAACCTAGAAATTGATCCTAGCATTTTAAATAGAGATATTCTGTAATTATTCATCATCATCATCAACAACAACAACCATTATCAATTCATTGCAGGATGAAGGTCTCTCCAAGTTCAATCCATCTTCTCCAATCTTTAGCTTCTCTTCTCCACATCACCCCTGCACACTTTTTCACCTCATCCATCCATCTCACATGTGGTCTCTTTCTGGGTCTTTTACAATCTCTTGGAATCCAGTTTAAGACTTCAATTGTCCGTCTATTATCATCTCTTCTAGCAATATATATATATATGTCCAGCCCAACTCCACTTCAATCTTTTAATTTTTTCAATGAGGTCAGTAACACCTGTTTATTCTCTTACCCATACATTGCGTTTTCGATCTCTTCTTGTTACTCCCAGCATGCATCTCTCCATACTTCTTTGAATGGTCTGAAGTCTCTGCATTGCTCTTCTATTAAATGTCCAAGTCTCAGATCCAGCTATATATATATATATTTCATAAAATTAAAATTTTAAACATGATTTCAAAAATAAATGCCGTTATTTTTTTCCATCCTCACTTCAAAATAGAAATTTCTGCAATTTTAATTATTTATTTGAAGATAAACCCTGTTAATATATGTATTTCACTCATCTCAATTATGAATTTTTATATGATAAACAGGAATTTTCAACCCACATTCAGATTTTAATCCGAATTTTTTTTTTTTTTAATGTTTTTAAAGATTTATAAAAGTTGTGCGTTGTTTTTGACGTTATTTTTAATAATGATAATTTGCTTAATGCCGTTTACTAAATAAATATTTAAATCCTCAAATCAACACAAATTGACGTCAACATTTTTTTTTTAATGTTTATAATAAAAAAGCTTTATATACTGCGTGTGCGTGCATGTATATCAGTAATATTCTTATAAATTAACACAAATAGAAACATATGATATAACTTGTTTAAGAAATATCTTAACAATTAATTGTGGTATTTATTGTTTATTTCTTATTCTTGCAATATATATTTGAATTATGTATCAAGTAAAGCATATGATGTTTTAATAATTGAAATCTAAAATAAATTAAATGCATTAAGGAGACAATCAATAACAACTATAAGCAACGTTGATGGATCGTTAATGCTTGTTTGTGCCTTGAAATAGAAAATTTGGCATGGGTCTTAGTTTATTTATTGATAGGAAAAATCTTTTCAATATCTATTTAAATAATGAAGAATATAATATTCATTAGAGTAATTGATAGGTTATAATAAAAAAAATTAATTGTTTATTTTTCAGATCATAAGAGATTCAAGAATTAAAAGCTAAAGAATTGGAATTGTACAATATTAATATTTAGCTCATAGCTCTCCATCTCTACCACTGCAGAGCAGAAAATAGATTCTAAAAAGCCTTAAGTTTGATTCTGCATCTTTCCACTACATTAAACAGTAGTAGGATAGTTGATGGCAGGTGGTGAAGATGTTTTGTAGCCTTTTCCACTAGACAAAAAATAGATATTAATTTGCAAAAAAATAATTTGATAATAAATTGGATTACATATGACTTAGAAATTTAAACACCAAGTTTAATCTGATTTAAAATTCCACATTATATTTTGAAGTCTACTTAAATAAACTTAAGTTGATTGCTTATTAAATGATATAAAGAGGTCTATTTAATTTTTATAAATAACAAAACAAAATGAATAAAAATTTGAAAATTTATGCTATTTATAATTATTAATTTATAATCCACTCCAGCTGGTAGAGTTTTATTTCACAGATAAACCAAATTATATAAATGGGTTATTGATAAATAAATGGTTATGTAAGAGATCAATTTTGAAAGTTGTGAGATATAATAAAGCAATATTACAAAAAGATAGTTTAAAACTAAATTACAAAATGAGATTTTTTTAAAAAAAAATGTAAGACCTATAAGTCAATATGCTGTGAAAAAATAAAAGTGAGAAAAAAATTGCTTTGGATTAACATTAAAATAATTATCAAGTAATAATATACAAAATTAACAAAGTGTATGACACACTTGAATGAGAAGCTATAAAGATACACAGAAATTATTACACGCTAAGTGCTTTCGAGGCCTTTTGCCTCATATTCATAGCGGTACTGTAATAAAAAAAATCAAAATAAAAAATGTAATTAACAAAGAAGATATATGTATGTATAGAAAAACTATTATCTAAATACAAGTATAATTTATATACTTGGAGTTTAAATGTAATATAGTGGATTTGAACACAGACTTTCAAACTTCCTTCAACTATTCCCTCTAGCTTATACAATCAATACACATGACAACACATATGTGAAAAAGATAAATGATCTTCATGTATTTTGTGCTGAACCAATATTCAACAATTGGTCCAGATCATCTCCTATATATATATATATTGTAATGATCTGGAGAAATACTCTTAACGTAATCTGCACTACAGGGCGCCATCTAGGCATTTGAACCTAGAAAGATTTATAAAGTGGGCAGATACGTAAGTCAAAAAATTTTTTATTTTTTATTTTATTTATCTCTACATTTTGATATCCGGTCATTAGCCCATTGTCACTAGCTCAAGGAGTAGCAGAGATTAAATAATATAATATAAATTCTTATCTAAGAATATATAAAAAAGAATAAAATAAGCCACTGCCAGTAATTAACATACAAAAATTTATTTACGCACATATATATATATAACATTTAACATTTTTATTTTAATATGTTTACTTTAACATTTAACTTTATTTTTAACTTTTATTTTAGATTTTTAATTTACATTTTAAATTTTATACTATTATTAGTTCACACAAATGGATTTAAAAAAGTTTGTTTTAAAACATGTTGAGTATAGATCGGTTACATAGATTTCATGGTTAAAGACATTTCAAAATAAACATAAACGATCAAAATATAAAGTCATTGATACCATCAATTGCAGAGGGAAATTTGTAAGTAACCCATTAGCATTCACATATAAGATGCTTGCATTGACACCAATAACTTAAAAGACATTTGAATAAATACATTTTAGATACTCACCATAAGGTATCATTATTTATTGAATGTCTATATATTCTGATCAAATATGAATACCCAAAACATAATTAACCGATAACCAATCCATGCAAACGTCTATAAACAACTTAAATTTAATGCATTTTTATTTAGTGTCGAGTATGAATAGACTACATAGATTTGCATTTGAAAAGAAAATATTCTATCCTTATTTAACCTTAGGCCAAAAGTTCGCAGTCGAACTAACGCCAATTCATCTGATATATCGATGTATTCAATGTAATACGAAATATGGCAGCACAAAAGTTAAGAGAAGAAATTGCCTCTTGTCAGATAGGAATACTACATCTATCTGACAAGAAGAGCAATAAAAAAAAACTCCATAGAAAGGAACTGCGGTCTCCGACTTATAATTCCTTCCATAGGCAAACGGGTGAGTGCGGCGTATACAAACGATTCTGCCTGTAGCGAATCTTGCATTACATCTACTAACTACAACAATATATCCAATCCATTGACCCAATTTAACTATGAAACAAATAACCTAAGATTACCCTCCCCTAATATAGCTTTACAAATCTATACAGCCATTCATGCCCGACTTAAGTTTAACATTGATATATTTTAATTTATCGGAAAACAGAAATCATAATAAACTTAAAGAACAAAAAAAAAAACTAAATAGAAATGATTTTACAAAAGAAATACATTAAATAAAATTATAACTAATTAATAAATAATATTGGTCAGATAGGATTCTATTTCTTATAAATTAAAGACTGAGAAAGTTTATATTTTAAAGTTCTTAGTGTTTCAAAATGTTTTTAAAGTTCTTACAATTTTTTTTTCAATGTTCCTCTTTATTCATTGCATGCTGTTTGAAATCCACATTAAATTTCCTTACGATCCTGTTGTCCTCAGTATAAGAAAAGTGATGTTTCATTTTTCCATTTTTATACCAACTGAAGGAATTGAAAGTGCGTCTTTCAATCCCTTCACCTCCAACTCTCCGACTTAACACATCTCAGTCCTCTCTTAATAATCCATAATAATTTCCAACTTTTCCTTTTATATTAATCTTAAGGATTGACTCAACATTACGTCATCGATGATGGTGGTCTTTTCGCTGAGGTCCGATTCCATAGGGATTTCTTTTTATTTGCTAAAGGTTTCTATTGTTTTCTTATCTGACTGTTGTTTATACATTTAAATGTCCAAGGGCTTGTTCACTTGGACTAATTAAAATAATCATTTCATAACATTAATTAACCTGTTTTCCAAATCCAAAGATATATTTAAAGATAAATTTAAAGATATAATTTTATCTTCAAATCTTTTTAAAATTTAGTTTTAAAATACTTTTTCTTTAATAAAGTTTTATTTTAATAATTTTTCTCATCTGTGCGATTTATATATATACGAGTTTAAGGTAGAATTTATTTTCAATTTTTCTGTCTTAAAAAAAAAATTTTAAATGCAAACTTTTTATTTTAATGTTTAATAATAATAAAAATAATGTAACGCCATCTGTGCTCGTTACATATCAGTAAACTTGCTTAAAAAAATGAACAAAAAAAAATATTTTACTTAGGGTTAGTAATTACGGTACACGATTAACAAAATTTACAAACATTCGGTTAGTATAAAGACTATATATATAAAAAAAATGTTTACTATCACTTTCCTAAGGACCATTTACATCTATGCCTCCTCCCCCCCCCCAAGCGTTCTATTTTTTTATACATTTTATTTTTACACACGGCATGACAAACGAATTATTTAAATTATTTATTTAAGAAAGGTTGCACTGAGGTAAATATGTTTTAAGAAATAATGGGTTTAAACATGTATATTTGCAGCACAATTATAAATACCACCATTTTATTTATGACTGATTGAAATGCATACATAGGGTTACACTGAAGTAATTCCCAGAGGTACTCATCGTAAGGCACCACATTTCGATCATAAACTTACATGGCTGTGTGCGCCTATACACGTTAAAGCATAATTTATATTAACAAAAAAAAAACATATCAATTGCAACCTTTTGACTTTCTTTTTAACAAAATACAATTTAATATTATTAATACCTTCTCATGTTTAATATATGTGCTATTTTTTTCTGGAAGTGCTTTTATAAGATTTAAAGTATTCGACTTTATGTAAACAGATAAACATATTTCATTTTGAAAAAAGAAATTTACTCAGGGTATACATGGTTTTTATTAATAGATCAGCCCAAGTTGGGTGGCCAGTTGGGCACCAGTTGTAATGATCCAGAGAAATGCTCTTAACATAATCTGCACTACAGGGCACCATCTAGGCATTTGAACCTAGAAAAATTTATAAAATAGGAAGATACGTAAGTCAAAAAAAATTATTTTTTTTTTATTTATCTCTACATTTTGATATCCGGTCGTTAGCCCATTGTCACTAGCTCAAGGAGTAGCAGAGATTAAATAATATAATATAAATTATTATCTAAGAATATATAAAAAAGAATAAAATAAGCCACTGCCAGTAATTAACATACAAAAATTTATTTACGCACACATATATATATAACATTTAACATTTTTATTTTAATATGTTTACTTTAACATTTAACTTTATTTTTAACTTTTATTTTAGATTTTTAATTTACATTTTAAATTTTATACTATTATTAGTTCGCACAAATGGATTTAAAAAAGTTTGTTTTAAAACATGTTGAGTATAGATCGGTTACATAGATTTCATGGTTAAAGACATTTCAAAATAAACATAAACGATCAAAATATAAAGTCATTGATACCATCAATTGCAGAGGGAAATTTATAAGTAACCCATTAGCATTCACATATAAGATGCTTGCATTGACACCAATAACTTAAAAGACATCCGAATAAATACATTTTAGATACTCACCGTAAGGTATCATTATTTATCGAATGTCTATATATTTTGATCAAATATGAATACCCAAAACATAATTAACCGATAACCAATCCATGCAAGCGTCTATAAACAACTTAAATTTAATGCATTTTTATTTAGTGTCGAGTATGAATAGACTACATAGATTTGCATTTGAAAAGAAAATATTCTATCCTTATTTAACCTTAGGCCAAAAGTTCGCAGTCGAACTAATGCCAATTCATCTGATATATCGATGTATTCAATGTAATACGAAATACGGCAGCACAAAAAGTTAAGAGAAGAAATTGCCTCTCATCAGATAGGAATACTACATCTATCTGACAAGAAGAGCAATAAAAAAAAACTCCATAGAAAGGAACTGCGGTCTCCGACTTATAATTCCTTCCATAGGCAAATGGGTGAGTGCGGCGTATACAAACGATTCTGCCCATAGCGAATCTTGCATTACATCTACTAACTACACCAATATATCCAATCCATTGACCCAATTTAACTATGAAACAAATAACCTAAGATTACCCTCCCCTAATATAACTTTACAAATCTATACAGCCATTCATGCCCGACTTAAGTTTAACATTGATATATTTTAATTTATCGGAAAACAGAAATCATAATAAACTTAAAGAACAAAAAAAAACTAAATGGAAATGATTTTACAAAAGAAATACATTAAATAAAATTATAACTAATTAATAAATAACGTTGGTCAGATAGGATTCTATTTCTTATAAATTAAAGACTGAGAAAGTTTATATTTTAAAGTTCTTAGTGTTTCAAAATGTTTTTAAAGTTCTTACGATTTTTTTTCAACGTTCCTCTTTATTCATTGCATGCCATTTGGAATCCACATTAAATCCCCTGACGATCCTGTTGTCCTCAGTATAAGAAAAGCGATGTTTCATTTTTCCATTTTTATAACAACTGAAGGAATTGAAAGTGCGTCTTTCAATCCCTTCACCTCCAACTCTCCGACTTAACACATCTCAGTCCTCTCTTAATAATCCATAATAATTTCCAACTTTTCCTTTTATATTAATCTTAAGGATTGACTCAACATTACGTCATCGATGATGGTGGTCTTTTCGCTGAGGTCCGATTCCATAGGGATTTCTTTTTATTTGCTAAAAGTTTCTATTGTTTTCCTATCTGACCGTTGTTTATACATTTAAATGCCCAAGGGCTTGTTCACTTGGACTAATTAAAATAATCATTTCCATAACATTAATTAACCTGTTTTCCAAATCCAAAGATATATTTAAAGATAAATTTAAAGATATAATTTTATCTCCAAATCTTTTTAAAATTTAGTTTTAAAATACTTTTTCTTTAATAAAGTTTTATTTTAATAATTTTTCTCATCTGTGCGATTTATATATATATGAGTTTAAGGTAGAATTTATTTTCAATTTTTCTGTCTTAAAAAAAAAATTTTAAATGCGAACTTTTTATTTTAATGTTTAATAATAAAAAAAATAATGTAATGTTGTCTGTGCTCATTACAATATATATATATAATCAATGCTCAGTTTATATTAAAATAGCAAATTTTCAAACCTTAATGGACAAGCTTCAGTGTATTCCACCCTCGAACTCTTCAGCCATCCATTTCATTAAAAATCTGATAATGGAATGCCAAATCCCTTGTTAATGATAATAATATTGCCATACCCATGCTGACTTAGGTCACTCTGACTCCTTGTGCATAAGGCCTTGTCCATTTAAATATACAAAAGAGGGATGGGAGGATATAGGCTGAATTTGTAATATAGAAATACAAGTATGATTTATATATTTGGAGTTTAGATATAATATAGAGGATTTGAACACAAACTTTCAAACTCCTTTCAGCCATCCAGTCTATCTCATTCAGTCAATACAGATGGTCAACTGATGGGTGCTAGTTCAGCACAAAATATGTGTATTGGAAATTATTTGTTTTTTTCACATGTGTGTGATCATTATCAGTTGTATGAGATAGAATGGATAACAAAAGGGAGCTTGAAAATCTGTGTTCAAATCCCATATATTACATCTAAATTCCAAGTTTATAATTTATACTTTTGATGGTATATTAGTTCTTTAACTGAGATTGATGTGATGATGATGATTTTTATTACCCATATTTCACCCCTAAAACTTCTCACCATTACAATATATATATATATAGTAATTGTATGCACAGGAAGAGTACAATAAATTGAAAGACTAAATCAAAATAAAGTATAACTATATTAGTAATACATAATTATATGTTGATACTGCAGATGTAATGGTAGCATAGCTAAAATAGATGCTGTTTATCTAAAGATGTACATTTTAATTAAAATTAAGATGGCTTATGTGATATCCATTTAATGTTACAAAATCTATAATAGATAGATAGATAGATAGATAGATAGATAGATAGATAGATAGATAGATAGATAGATAGATAGATAGATAGATAGATAGATAGATAGATAGATAGATAGATAGATAGATAGATAGATAGATAGATAGATAGATAGATAGGTAGATAGGTAGATAGGTAGATAGATAGGTAGATAGATAGATAGATAGATAGATAGATAGATAGATAGATAGATAGATAGATAGATAGATAGATAGATAGATAGATAGATAGATAGATAGATAGATAGATAGATAGATAGATAGATAGATAGATAGATAGATAGATAGATAGATAGATAGATAGATAGATAGATTTGGAAAATACGTAAATGCATAAACATTTTTTTATATATCCAAAAGGTATTATAGTTAAGATCTGACATGCATATGATTGACTTTTTTCTTAAGTAATTCATTAAGCTGTCAAGCTGAAGCAGTTAAATGGCATAGACTGAATAAATGACGATGATATCGAGACTTATCACACAATCTTAATTCTATTTTCATTCACCAATTATACATCTTTGAAAAATTTAATTTTACTGAGTCTTCAGATAACGCAATGGTTATAATTTGAACTTATTATTGATGATATAGCATGAACTCTGCTATAATTTTGATTATAAGTCTATGCCCACCCTTATGTTCCATAATTCTAGCTTTACTAACCATAGCAAATATATTATTTGTAAAATTTAGAATTTAATTTCTGATTGGAACACACATTGAGTAATATAATAAATTTCAAATAATTCATAGAATAAAGAAGTACAAAATATTTTAACAAAACTTACAATTTAATAAAATAGGATTTGAACAAATTACAAAATGAACATTTTATAAAGTAGATCATTAATAAACTTGTTGGCACAGATCAATCAATTTTAAAATAATAATTTTAAAACTAACATTTTCTGCTACGATTAACCTACAATATATATAAAATGCTTTACATTTTGAAAAAAAAAAAAAACACTCTATACTAATATGTGTTTTTAAGTGTATGTAAACAATGAAATAAATTATATGTAAGGATAAATTAATTTTTTTCTTCCCCTGAAAGTGTAATAGTGACTTCCTAATCTCATTATGTACTAACAAATATTATGAGAAAAAAATATATAAAATATTACATTTCAAATATTAGGGTATATGAGCACAGACTTTCACATGACCCACCACTCTATCTCATAACACTAATATACTTGAACACATATATGTTGAATGATCCAAATTATCATCTCTACACATATATGCAATAAGTGCTCAGATATATATTAAGATAGTCAATCTTCATATTTTAATGGACAGGCTTCAATCCACTCCACCCTCCAACTCTTCAACCATCCATCCAATTGAAAATCTGATGATGAAATGCTCAAAGACCACCCTGATGCTGAGATTATCATCACACCCATGTTGACCTCAAGTCAATCTGAACCCTCATATACAGGACATAATCTATTTAATATATGAGGTATGGGCAGACATCTGTACTATACAGGCTTTTTATATACCTGTATCAATATATGTAATATATAGGGTATATGAGCGCAGTCTTTCACATGCCCCACCACTATATCTCATAACAAAAAGATATATAATAAGCCCACATTTAAGTTATTACATAGAGATGTCTGCCCATCCCTTATATATGTATTAAATGAATGTCCTGTACATGAGGGGTCAGATTAACTTTAGGTTAACATGGATGTGGTGAGGATCTCAGCCTCAGAGTGGCCTTTGAGGATTTCGTCATCAGATTTTCAATTGGATGGATGGTGAAGAATTGGAGTGTGGAGTGGATTGAAGCCTGTCCATTAAAGTATGAAGATTGACTATCTTAATATATATATATATATATATCTGAGCGCTTATTGCATATATGTGTAGAGATGATAATCTGGACCAACTGATAATTGCTGTTTTAGTATGAAATAAGTATATTGGTGATTATTTATCTTTTTGACATATATGTGTTCAAGTGTATCAGCGTTACGAGATGAAATCAGTAAGAAGTTAATTGATTCACTTGTTAAAACAGTTATATTGGTAGGCAAAAGTAAAAAGTACTAATTCATTTTTTTTATTGAAGTATGATAATATTGCAGAAAGGAAAGAAGATAAAAATAATTTCAATCTAGCTCATGTTGAAAACTGGTAAATATGGAATATTAAAAAAAGAATTAATGATGACATAAGAAAGCATGATTGTGCAACAATGAAATTTTTAAACTATAGAAAAAAAATAAAAGAAGTAACTGGAAAAAAATTATATTAGCAAGAACAATAAGTCAATGTTATTATAAATTAGGATTGCACTATAAATGGGGACATAGTTTCATAGATAATAATGACATTATAATAACAAAGAAAAACAAAACACCTTTTATCATAACAACTTTATTATATTCAATGAAACAGCAATTAAATTTATAGAAAATAAAAAGCTTCAGGAAAAATCAAATGAATAAATAGAAAAATATTGGTAAATGTATTATATAGTAAGCCTGAAAGATGTATATATCACAAAACAATGCCATATTGATATTGATATTTTAAAAGTTGGAAAAATTAAGATATTAGAAGTGCTTTTATATAATACAGTTACTGAAGTCATTATAAACAGTCTAAGAATTTTATACTCAAGTCAGTTAGTCAATAAAATGAACTAAATTTAAAAAGTATTTATGACACAGGAAGTTATATTTTTACATTGTATTTAATGATTATTAAACTACACTGGTTATTCTTACTATTAATGTTGTTAATAGGAATATATTATGAGACTATTTGAAAGAGAAAATATAGAAATATAATAAAGAAATTGAATCCCAACAATAAAACCAAAAGATCAGGATTTCATTAACTTATTATAAAATTTGTGATTTTTAATTTTAATATTATAGATTGGACTTGAAAACATTAAAATTCCTTTACCCATTATATATATTGTTTGGCTTTGTGCTTACTATAAATATTGTGATTTTTTTTTTACTAGATTGGATCCAAAATATTGTGTGACTTACAGATATATATCATCAAGAGGTTAACATTAAAAGTAGTTATTTTTATTATTATTTATATAATGCAATACTAACTATAATGTATCTATTTAATTGGTGATCAATAATATGATAGTTTCAGAATCTTAAACTTTTAAGCCTGTCCATCTACCACTGTGCTAAATAATTGACGGTTTGATATATATATAATAAATAATAATATAGTGATTTATGTATTTAAAAGTTAAGTGAGAAGAAATCAATATTTCAAACATGTGCTATTGGTATTAATTTGCTTGCACTCCCTGTCAATAAGTGTTAAAAGCATAGGTAAAACAATTATTGATGGAGGGAGGTGCAAGTATATTAATACCAATAGTATGTGTCTGAAAGGTTAGTTTCCTCTCATTGTTAATATATTAATTACTGATTTATATACATGTAATTCTGTGGGAGAAAATTACTCTTGACATATGCTATTAAATTGATTTTAATTTAAACACTTACTTGTCAATAAGTGTTTTAAAAACGTAAGGGATTCACTTATGCTTAAAATATATTTTTAAATAAACCAATCTTATTGACTGTGCTTAAATCATGGTTTGAGTTTATTATAGAATGATATTTTAATTGGCATATTATTTGCACTAATTTGGTTTATATGTCACAAGGAAAAGAAACTTGCTCATTTTTCACCACCTGTAAACTTTGAATCATATTGATTTGAATATATGTAAAAAATAATAATATAGGGTTTATATATTTGTAATTACGTAAAAGAAAATTACTCTTCACACATGAGCTATTAAAATGATATTAAACTGACATGCAATCACCCATCACTAAATATTTTAAAAGCATAAGTCATCCACTTATACTTAGAGCCTATTCTTAAATAGACCAACTCCTTATTGTTCATGCTTAAATCAGGGCTTGAACTTACTAAGAATCTGACTTTTTGACAAATTATTTGCATCAGTTTAGTTTATATATTACAGGGAAGAGGAAGTTTCTTATTTTTAACTATCTGGAACTTTGAATCATATTAATTTGAATATATGTAATAAATTATATATATATATAATTCTCTGGAAAGAAATTTAATAGCATATGTATGAAATTTCCTTCCATGGAATTACATATATATAAATTACCATATTATTATATATTACTTATATTCAAACTAATATGATTCCAAGTCACAGTCAGTTAAAAATGAGAAAGTTTCTTTTCCCTGTGATAAGTAAACTAAACTGGTGCAAATAATTTATCAATTGAATATCAGGCTCATAATAAGTTTAGTTTCTAAGTTAAGCATGAACAATAAGATTATTTTATTTAACAATAGGCTCTAACCATAAGTGAACCACTTAAGCTTTTAAAACTTTTATTGACAGGTGAGTGTGTCTCAGTTTAGTATCAATTTAATAGTGCATGTGTGAAAGATAATTTCCTTCCACAGAATTACATATACATAATCAAAATTACCCCAAATTCACAACTCAACCAGATTAGCCAAAAAATAAGCTCTAAAACACAACCAATGGTTTCACTGTTCTAAGCAGATTTCTCAAGTGTAAAGAACTACAAAATAACAACATATTTAAACTAAACATTACCCACAATTCCACTTACTGCTATACACCCTTAATATTAAAAGAACTTTTAAATAAGTTAATTGCTTTGGAAATGTAAATTTTTAATAATAAAGATTTTTTAATTCTTTTTTTTTTTCATTTCTTTCAAAGATCCAACATTAGCTTCACTAAAATTAAAAGTGTAACCTGCACCTTTTTTATGAATAGATACAGGCCACATTATTAATTTTGATAAAGCTAAGGTTGTCTTCTTTGAGAGAAATGAAATAAAAAGATGAATTAAAGAATCTTTTTATTAAAAATTTACAATTCTGAAGCAATTAACTTATTTAAAAGTTTTTTTTAATATTAAGAATGTGTCATATGTAAGTGGAATCTTGGGTAATGCTTAGTTTAAATACATTATTTTGTAGTTAGCAGTTAAGTCACTGGGTATGTTTTAGAGTTTATTTTTTGGCTAGTCTGTTTGAGTTATATATTTTGGGTAATTTTGATTATTTATTGACTAGTTTAGCTTTATGAATTTAAGGTTTATATATATTGTTAAAAGGAGATTAGCTTGATAACAGTTTGAAATTGTTGATTATTATTGATATTGAGATTCTCTTAATCTTGACTGGGTTTTAAAGATATATATATATATATATATGTGTGTGTGTGTGTGTGTGTGTGCATGTATGTATGTATATAGATCCATATTGCTGCAGAAATGTGTTTCCCAAGATAAGTGAAAGGAGATTTTTTGATTCCTCTTTGAGGCCTTAAAGAAACTATCCATTACATACATTAAAACCCATCACATGATCACCATCTCTTTTACTAGCACATAATTGTTATTAAACATGGAAAAACTCTCCATACAGTAGTGCCACCCTATGCCAACCAGAGTAATCAATGGATGCCAGAAGGCTTGTGCATAAAATCCCTATCTAGTGCCTATTCATCCAATATCACTAGACTAGTTTCTGGCTTGTGGCCTTCGTTTGAGTAGAGATAAAAAGTGGCTGCTGGAGGATTGCATTAGATCCTAAGATCTAGGTGCAGTGCTCTCAGATCCAAGGCTCCTCACTGATGAAGGCCACAAGCCAGAAACTAATTTGGAGATATAATGACTAGGCACTAGATAGGGATTTTATGCACAAGCCTTCTGGCATCCATTGATTACTCTGGTTGACACAGGGTGGCACTACTGTATGGGGAGTTTTGCCTTGTTTTACTATATACATTCTTGTATATATTGTAATGCTCAGCAACATGAACAAGATAGGTGGATAAAATAAGAAGCTGTTCTGGTATGATGTGAAAAAGAAAAATTAGTGATTGGAGAAGATGGTTTGAATTGAGAAAAATCTTCATACTGCAGTGAAAATGATGATAATATATTAATATATAGGTTATTTTATATCTATGTTTGAGTGATTTAATATTTTGTATTTTTTATTTATAACTAGGCTGCAATAAAACAATTATTATTTTAATAAGCAAATTATACTTGAAACTTCTAGACAAAATAGTTAATTCTTTTGTGTGTAATTATAACTAAAAATCCATATCTAGATGATTCGACATTTTTCAAATAGCTAAAGATTTTCATTTTTGAGACTTCTTTTTAAATAGATAACCTATAAACAATTTAAAGAATCCTCTAAATGAAATTATATAGGAAGTACAGGAAATGAAAACTGTAAAAACGTTTGTTACTTGCAGCTAGTTAACCTGTTAAAGATTATGTTTAGTATAGTATTAAAAAAAGTAAGCGATTGAAAATACCACCAGAAAACTATATAAAATTAAATTATTAAAAATAAAACTGAAATTCATAATAGCAATAACAGAAAAGGGAAGTAGGTTAGCCCATAAACCTTGTGTGCACAAGTATCAGACATACACATAAATATTGATCTGAAATTGGAATTCACATCTTGAATAGAACTAGAAGTTTTCCAAATATTGGAAATATTTTCAGAATGCAAATCCACTTATAAAATAATGCTTAGCAAATAAATATTTATCTATTCTTCTTTGAAAAGTAAAGTAATGCTAGAAACTCAAAAACACTCTTTTTTTTTTTATTGTTTATAACCCCATAAATATGAAAATATTTTTTCAACATATCTCAATATTATTGATGAATCATTATAAGCACATATTCTTCCAAATGGCTATCGCAATAACTCTAAAGTATTTTTAGATGTTTCCTTCATGAACTACATTCCAGAATCAACTACTAAAAATCGGAGTAATCAAGAGACACTATAAATTACAGCCCAGATTAATTGTGTCTACTGCATTCATCACTAAGCTATTATCCCAAATTATTCTGAGTATGCATTATACCACTAACATTTATTGTCCATTGATTACTTAAAATAGTAAGCGCTGGAGTTGAGTAACTATGGTGCCTACTTTTAGAAGGACATGATTAATGTAAGCAAAAAAAAAAATCTTACGATGTTTTGTTGTCTTTTAAATGCCTAAAACCTTTTTGAAATTATAAAAATTACTTCATATTAATTACTTTACATATTTACTTAAAATGAAGCAACATCTACATTTTTTTATTACCTTTTCTTTTTTAAACAAAAAAATCAATACAAACGTTTTCTAAATAATCTTGCTGTTTCTAACAATATCCGTATATCAATTAATGATATAACCTTACATTAAAGTGCTCGAAAATTTGTTTTTTAAAATGAACCTAGATATCTGCAAAGTGCTTCAAGGCAATTGTATAAAATAGTTGTTTAAAAAACTATAATTTTTGAATGTTATATAACGAAAATTAATTATAAAGAATATCTATTCTTTGCAAACCTGTGCTTTCTTCTGACATTTATTTTATTTTACTTTTTTTTAAGGATGTTATCTTTCGTTTTATACAACAAGTGATATTAAATGTCAAGTTTAACTCTTTCTTTCTTGAAATTTTAGACGTCTTTTTATTATTAATAAGAATTAACAAATATAATACGGAAAAGATTTTTTTAAAAAGAATAATTATAAAAAAAAAAAATTAGAAAGCAAAAACCTCACGAATGAAATTTGATATTAAAGTTTTAAAAAAACCAATTGATAAAGAATTTCTAGTTTGTTTTTCACAGATTGACGTAGATATTTCAAGTGTTTTTGTAAATATAATACCGCAAGTGAAGTGTTTGACGTAGAATTATAATATATATGTATATTTAAGTTCTTGATCCAAATACAATAATTAAGCAAAATGCATTACGACCCTTTAATAATGAAATAGTTTCTCACTCGGGAAATCATGTGACGTTCACGCACCAGAAGTGTCAGATTTGAGCTGCAATCTTTGGAATTTAAGCTATCCGGTCCATCTCTTTATTACTACAATAAAACGGAACCTACTAATTAATAATTGGCTGTGACAGTTTGCTGTCATTTGCTTATTCCTTAATATAATTCATCCTATTATGACAGCATTTAAAGTGTATATTATAAACTTTAATGAATATTACATCATTGAGATGCATGATTAAGTGTGATCCCGCACAATAGTAGAGTGATGGATTATTAGATCTATCAAAATTCAACTTGTTACTTTTAATATTCAGATATTACATAGCCTTCCTTGTAGCTAAATATTTGATTACATATAAAATCATCATTTTCAATCATTAGGCAATTAACTGCAGGACAAAGATTCCTCCAAGTTTAATTCAATTTTCTGATTATTAGTTTCTCTTCTGCACAATATATAGCAAACTTTTTTTATTTCTTTCACCAATCACATGCATGATCACTTTCTCTTTTACAATCTTTTGGAATCCAACATAAAACTTCAATTTTTTAACTATTATTATTTCTTTTTGCAATATGTCCAACTGAGCTCCATTTCAGTCTTTTAATCTTTTTGTTGATATCAGTAATATCTGTTTCCCCCCTCTATTATATATTTCATTTATAATTCTTTTTTGTTGCTTATAATATACATCTCACTTTACTGGGTTGAGTGGTATGAATTCTTTGTATTGCTCTTCTGGCCAAATCTCAGATCTCTAAGTAAGAATTGATAAAACATGTACATTAAAAACCTTGCTTTTCAAACACTAAATCCATTTCCTTTTAATATTGTTATTTTTACCAAAAACACTTTGTTCAAGTGTAATTCTATGATTAATTTCATCCATTATGTTGCCATCTGTGTTAAGAATTGGTCCAAGGTATTTGTAGTTGTTAACTTATCTAATTCATCATATCAATCTTTATTTTTTTTTCTTTAAAGAAAATCCATTAAGCATTACTTTAGTCTTTTTAGTATTTATCTTTACTTCTACTTTCTTAATTTCATCTGATAACTCTTGCAATATTTTCTGAAGCTCTAATGTATTATTTTCAAAAATAATCTTCTTATCTGCAAAATCTAGCAGACTTAAATGATCTCCATGTACTTTTAATTCCTTAGCTTCCCATTTTAATCCACTAAAACTTCTTATAATATTGCTATAAAAAATTTTGGAGATATGGAGTCATTTTGCCATTCATCCTACTCAATTTTAATCTTTTTAGTATAACTATGTAATTTAACTGTTGCTGTTATATTTTGATAAACATTATTCAAAGTATAATAGTATCCTAGATTTATATCTTGATGATTAATACTTTAACCATTGTAAAAATGCTTATAGGATCAAATGCCTTTTCATAATCTACAAATCAAAACATAATGGCAACTTGTATACATTTCACCTTTATAACTTTTCTCAATACTTGGAAATGAGTCTTCATGCTAAAATAATTTTTAAATCTAGCTTGTTTTTTTAGGTAATTAAAATCTAAAATTTTCTATAAACAAGTTATATTTACCTTGATAAAGATTTTGTATAGACAACTGATAAACCTGTAATTTCTAATATCTTCTTTATCACCTTTCTTAAATATCACCATTTGTCTGATCATCTGCCACATCTTTATCATTTACATAATTTTGCTAACATTTGTTCGATTTCTTCACCTGCTACTTTAAGATATCAATAATAATACTATTGTAACCAATTGGGTTACATAGCACACAATAATATAGAGTGTGTGCATATATATATATATATATATTGAAGCAGTCGGATCTGAGTTCGATCCTAACTTCATGACCTCTAGCCATAAGCCCACTTCAAACCCTAGTACTAACCTTAAATTTCTGATGCAATGGGGCTTTATACGTTCAATACACGCTAATTTCCATAAAGAATAACTTATTTCATAAATGTGTATTCAAATAACTAGTTTCAGATTGAAATTGATTAATTTTATTAATAAATTCATGATAGAATTATTCATGAATTTATATGTATTATAACTGCATGGATTGTGCATATATATTTGTAAATATTTAAATATATATAATTGTTTGAAAGTTTCATTGCGTCGGGAATGTTTGATTTTATTTTTAAATAATTTGTTAAAGTTTTATTGATTAAAAGCTACATTCTTTCGATAAGCTTTCAGATTTTCACTTTCCAAAAACAACAGTTAAAGTTTTATTAATTAGAAAAAAAGATAAGGATTTCTAATTAAAATCATTTTCTGATTTTAAGAACTCATTTTCTAATTAGAAAATGAATTCAAGTTAATGAGTTTGAAAGCCTTATCGAAGGAATGTATCTAAAAACAACCAGTAAATCTAAAAACATTGATAATGAAAAAAGTGCTAGCCTGAAAGCACCAGAGGACAGATATATAGCTCTGAAAAGTTTGGAAAAAAAGCCATCTTTGTTGTAGAGAAGTGCAGTAAACTCTGTGCATTTTAAATAGTGTTTTGATCATGGTGAAGGGCTAAAATGTCAGGAATCTGGCTATTGTTCCTGAAGTCCCCTAACAATCTTCAATGAAGCTGCTGAATTCTTTCCAGACAAATCATGCTGCCAAAATCAAATAAAATGCTGTTCAAGTAATCAATCAAATGGTGCCTATGTTTTACCAACTCGGATGTGTAACCTAAGAGAACCAGCCCCAGAAGAAATGGGTAATATATTTCCATAATGAACCTTAAGCTTTCTGGCCAGTTTCTGAACTTTACTTTACACTCCCTTTAAGAGCTCTTCTCATTTATAATGTAATAATACTCTGTGTAAAACCTTTTATTATGCTATTTTAACTTTCATAGTAATTCTCTCAACATTTAGTCTTTAACTTTCCTTTCTTACATGGCAGTTCATTTATTTTATTATGTATATTTATTGAGTAAATTTATTAATGTTGTTATATTTTAATTATATGCCAATAATCCTTCGACTCGATGACCTCCTTCATTTTCTTTGCAATACACAAGTAATATAAACTTAATTCTGATAGTTAATTCTCACCCATTAGAACCAGATTAATACAGTTCTATCAATCATTGAGTCGAAAGAAATTATTAATGATTGTTATTTTTATCATTGGCTAATAATAAATTATTAGCTCCATTTTTAATCTATGCCACCACTATTTTCTCGTTTCACTAATATTTATTTATTATTCAAATATAATCTTAAAATGTTTTTGCAAAAGGTTCGATAAAAGAATCAACTAAATATACTCTAATTCAAATTTCAGTTAATTGCTATTTAGATTCAGGAAGGGCACGATGATTGGGGCATAATTAATATGATTTGTAAATACTTTGAAATAGTTTTTGTTAAAAGCTCGTTTGACTTTAATTGATCAAGTCATCATGTAGAGCATTCTATATGGGTTTTAATATTCAAACGATGACTATCAAGTCATCATCTTCGAACGTTGCTGATGTAGGGCAATCTTCTGCTCCATTAGGCTGGTCGGTGATAATTTTTGTTATTTTAATTTATCGAGGAAGAAAGCACTTCCTCCTCTGCTCATGTTATATTTGGAACACCAAAGGCTCGTAGTTATGACTCGGCCTGGCTTTCCCATGTTCCCATCTACTTAAAGGGCATAAGACTTGTCAAATACAAGCTGCCATATTACTTTTAAATCACTTCTCCTTAAAGGGCAGTAAGACTTGTGAAATGCAACCCACCATAGGACTTAGATCATCGACCAGCTATTGTCTTTCAATTTTATTTTATAGCTCATAATTCGTCAGCACTGTTGCCTCTCTGTTCCAGTAAAACCTGCTCTGATGCTCATAATTCGTGATGAAGTGATTTCAATTAAAGTCGAATAAATTCTCTGTTATAACTCAAAATAAGTTTTCCAATAAAGATTAAAGTTATGCGCTAAAATACGTATCTTGCTCTTCATGAATGAATTTGCGAATGTGCAAATAAATCTCACATTCTTTCATAAAAAATTAGAGTAATAATTTCCCTTACTAATGAATACCTTTATCTGCCTTTATTTTCTTGTTGGGGGCATAGACATAGACTTTCAAATATTGCGTAATATTCATTGGCATATAATAAGGACTGCCACTCTGATTATAATTATAAACTTTGTTTAAGGACTAGAATTAATTAATATAATCATTATTTAAAACTCAAACAAAACAAATTATTATTATTAAATATTTTCTAAACACACTTGGTTTCTTAGTTCTTAATTTTTTCATAATTATTTTAATGTTAATACTCACTGTCTGTGTTGGCAACCCGAACATATATATATGATTCGATTTAAAAATTATCTTAGTTAATTAATTATCC
Source organism: Epiperipatus broadwayi (assembly GCA_028023455.1). Classification (NCBI taxonomy): domain Eukaryota; kingdom Metazoa; phylum Onychophora; class Udeonychophora; order Euonychophora; family Peripatidae; genus Epiperipatus; species Epiperipatus broadwayi. The sequence continues at coordinate 254,483 of JAQFVV010006486.1, forward strand.
AATATTAGTGTCAGTTCAGGGGTCTCTAATCCTCACCAACCATTGAGCTAGTTTCTTGGTGCATAGCACTGTGCTGTCAATTTCTACTAATCTGAGCTTGAGTTGGTTTTGAATTTAGTTTGAACCGACTGAGTTTGGATCTGACTTTCAGTTCTTTTGGTGGGTTTTTCGACTGGTACAATATATATATAAAGGAAAGGAAAAGTAGAAATAAACAGACAAACATTGTAGTAGATATTTTTTACATTCACTGAAATAAAAATAATAAATAAAGGTTAAATAACTCTAAATTTAAAATAATATTTTATTATAAAATTAAATATTTAAAAAAGATCTGATAAATAAAAATTAATATTTTTATTCTGATTTTGAAAATTTAAAAATAAGCATGTTTTCTGATAATTATAAAAATGTCTATTTTTGAAATCTTTTAATTAGTTGGTATCAAAGTAAAAACATGTATATAAATCACACCTTTGGTTAAATTCCAAAGTATCAAAGTTAATTGAAAACAGTCACTATGTTTTTATCACCTGACCCAACCAAGATTATAAAAATGGCTGATAAAAAATATCAGTCAGTTTGGCTTGAATTTTTGAGCAAGTGGCAGCAATTAGCTGACCAAAATAGATAGCTGCAGTTTGTTGTTGGCTGTATCAGAGATTTGGCAGAATATCTATCATGAACTGATGTAGCTGAAAGCAGAGCAGTAGATCCAGGAACTGCTACTATTCTTCTTCACATGAGTTTTGATTTACTTGAAGCTGGGTCACTTCTGAATTAATAGTCTGAACAAATGAAGATAAAATAGCTTACTGACCTGAAATTTACCAAATCCAAGTCTAAGTGGAACTAACTGCAGAAGGGAGAAATCCAACCATACCTGAATTATATACTTTTACCTGATGATGACAATTGCCTGGATTGATAAAAAACCAGCTTGCCCAAGAGAAACACCAGCTGAATAAAGAAGTAGTTTTACATATGCTGCTACATCTATAAGGCAAAGAAGAACAGATAAATGTATATACAGCTGGCAATACATAGAGTTATATATGATAACGAAATTAAATAATTTTAGTAAAATGACATTTTGGAAGTGATGTGTAAATTTGTACTTTTCATGTTTATGATGGGTGTATAGTTGAGCAGGACGATCTGGATGCATTGTGTTCATGATGCTCCAAAGTATAGGCTCAGCACTATACAGACCCAGATGTTTGAGCTCGTAGAGTAGTCCAGCAGTGTTAGACCCCTAAGACTCACAAAAGATAAGCAAGGCTGGCTCAGTGCCAAATATATTTTCTGGATACTACTCATTATGGATAATCTCTCTAGGTACAAGAGAGGTAGTGCTTAAAGATGAGGTATTTTCTTGTGATGTCATGAGGCATTGGGTACTGGTAGTCCATGCTTGGCTATCTATTTATCCTGACATGGGGAGCTGCAGTTCACATATTCACTTTTTCTATCTTTCTCTGCCTACTTCATTAGCATTAATTAATCAAGCAGAAAGACATTTTGAAATTTATATATTTTTCATTTTATAAAATGATTTTATCTTTTGTTTATTAAAAAAAGAAAACATTTTAAATCAATTAACAATCATCTTTCAAAAATTTGATAGTACTTATTTTAAATAAAAAAGTCTATATCCAGCAAAGAGAATTAAATTGCGAAAATAATCTTCAATAATTTTATTGTGATAAATACAAATGTTATGTAGATAAATTAATATATCGCATGTCTGTCCAAATTATATATATATATATATGCATTTCAGTAAACCTACTATGTAAAATATATATAATTTAACTGAAACTTTAATCATTCATTTAATTTTTATATAACTTAAGATTTTGATAATTATTTTGTAACAAGTCAAATGTGTTCAGAAATCATACACACATATATTTGTGCATATATAGATCAATGCTTGTCAAGTATAACATATATGTAAAATTTTAATCATTTTTTGACATTATTAAATATCAGTTGAAATATGTTAATTGTATATTAGAAATTGCGTATCTCTGCCCACACATATGTAAATCAATGTAACAATTTGAATTTTAAATAGTAATTATGTAAATCACAATGTGATCATTTGAAATTTTATATAGTAATCAAAATGTAGGTAATCTTATTTTTATAGATGTTAATTTCAATTTTTTATTTTTATTATTAATAAACTTGTATTCAACTGTTAAAAATTGTATTGCATCATCTCTTGGTCACGTACAGTAATAGAACTTATGTTCTCTGAGCTAGATTTGAGCATGGGATGAATATATAAATGGGATGTATTTAATGCTTTGGGGCATCCAGAGATGACCAATCATCATTCTGGTTTGTGCAAAAGAGAATACTTTTTAAAACCCATGCACTATAATTTATTTTAGTTTAGTCTTATTAGAAGTTAAGTTTATAGTTGGCCATTACAAGTGACCTGAGTATTGATGATGATCAGCATGTTTTAATGTCCCAACATTATTGTTTGATTCTTATGTATTCTGATGGATGAACACTTAAGTGGTGCATGTACATTATGTTTAAATAATTTCCCAAGCTGGCAAAGGCTCAGTAATTAGCCTGGTCTACAGAAGACCCATTTCCAATCCAGTCACAAGGTTCACTGTTGATTTAAAACTTTTTATTGTTCAAATCCAGCCACAAGATGGACTGTTGATTTATTGTACTGATTTATTTATTCCCATCAATGATGATGAGTGGATAGTTATTTTTCTTGAGTATTTACTTGTACTTATTTTTTTAATTATAATGCTGGTGGATTTATAGTTAATCATAATGGCTCTAAGGAGTGGCTCAATGATCTCTTGGAGATCTCTTGATCTCATGCTTCTTATAAATATATCTTACTTATATATACTTTTGTAAATTAGTGATTTTGTATTGACTTGGGGTTGATGATGATTTGCCATCACCCGGTGCAAACCTTTCCACTTCTACATATCCCCCCCATCCTCTTACATTATCAATTCTTGAAGCTTTTTCTTTTTTTATGGATTTAGTTGCATATCTCACTTCTTCATTTAACACACTGGGTAATTCAAAAGTTGTACTAATTGGACATTTTATTTTTTTGTTCTTTATTACTATATAATTCCTTGTGGAATTATTCCATACATTTTATGATGTCATCTCTCTGTATAGTAATAGCTGTATCTTTTTTTTTATTGCAGAAATAATTTTATTTTCAAGAGCAAGATGCTGTTTTATATTTCTATAGCTTTTCTTAGAATTATATTTTCTTATATTATTATTCCTTTTCTATTATACATTGTCTCATTTCAGCAAGAAATTTATTAGTAAAGCTGCTTTTTTTGTACCAGCTATTTTTTTTGCACTTTTTAATAGTATGTCAATTATATTCCTGTTGATCTTAATCAAATATGAATCATTTTCAACAATTGTTAATATTTTAAAATTATTTGAAAACTTTAATATAGTTTGCATTAACAAGTATCTTACATCTCATTAACTGATAATCACTTTCTGTGTTGAATCTATTAACAATACTACAGTCTTGAAGTATATATTTGTTGACAGTCAAGATATAATCCAATTCTGCTGTAACTTATTTGGATGCTTTTATGCCTATGACCAGATCACATTTTTCTCAAAGAAAAAATTCTAATATACAGTTTTTCTTTTCATGTATACTCCACAAGTCTGTCTTTATTTCTATCATCAGAATCAAATTTACACCCAGCATTTTATCAATTCTTGTATTAAATTCTACAACAACAATTTTAATGTATTGTTTGGTCTGATCAAAATTGTTTTTTTCCATACATGAGAACATGTTGAGCATAAATGTGAAAAATATTTGGTATTTTTTAATTAAGTTGAATAAATAATCTTGACTCTTTTTCTGATATTCTATCAGTCTTCACATTATTGTTCTTTCACTTTTTATTTATAATGAATTTCACTCCACTTGTGCTTCCATTTGTGATTTTGCAGTAAAATACATATCCAGAGCTGAAATCAGTTGTCTCTTTCTCTTTTTGGCTAACTTCATAAAGTTCAACAATGTTTTATTTAATATTAGACAATTCTTGCAATCTTCCTTCACTTGAAGTGATCTGCAATTATGAGTGGCTAAATAAAAGTTTGTCATTGAATGGCAGTCTAATTCCACAATCAGGGATTCTTATGCATTTTGGCCACCAATCATTGTCTTACTTGGTAAGTTTGTAAAACCTTTCATTCCCAAAATAAAAAATAATTGACAATTATCAGTTTGCTGTTAAATGAAAGGGAACTAAAACTGTTTCAGTTTAATTAAAAACTATCAGGCAATTGAAAAGAAAGATCATGATTTTTATCTTAAATTTAGAGGTAAAAAGTGTATAAACTCACGACACTAATTGATGCATATTGATGACCAATCAGCCCTTTTCATGGCTAAATAATTTGCATATAGTAACAGCTGCAATGACAGAAACATATATGCCATAGCTTGATTTTGTATGTCATGATCAGAAAGACATTTTATTCCAACACACACATTCATCCCGCATTTAAGAAAGCTCATCTGATATTTCAGTTAAAAACTATCAGACAACTGAGAAGACAGACCATGATATTTCTTGATCTTAAATTCAGGATATAAAAAACAAATAAATTCACCATGCTAGCTTATGCATGTTAATGAGTTCCATGTTTTTGATTGCTATATAAATAACAACTGGTAATAACAGCTCCAACAACAAGACTATATGGAAGGGACAGTAGGAAATTTTCCCTGCTTGATTCCTTTATGATACTAAGAGAAATCAAAGAGTTACCTTTCAATTAATATAAAAACTCTTTTTTGTATCCATACATATAAGACATATAAAAATAATAATGGTAATTGACAACTTATTTTGAGAATAAAAGATCTTATGTTGTAGCTTTCTGCCCATGATCTAGGTTCAAATCTGATCAAATTTAGAAATACGGTCAAGTCTCAATCAGAATTAAGATTTTTAGTTAGCCTTTCAATATTAATCAATGAATTGGGTCAAGAGATTGTTAATTAAGTGTAAAATATTTATAAAAATCGGTCAACTTTCTTCAGCCAGCAATTGGAAAATGCAGTGAATAATGCTTATCTTTAAAAAGCTTTGATCTGAAAAAACCAGCCACTTTGTAATTTAGTTACATTAAAAACATTTTAAGAAACTGAGTTGACCTATAGTAATTTTTTATTACATACAGTATGCACTTTATCCATTTAAATACATTAATTCAGAAAAATTAATTTAAGCTACTTGTTTACATCAATGATTTCTAATACCTTCAGTATTTCTACTAATAACTCAAAGTAAATCTAAACAGGATAGAAATACAACATGACATTCAGAGCAAAACATGTTAAACATATCTAACTAAAAACAGTCTATTATAGTATGGTTGTTTATTTAATAAATTTAAATATAAAGCTTTTAAATCTTGTTTTTAAACTTTTGTTTGAGAAGAATTCTAATGAAAAAAGGTAAAATATCATTCATAGTTTTTTATTTGGAGTATCAGATTTTATCATGAAGTACTGTTAGAAGAACCAAATTAATTTATCCACTTCTAAAATTTATTAGAATTGTATGAGTTCAACTGTTAATATGGTTTTGATATTAAAGTACTAAGCCTACCAACTTGTTATTACAAAGATTAAAGATATCTTAGATATTATGCTACCAATACTTTGATAAAATTATATGTTCCTTGAATAGTGAATTAATAAGCTACTATAAGACCTTGATAAAAGCATTATATGAGTAGCATAGGCACTCTTAATTTTTAAAGATATTTGCATGTGGTAAGTTTGAATGCAGGTTCAGGCAATAAAATAGTATGGCCAAAAATAATTCTTGATAAATAAAAGTGGCACAAATGCCTGTGCTTGCAATTCTCAATGCAATTTATTTTAGCATCTCAATTTTAGAACAATTTCTCAAAAATTAATTAAACCCAAGATACATAGATTACACATTTAATTAATGATTTGAAACAATTTTAAAGTTTATTCAAATGCATGTACTTAGCCAAATTATTTAGTCTTTCAAAACTGTTTTGTAAATATATATGTAACTATTTTTAAGTTAAGACTAAAGAATGTTTTAGATATTTTAAATTGATTAGATGTATTGGAGAGTTTTGTCTGTCTTAACAACAGTTATGAGCGAGCATAAGAAATGGTGATCATGTGATGGTTAGTGGTTTAATAAAAACAATCACTATTAATAATGAAAAATTTTACATATTTATGTGTAAAACCATTAAGCATCACATGATCAATACTGTATGGAGAGTTTTGCTCTGTTTATATTTATGTGTACTAAAATATGTTATCTGTAACTTTTATTATTATAGAAAAAACTCTCCATACAGTATTGCCACAAGCCAGAGTAATCAATGGATGCCAGAAGGCTTGTGCATAAAATCCCCATCTAGTACCTACTCATTCAATAACCCCAGACTAGTTTCTGGCTTGTGGCCTTTGTCAGTGGTAATACTATATGGAGAATTTTGTTTGTTTTAATAACAGTTATAAGCAAGCATAAAAAATGGTGATCATGTGATGTTTATTAACTTTTATTACTCTGCTTATTTAATGTATTGTTGCATGCTCAAAAAATATAAAATCATTTTATTTCTGTAATAAATCATAAATCCCTACTGAAAAATATTATTAGCCAAGTTAATAACTGTCAATTTATATTTTATTGTAGTAATGTCTCATCAATCTCAATTTTTAGACATGTGATCTGAAATAAATACTAAGATGTTTAAAACTGAAGATATTCAAGAAGTAGCATGTTATGATTCTTAATTTTCAAATTATAGAAACAGGTTATGCAATATATAGACCATGAAGATAATTTGAAGAGTGTTGCATCTTGTATTGATTCAAAGCTTTATTTAATTAATTTTAAAAAACTGAAATATAACATGCTAATAAAAGTTAATGTTATTTATCTACTGCAAGTCAGTACTTGTTTCTAAGTTCATGAAAATACTTTTATATATATGATCCAAGCTAAAAGAAGCTTAACTATTATAAACCTACAACAATTCAAAATAGCACAAAGGATCCTAGAAAAACAAACTTAATTTTGATACTAATGATTACTTATTGGAATTTTTTTTATTTAGTTAAACTTTTGATTCATTTCACATTGTTAAATTTTTAGAATTTCAAATTAAATTTAAAACATTTTGTTCTTATAAATATTAAATAATTAAATGTTTTAAAGTTGAGTAAAAATACTTATCTATTTGTAAGCCTACAACAATAAAAGTACTGCATAGGGGTTCCTAGTAAATGTTACATTTATATTATAAATAATCAACTTTAATTGAAGTTTTTAGAAAAATAAAATAAAAATTGTACATTTTAATACTTTATCTAAAAGTGAATGTTTTTTTTTAAAAAATCCTAACATAATTTTTATTTAAATCCTTTTAAGTAAGGAAGTTTTTTTTTCTTTTCTGGCAATTTTGATTTTGGAAATACAGCTGTATTAAAAACAAAGTTCAAAGATTATTTTCTCTTTGTCATTTAATTAATGAACATGGAAACAAAACAACATAAATATTATGGCAAGGTAAAATATTATATTGGAGACAACAGTTTGGTTTTCAGAAAGAGAAAAGTAAAAGAAATGCTATTGGTGTTGTTCAAACAATTGCAGAGAGATATATTGAAAAAGATAAAGGAATTGGTATATGTTTTGTAGATTTTGAAAAAGCATTTGATAGAGTAATCTGGAATAAACTTATGTTCATCTTAAAAGACAAAAGAGTATTTTGGAAAGAGAGGACTGATTTGGAATATGTATGCTGGATAAAGTTAAGAATTAAATTGAGGAGTAATAAGACTGATGAAGTGAATGGAAAGGATGCAATATGTTACATTCTCATTAATATATTTTTTAGAAGACATGACAAATAATTATTTAGACTATGGAGTAACAAATGTATAAGATTTTCAGATAATATGACTCTTATAGCTGAGGATATGAAGTATCTTAAGAATATGTTGAATAAATTGGAAGAAGAGTGTAAGGAATATGGAATAAAGATTGTTGTTGAGAATACTAAGAGTTTTAGGGATATGGAGAAATGAAAATGGACTGCAAATTGAAATCTGGCTCAACAGGTAAAGAGATTTAGATATTTGGGTAATTAGTTGAGTGAGAATAGAAAAAATGAAAATGATGTTAAAAGGATAGCATTAGCAAAGGAGGTATTTATTAAGAGAAAGAAGATATTTTGTGGACCTTTGAAAAGAGAATTAAAAAAAATATTACTAATGTAAAGTTGTGAAACATGGACAATAAGTAATAAAATTAGGAACTGATTGGAAGCCTTTGATTCGTTAAGAAGAAATTATAGTTTAATGAAAGATATTTTAAAGGGAATAGTGAGTTGGAAGTAAGAAGAAAGATGGAAAAAATTTTCATTGTTGGATAGTGTAAGAAATGGGAAGAGTGTGTGGAATTGAAGAGCTGGGCAAGGAAGACACTGGAATGGAAAAATAGATGAATTGAAGACATGACCATTCTTTACATGTTCCCATTTGACAAAATACTGTTGAGTATATATCAATGGCAACACCTCCCACCAAAAAAAAATCTTATAGGAAAAGAATTTTAATATACATATATATTATAACGTTTTCCTTCATTCTAGGCCTCTATGTGCATTATAAAAATGCACGAGTTAATCAAGTTATGTCAAAAAGAAGAAAATTTGTATTTCTATTTCTAAAAAACATAACTACATTTCCTAATCAACTCGGCCTAATAATTGTTGTGAATTATGCTATTGATGAAATTAGCTTTTAATTTATTTAATATGGGCACCAGGATCCTTTTATTCTAAAGAATCTGCTGAAATCATCGTATAACGTCTCACAAATAAAAGAAAAAAATACTTTTAAGCTAATCGGTATTGCATCATACAGTAACGAGAATTATTTTTTTTAAGATTATTATTCCTGGGTTTATTCAAACATATTGGCAAAGGTAAATTATGTTTTAAAATCTTATTGAACTAATGATAAATTTAATAATAAAAAATAATAACTATTATTAATAATGTACAAATGAAAGTTGGTATTAGAAATATTTTTATTCTAATAGATAAAAAATGTTTAAAGGAAATTATTAATCAAATAAATTGGAGAGAACACACATTAATTCAGACGTGAAATATTACTAAAATAAAGCAATTAACATAATTAATTAAAAGTTCTTGGGTACACAAGAGTCTCTTGAGCAATAATGTAGCGGGATCCTATTATAAGCTTATTTTTACGAGTTGTTTGTAAAATGGTTAATTTTGTCACAATCAGGAATAATGAAGCATAACTTACCGGTAAGTTTAGTGAATTCACGATGTTTGTAGATAACTATGCATAGTTTTTTGGGTACAATAAGCTCAGCCTTTGGGATATTATTTGATCTTGTGGTCCATTCTCCTAAGTTGGTCACAAAGGTTTTTCTGGTGTACATCTTCAGGCGCGATCTCCGCAAAAGCTCCGGTTCACTCTGACATAACGAATTAATTCAGTGTAGAGCGATCCTGAATATATTGTTATTATCCAAGACCAATGAGAGAAACAAACAAAACAAGACATTCTTCAAACTGGTCTGCCTTATATACTAGAGGCCCAGTTTTCAGACTTTTGCGCATCCTTTTGTTTATCAAAAATATACACTGATAATTAATCTGGTAATTCCTTATAAAATTTAGGTTATAAAGTTCTCTTTTTTTATCAAGTTTTTTGGCCATCTTTAATTAGCTAAATATTTTTCTTTTAGCTTATCTTTTTACTTTTTGGAATTCTTTTGTTCTCTCCAATTCTACTTTTATTTTTAATTACATAAAAAAATATAAAAGACAATTTTAACTTTCATTGTACGTTTTTTTTTACAAAAAAATAAATTATACTAAAAAAAATCTAAATTTACTTTTATTTTTTTAGCTTTTACCAAATGCCAATATATTTGCACTGTATATAAATAAATGGTACAATATAATTACAAATAGAAATTAAATTTTATCTGCATTCAACATATCTTATTATAATCTACAAAGAATGTTGATTAGTAAGAAACGCCAAAGAACACTTCAGAGTTAAGAAAAAAATTGAAAATATTTTTTACATTATGATAGTTTATAAAGATAACCTAATAAATAAGATGGTTAATTATTTTGTAAATAAAAACATAATAAAATTTTTACGTTTTATTTTCGTTATAGCATTTTTACTTAGGCATCTCATAATATGAAATTAAAATTTTATATTATTAATAATTTTTTTTCAAAAATAAATCGTATTTTATATCTTGTACAATCAAAAATAATGATAATATGATTCAGTCAAGGTTTTCTTTTATCCTTTGTAATTTATCTTTTCCAGAGTTATGCTTCTATACCAATGACTTGTCTCATAGACATCTTGTGATGCATTAAAATCATAGAAATATGAAACTGGCATAAATCTAAAATCCCTGAAAAAGTTTTTGAAAACATAGTCTTGTGATACATACACTGAATTAAAAACAGAATTGGTAAATTGTATAAATAAACATTAGATTACTTAATAAATTATTGTGTTTTTTTTTCAATACCTAGCATTAGGGCAGCCACATTTGTTCTATATGCATACTGGTGCACCTGATGTACTTTCTTAATTGGCAATAACACCAGATGACACCCAGCTACATTTAGCAACAAACTGCTACACATTCGAAATAGAAATAAAATAATAACCAACCCCCACTTATATGCAGCAACATGGTCATTGTTAAAACAACCATCAATGCTGTGAATGCTGCAAAGAAAACTATCATACAACTAACATTCAAAGTGACATGCGGACAAAATTAAATAAGCTCCTCAAACTTTAGAACTCTGATTATTTTTGCTTTTTTATTTTTTATATTGTTATAGTCCATTAACCACAAAGTGTAAACACTAAATTCATTTATATGTGTTTACCCTAATATTATTCATTGTATGTTAAATTTCAAATTTTCTAGATGTAAACTTATGTAAACCATTGAGATCAATAAAGCCTTTATTGAAATGGAAATTATTGTGTTTATATATTTGCTAACCAGTAGTAGGTAAATAAACATATATGCTGAAAAAAGCACAAGTTAATAGTTATCACTCTTAATCATAATTGAACCAATCCAATTTTATTGTTTGAGATATATTTCTTATAGAAAGATGGGACTATGATTGAACCCTCTAAACCTTTGCTTTTTTTTTTACTTAATAATTTACTCTATTGCTGATCAATATAAAAATTATAAGTTATATAACACAATGATTTTCCAAATTATAGATGGTATAAATAAAGATTATATGAATTCTAGAAAATTTAAAGTAATGATAATTTGAATACATAGCCAATTCTATAGATGAAGCATTGAAAAAAGTGTTTTAGACATTGTATTGGAATAGATCTCAAAATTTAAAAAGGTTTGGGCACATTTTTAATGTAAAGTACAAGACACTTAATCAAGAATCATTATAATAGATCATTGTAAATAAGAATAACCTTTTAATAATTTAAAAGGTTTTTATTGCTTTACTCAGATACTAAATTTAACAATTAGCCTGATCATATTTAAATATTAAGAGATGAAAATAATTCTCTTCTTTATATTCTCTGATCATTTTTAAATAAAAATTGAGCAAATCACTTAGATCCTAGACCAGGGGTGGGAAAACTATGGCCTGTGGACCACATGTGGCCCACCCATAATTTAAAAAAATATTATTTATATATATATTATCGTACAGATTTTACATATAGATAAAAAAATACCTACTGTGATAACTTCTAGTTAATAATTGATATATATATATATATATCAATTATATAGCAAGTTTTTTAACTTGCATTTTTGTTTATCATATATATATATATATGTTTTTTTTAAAATAAAATAATATTGTATTTGATGTATGTATATATTTTTGTCTTTTAAGAATAAAATAAACTTTGATTTGTAAATGTGTGAATATTTTCAAATCAATGAAACTAATTTTTAAAAAAATTGTTTATAAAAACCTGGGTTTTTTAAAATTGCAAACATAAACTTTGCCCAAAAAATGTTTGTACTGTTTGCTGCAACATATATTTGTGAACAGACATTCTCCTGCATGGATATAAACAAATCAAAGAATAGGTCTGTTTTGACAGATTCAAATTTAAATGCAATTTTACAAATAGGTACTAATAGTCTCAATCCAGATTATGACAGTTTACAGCAGACTTGTAGAAAATTACATAAATATCATTAATAAGAAAATAAAATATTTTTTGTTATATATTTTTGTGATATATGTAAACATATTTAATAAATTTGTATAAAAATTATGTTTTCAAATAATACTTCTATTTATGTTATTTACAGCCCACTAGATGTGTTATGAAAGACAATGTGGCCCTCAGCAAAAAAAAGTTTGCCCACTTCTGCTCTAGATTATAGAATAAGTAGATTTTCATTACTAGATTCTGGGTAATTAATTTTATTTATGTGTGGAGTTAATTTATATAATCTTTTCAATTGGCTATCTTTTTCTATTTTTATGATACTCACGTTAATGATTGGAATATATGGGCTTCATGGTCTTTAGGACTAAAGCACCCTTGGTAAGCTATATGAAATTTTATTTGATTTTGGAAACAAACAAAAAATAATTACTAACTGATCTTCTTCTTAAAGTACCTATTATTATAGAATGTTTATGAGAGGCTTTTGTACTTGAAATTAGTAAATGTCAAACAAATATCATTAGGTTGACATTGTATTAGTCACCAAGCCCTGATTATTAAAATTTAATTTTTCCATACTAACATTAATAACTAAATAATATTGATATTTATTTAAGAAAGTTGTAAAAAAAGATGATTTAAAAATCTAATAAGAAGAATCATATATACAAGATGTAAAAATGGATAGAAATCAATTTTTATTTTTTTAGCAAATAATATAAGGAAAAACTAGTGAGCTGTAGCACAGGAATTGAGATTCATATCTTTGATACCTCTATCTCACCTGATAATGAGCAACCTTATTCAAAAAGGACAGCCATAGTAAGAAAGAAAGGTTTGAAGTTCTATAATGGTGAATGAATCTTTGTTTGAAAAGTGCAACAAGAGTAATAGAGAATGGTCTGAGATTCTGCATTGATAAATGGAGTGAAGGTAGTTTGTTGAAGAAGTGCATGTATAATAGAAGAAAATGGTCTGAATTTCTGTGTTAGTGAATGGTTAGATATAGGATGCAATAATTAAATTTTTTTTGAAAGAATATACAATCTGTCACAATGGTAAGACAAGTAAATACTTTAATGGTGAAGATAGAGATGCTTTGGAAGTGCTGTAAGTTTAGTATCTAGCTAATATTTATACAGCTCTTAATAGTTCAGTTGGACATTGCTAGATTCTTTCAAAATCTGGAAGATTATTTAGATTGGATATAAACCCTAATTCTATCTTAAAGGTACCCCTAAATTTCAGTTTTCTGTGATGTCTCTTTTAATATTTTAAAATAAACCAACAATTAAAAAATCTTTTCTCCATTTCATTCCATAACCATTGCATAACACTTTTTTCTCTGACATAGTTCAGCTCATGATTATCTCTGATCTGTGTGTTGAATGGAACTATTACTAAACATGCACACACACACACACACATATATATATATATATTGAACTTACACTTTTTTGTAGATTAGTTTCATAAATTTATTAAAATATTTGAATGGCTTTATTGCTTGAAAATTCATAAGAAGTTTGAATGCCAGAGCTGTCAGCATTGGAATCGATCTTAGGACTCCACATTTCCAATGTCTGATCCTCTGCCACTGCAGAGAATATAAAAGAATTATTTAATTCAGCAGATATCTTTAAATAAGATTAACTTGTCATATTATCATGTCTGAATGATTGTTTTTTTTTTAAATAATTTACTTTTACGTTTAACTACCAAGTTTAATATCTTAATAATAATTATCTTCACAAATCCAGTGTAACTCTGACAATGTTGTGAGCACATTTCACATACTATTTTAAATTTGATTTAAGTGTGCATATGTTCATTGTTTTGGAAATGAATTTTCTCCTCAATCTACTACAAATTCTCATATTGCTAGCATAATTCCTTGATTATAAATTTAAATTTTCTTAATCCTCATCATCAATGTTTTCACATTAACATCTTAATATTTCCAATATGGCATAACACTATTAAAAGATATTATAGTTGAAATACCTTCTGGATTAGGGTGAATTAATGAAATCACTAAGAAATGCATATACTCATATTATCAAATAACAATCAAATATAACCTTATACATAAGAGAATTTTTCATACGTAGTCAAAAAGCAAGCCATGTAAAATGACAAATCAAAACATGTTTGTGGGCACATATAGTAGGATCTTCAAAAGTAGTGTGTTTTATTAATAAGAATCCTCACCAATTTTTATTACCTCTATAGATGTGGTTATATACAATAGCAACCTTTTCACTCAACCTGTGAAAAGAAAATAATTATTGTATTGCTATCAAATACTCTATAGGGTTTTCCCCAATACCATCTTTAAATATCCCAACCCTACTAAATTTAGATATGGTATTGTAATTTGCCATAGGCTAACTAATTCTATACTATTCTCAATTTAACATTATCATTACCTACATATTCATCAATCAGAATCTCTTTTGACAAATGATGCTATCATTTAATATTTCATCTTGATTTAATATAATTTTTATGATAGGTAGGAATATGATGTCTTGTTGTTTAACTGGAGAATCTCAATATTATTTTAACTTTTCATCCTTTTATTATAAGGCTTTATTAAATTATTATGGGGTTTATTTACAATCTCTATTTTGAGATGTTTGATCATTGTTTGATACTCTTCTTCGAATTTCTTTTTTATGGCATCAATCCTCTTTTCTTTATTTTTCCTTAAATTCTCTACTTTTTTCTCTATTATAGTTATATCCTCAATTAATTTATTCAATTTGTCTTGATTTATCACAAATTGGAAGTGATTTCTAGGTCATTTACTTTAGACTGTATTACATCCAAATTAATTCTATAACTCAAATAATTCTGCCCAATTTGAATTATTAATTTCTTGATCTCCTCTTTTTGTTTGTGTGGTACCTTATTTTTTTCTTATTGAAGTTTATTTATCTTAACTTTTAACACTTCATTTTTATTTGGTAATCTAACCTACATTTTTTAACTTTAGTTTTCATCTTTTGGGTCCAACTCTGCCTTTTTCTATGATACTTTTTTAATTTACTAACTTTGGCCTACATTTTATCTTGAGTTTATTTCATTTTATTTTCTAATTCATTAACTTTAACTTCCAAGTTTTGTATCTGTTCTTGTCCTATTTTTTATATTCTGATCTAATTCTATATGATCACATTTAATTTCCTGCCTTAATTTATTTTCAAATTCATATTTACCTTCTTTTATATTTATTATTAATAATTCTTGGCTTTGTTTTATTTTTTGTTGGAACTCTTCGTAACATTATTTTATTTGTGCTTGATTTTCATCAATCTTATTCATTATTACTTGTAACAGCTTTTCTTAGTTTTGTTTTATCTCTGTCCAATTTTTGTTATATTTTTCTTGTTTTTGTTTCATTTCTTGTTTAAACTCTTTCATTAAGCTCTTTAAAATTGCCCTCATAAATTTATCTTGATCTGTTTTTAATATGATGGGAGTTTCACTTCTTTCCCTGCCTTAATATTTCCAACACACCTTTCTGATTTTTTATATTTTAGTTTATATTTATATATCTTACTTCATTTAAAGGAGAGAACATGGATTTCCTTCTTAACTTAATATCCCAGACTAAATGAATGAATAATTTACTTCTTTCTACTAAACTTTATATCTCTATCTTTATAATTCTGCTGATCACCTAACTATACCTATTAATTTGAATATGAGACCCTCTCAACACAGGATACTACACTAGCACTATTGCCCAATTATGATTAATTTACCCATTTACAATGCATGATATTAGCCAAATTAATATGTGCTTTCCTGCTTTTAAATTATATCAGAATGATAGGTAGGAAGAAAAGATAAAAAATAAAAAGTAAAAAGAAAGTAGAAATAGTAAAGAAATAATGAAAAAATAGTAAAGAAATAATGAAAAAATAATAATTAGTAAAAAAAAAGGGAAGTAAAGATGTAGTGTTAAAAATAAAATATGATTATGAATAATAATGTAAAATATGTATTTTTATATGTATATAGAATAATGGTTATATGATCATACGTTTAAATGTTGTGGCTCTGATGAAGACTGCAAGATGTTGAAATTGTTAGAAAATTAAAGAAATTATATAAAAAAATTTGCATTGGAGTATATATATGGAGATTTATAAAAAGTAATATATATGAATATATGAAAAATGGAAAAAAAGTAAAGGAGAAGATATAAGAATAATATTAAATGAGATCTGCTTTTCAAGAAACAATGCTCAAGTTCATCATTATTTTTTAAGGATGTTTGTATTAGTTCATTTGTTTCACATATTAATACCAATAAATATGTATTTATAGTAATAAACTCATTAGCATCTTATTCAAAAACCTGGAGGATATCTTGATTGGTTTTATGATTTTGCTAACATATTTTTCCAATTGAGAATCTTTAAATAGTTTTTTCTATAACTTTAGCTATATTCTAAGGATTTATATCTAATTTTAGTATAATAAATTGGAGAAAATAACATGCCAGAAGATAATTAATTTAATTGCTTTAATTACATTACTATGATAAAATAGCACATCTTTTAAAATAGAAAATGCAACGTTGGCTTAATGGAATCTGTCTGATACCACAAAATTCAAGTAATCCTTTTTTACTTAAAAGGCAACTAAGATATTTAAATTCATTTATATTTAAAATTTTAAAAAAAAGTCATTTTTCTTCCATTTCTAACTCATAATAAAGCAATATAATATTTTGAACATTAATTTCAACATATTAACAACCTAATGTAAATCATATTTTGATAGAATATAAATTAAATTAAAGATGATGTGTATTTTCCATTCCTGAAAATTATTTAAATTAGTTAATTCCAATATATATTTTTCTTTAAGGTTTCCTTTTACACATTCATTTCTTAATTTATTTTAATTAGATTTAATAATAGAAATTATTTATAATTTATTTGCAATGAAAAATGAAAAGTAAACATATAAAAACACAAAATTAAAGTTAGAACTCAAGATACATAGATTTAGATTATATGTGAAAAAGTTAGGTTATTGGACATAAGGCATTTTGCAATCAATCAGTAATATTATCCAAAAGTTACTGCAAGCACTTTCAGGACAGTTTATAGTCCTATATTTATGGCTACTGGAGTTTAGTTAAGAACTATAATATTAATGGAAATAGTGTCACTCTCCAATATCATTAATGACAAAAGTTATACTTAATTTATTTTTTTTGTATGTATACATGTGCTAAGTGCATGAACATATGATTAATGTAGATTATATATATATGGTAAGTTGGTCATTTGGCTCAGATTAAGTGAGACAATGTTGAATTTTGATATATATCCCACATGTTAATGAGTCTTTAAAATGTTCTTTGTTCTTCTAGTTTTGCTTTTTCTATAAATTACAATCCATGATGATTTCAGATTTTGGCAACTATAGATTGGTATTTCACTTTTATTGTTAAAAAGAGGTTGCCTTGACAACAGATTGAGATTGTTGATTATTATTGTTACTGGAATTGTCTAAGTATTGACTGATTTCTATGAATTTATCGATATATATTCAGAATTTGAAATCATATCTATCAGCAAAGTTCTATTTTTGTCCAATTTTTAAAGAATGTTCTTGGCTTATAGGAGTTGTACAAATAAAGTGCTGTTGCTGGTTCACATAATTTTAGTTTCTTTCCAGTCATTAATTAATTACATTATGAGTGAACATTTATTTTAAAAATATACAGAAGACTCCATTAGATTTGCTATGCTGACATCTAAGTAGTAAGCCTGTGAAAAGTTTCTAATATTATATTTATGTAGTTCAATGCAATAAGAAAAAATAAAAATAAGTGGATTAGTTTTACAAATCCATCAAAATATATATAACATATTATCATAGTGGGGATAAATTTGATAGATAAACAACATTGTTTATCTTACAAAATGTTTTGCAATTACTTGATAGTCAAAAATCTACCAATTTTTGGTCTTGGTCTAAACACATAATCAATTATTTTTTTCAAATAGCAAGTATTGAAGCTGAGTTTAAAGTTTATATATACACAAACAAGCAAAAAAATTTACTGGAAAATTTTAACCATTATTGTATCAAGCTTTACAGTATAAATATGAACTGACCTAAATCTTATTTTAAATATGTGCCTTGCTGGTTAAGAATAATAAACGGCTCAATAATTAAAATTTTCAAAATCAATTTCCGGCTAAAGTAAATTTTAAAAAGTCTATTATTTTAATAAGTTGAACGGAATTGTTACTAACACCTATCACTTAGTTAGTTGTACTTTACTTGATATCTTAAAACTGACTATACAACTGTTATTATTTTAAATATCGTCTTATTTTTTTAATTAAATTTTAAGTCCGTTTGCTGTGCTTAAAAAAAACTTTTTTATTTAAAATATATTAATAGTTCATTTATTCTAAAGTTTTATTGCTGTTTTTGATCCCAGTATGTTTAACTATCGAAAAGTCTCTCAGTTCCAAAATGGATTTGAATCTTAAGCGTGGCAATTACATTGTAAGATTTTTAACTTTAAAAACAAATTACTGTTTATAATTAATGTGATATTAATTAAATAATGATATTTATTAAGTTTTCTGACTGAATATCATGGCTAACGTTTGCCTTCAATTTAATACACTTTATCTCAATTTCAGAACTAATCATAAATTTTAATGAGTTTCTTCGTTATTAAGATAAATAAAATTAAGAAAAACAATAAGCAGTTAGTTATCAGCTTGTGAACTAGAGTTAATTTTTAAATAATTATTTCAATCAAACTTAACGCCTATTGATAAAAAATAATGACAATAAATGCCTACTTTTAAATAATAATAATAATAATAATAATAATACTGTATTTACAATAATAATAATAATAATAATAATAATAATAATAATAATAATAATAATAATAATAATAATAATAATAATAATAATAATAATAATAATAATAATAATAATAATAATAATAATAATAATAATAATAATAATAATAATACTAATAAATAATAATAATAATAATAATAATAATACTGTATTTACAATAAATTCGATTATATTAATTTATACGTTTTCTGCTAGATGGAGCAGAAGGACTAATTCAATTTTTATTTTGAGCCGGTTACTCATCGGAAAAAAAAAACTTGTTTTATAAATGTTACATGTATTTAAAAATTGCAGATGAAAAGGATAAACTCCCTCAAAAATTACGAATCCCGTTATTTTAATAAACAAATTTAAGCTGTCATATATGGATGTTTTATTAATCGATGTTTTTACTGAAAATGTATAAATTACAATTCTTTTTAAAATGTTACTTTTAGTCGTTGTTACCAAAAGAGATATAGAGTTAATTAGGCCATAAAGATATCGAATTAACAAGTATCATTTAATCTTCATCTACGGTACTTTGTTATTCTTTAAAAATAGTTTAAACTTTCTATCTTAATATTTAGAACTTTAAAAAAACTTCCATAATTTTAACTTCTATGTACTCTATGGAGTTCTTTACATCATTACAGTGCAAAATTTATTAGATGTTGCTGATGAACACAACGTATATACCTTAAAATGCATCTGTTAATCAATTGAAAAATTATCATTTTTGTTTTCTAGAGTTACATTCTTATAATTATAAGGCACTTGAACTCGACATTCAAGCTCCCTACATCTATCCTTAATATATTCTATACAACTGATACACATGAGACGACATATATATAAAGAAGATAAATGATCTCATGCTGAACCAGCACTTATCGGTTGATCCAGATCACCATTTCCTACACATATATACAATCAGTGTTCAGTTTATATTAAGATGGCAAATCTTTAAACTTTAATGGACAAGCTTCAATCTTCTCCATTCCTCCAACTCTTCAGTCATCCATTTTATTAAAATTCCGATGTCCATTAATGTTGAAATTCCGTGTCCATTAATGTTTAAAGAATTGCTATCTTAATATAAACTAAGCACTGATTATATATATATATGTGGGAGATGGCGATCTGGACCAACTGATAAGTGCTGTTTCAGCAAGAAATATATATACTGGAGATCATTTATGTTTTTCACATAAATGTGATCATATATCAGTTGTATATGATAGATTAGTTAAATGTAGGGAGCTTGAACGTCCGAGTTCAAATCCCTTATAATTACATTAAGTTTAGTAAAAATAATATAACATCACATGATCACATTTCCTATACTAGCACATTAACTGGGGATACTGGATGAGTAGGCATTAGATAGGGATTTTATGCACAAGCCTTCTGGCATCCATTGATTACTCTGTTTAGCACAGGTGGCAATACTGTATGGAGAGTTTTGCTCTGTTTAAAAATAATATACATATATTTAAATATTAGTGGCAGCCTTGTATATTTTACGATTGCTCAAACAAAAATGGTTCTGCATTCTAACACCATCTTCTGTATGTTTGAATAATTAGTGATAACCAAGCAATTTTTTATATTTAAACCCCATTCTCAAAGCAGATTTACAGTAGACATTAGAAAAATAGGAAGTTGTATTTGCTTTATGATATGATGAGAACAGGAGACTTCAATAACTTGTCAATTAACTAAAATTCAGTTAATTAAAAGATCTATTTCTGAAGTTATAGGTCTGGATATTTTCATTAAAAGTGGAGGCAATATTTTATTAAGTGCTTCCTCGTAAGATTTACCATTCATTTTGAAATTCAGACAAGCATGTAGTTCTACTATAGATCATATTTATTTGGGATGCTTTTTATATTTTAACTTCATTTTAATAAGACATTTCCATATGAATTCAAAATTCTAGCATTTAATAAAAATGACTCCATTATCCATGATTTTGGCCATACATTTTAAAATCATTTGAAAATTGTACAATAAAAATAAGATATTAGTGTTCTATTATTATTTTTGTTCAGGTTCTTTATAGTTGCATGGTATATTAATGAATAATCTTTCTTGTCACTGAACTTCATGCTCTATATAGAGATTATTAAAGGGAATTAATGACAACAGCTATAAAAAAAAAAAACATATTCAGATAAACTATAAACTATGAGAACATTGATCTATTTACAATACTGTATTTTCTTGTTATAAAACATTGATAGATTACTCATGGTTATCAAGATCTTTTATAATATAGATATGTTAGCAACTATTTTTTGAGGTTATAATAGTTTATGGAGGTACAAGTTAATGTAGTAGGAATCCAAATTTTATAGCTAAGCAGATCATTTATTTAAAAAAAAAAAATAGCTAGTTTGAGGCTAAATTTTCAAGTATTTATTTAGGGATCTAATATAAAAATTGTGAAGCCTATTTTTAAAAAGTTTGATGATGTTTTATGAAAGGTGTTCAATAGTACTAAAAAACCATAAACTAATATATAAAATATATTTATAGAGACATTTCTTATTGTCTTTTTTTTTTTGTTTTTTTACTGCAAACTCCAATGATGAAGATATAAAACTGTTTATGACATACAAATTTTTAATATGGCTTGCAAAGATGGTGTTTTAATATCAAGTACAGTGCAATGGATGGCCATTGAGTTTTGCATGCCTTTGCTTGGTTTATTACTCATTGATACAGTCTTCTGTTTTCAAATAAGGTTTGATTTTTTAATAAAAGAAGTTGTCTATTTTATTATTGGACTGTAATAAGTGATGTTGGAGATTTTAAGATATTAATTATATTTTAGCACAAATTGAAAGTGAACTTTTGGATAGAGAGCTGATGGTAGTTTCTATAGAGATAAGAAGATTGTTTTGAATTAGTAATCTTATGTTATTTATTGCAAGATTGATGGAAAAATCTAGAAAATATGAGGAAGTGTACTAAAAAATGAGTCATTCTTATTCCTGTCAAGATGTTCCAAGATGATGATTTGGATTTATTAAATTCTAAAGAATACTCTTTAGTATAGTCTCAAGAATGTTTACAAGTTGAGGAATGTCTTTTTGAGGATATGGAGATGACTATATCATCCATGTAGCAGATATGGTTAATATATTTACTTATAGTGTAATTGTGAAACCAAATTTTATTTCAATATTCATTAATAGAGAGAGTCAATATAGGTTGTAAAAGAAAAAGTTCACTGAATGTCTAGGCTCAAGGTATTGAATACCATTCAAAGTATAGGTATAAAATTCAACAACAAATTGACAAGCTAAAGTTCCAAAAAGTGCCTGAGATTAACTTCAAGTTAAACAAAGATAAATTTGTATCGTTTGTGCTTAGGCTGCACACATTCAAAGCATTTACTAAGGCAGAATACTTTCATATGTATCCTTCGGCCACTACTCCCCCAAGATTATTTGCAAATGCCAAAATCCATAAAGAAGGTGTGCCTTTAAGGTTGATGATCGACTTTGGTGGAGTACACTACTATAAAGCAGCCAAGATCATAAATAAGTGGATCACCCAAACTACTGGTTATGGAGAGTAGACTGTCAAATCATCATTTGATTTTGTTGAAAAATTGAAGAATGTATCCAGAGCAACATACTGGGCTGAATTCACTTGATGTAGCAGAGCTTTATGGATGATTGATGGACCCAAATCGATCATTGTGGTAAGAGAAGCACTAATTAATTATGGAATGGGCCTTGAGTGGGTTAAGTTTTGTTGTTGCTTTGCTGGAATGAATAAACCAAAATATTTATTCGTTTTTCAATAATGAATGGTATCATATGCTCAACGGCTGGCCGATGAGTCTCCCAATGAGCGGTATCATCGCCAGTCTTATGATGAATGCATATGAACGGATTATTGTGCCTAGATATATGATCAATGGATTAGTTCTGTATGCTAGATATGTGGATGTTATCTTTATAGCCACTCCAGAGGAAACTGTGGAGGATATTAAAGCTGACCTTATAACAGCATCAGACCTTAACATAAATGTACGTCAGGAAAAAGCATCAAACAGTATTAAATATTTGGACCTACAAGTAATGATTGAGGCAGATTATTTTTATTATAAAATGAACATTAAGCCTATTAACATCAGAGGCCATATGCATTACTCATTAAATACACCAGATATACATAAATTTGCTGGTCTCAAAAATCATTTTTACATAGAAATAACTGTTTGTGTAGTTTTGGAGATGATAAAAGAAGCAACATCGAAATTTATAGAAATGAGTTCATTAAGGCACAATATAATCATCGAGCCATTGATAATATAATTGAGAAATTTAAAAGAAGGCCCAATCATGTGGTTAAACAAGATAAACCACGAATATTGCTCCCATATATCCGAAATATTTATAGAAAAATGCGGACAATCTTTTGCTCGGTGTTCTGTGTGTGTTTTCGGTCACCCCCTAATTTGAATATGTATTTAAACAATACCAAAGATGATATTCTTCCGGGGCAAACACAGCAGGTGGTCTACAAAATTGCATGTAGTGGAAACAACTGCCAGGCTGCATATTATGGGGAAATGAAGGCATCTGTTGAAGTTAGATTATCCCAACATGTATATTCATACAATAGGGCTTTAGCTGATTCATCCCACCCTTCAATTTTTGTACAGCATGCAATAGCTGCAGGTCATTCGTTCAGACCAGATGGACCTAGAGTACTATGTAGGGAGCAGAGTGATTTATGAAGGAAGATTAAGGAGGCGCGTTTCATCATCTCGGATGAGCACGCATTGAACAAAAGGGAATCGTTTTACGCCTTGTCAAAAATATGGCGAGTGGAGGCACTCTGAGTCTAATTAGCATATTCACCTAGTTCAGTTCGAACATTTGCATATCAGTATATCGTTGGAGAATGATAAGAGATTTTGCACTTCTTGATAATGAAGGGTAAGCCTTCGAAAATGTTCGGAGAATTAATAAATTGTTGATATTTGTCATAGAATGATTCAAGATAATTTTTCTTATATCATACCCGAATTATAATTTATAATTAATGTGTGCATATTTAATTCTAACAGATTAAAGTTTTACATTTGTATTTATAACACACATTTATTTTGTTTTATATATACTATTTAGAGTAATGTAATGTAGAAATATTAGTTTTGTATTTATTAAATATTTGCTATATACATGCTGTGTGTATTTATTATTGTTGCACTTAGAGTAATGAAAATCTATCTGTTTGTTAATAAATATAAATATACAATAATATATAGTAGGGGAATTTGAATATCTTTGAAAAAGCTGTAATAAACTGGTCTTTTGACACTGAAGCAAAAATAGCAAAGGTGTCTAAATAAGTTTGAAAAGCATAATTGCTTCACAAGTTAAAGATTCTTTCTCAAACAAATTATAATGGTGATATTAAGGCATGAAGTATATGTTGTATTTTATCCTTTATAAGTGATCCCATTGTTTTGATTAATATTGGTGTCTTGAAATGGGTTATTTTTTTCAACATTGTTAGAGAAGGGATAGGGTGTCTTTGATCAATAATATGAATTTGTGTGGAAAAATAATTTAAGAAATTATATATTATTAAAATGGTAAAATAATTGAGCTGTGTCAGTATAAATTTGTGGTTTAGGATGACTGCTATTGAGTGTTGAATTTAATTTGAGAGCTATTTCATGTTTTAGTACAATGATATCAAACACTCATAGTTTTTTTAAGATTGTAATTTTGCTTTAAAATGAAAGAATATGTGAGGTGGTATATTCTCTTCAACTAAGAGATAATACATGGCATTATTTTTTGTTTTATAGTCTAGGCCCCTCTAAATATAGCTCTTGGACCAGTTATGTCATTGAATTAAAAAATATCTTGGATTTTTTTATAGATAAAAAATATTCTACTAATGTATGTTGATAGAGGGATTCAATTTTGGATTTTCAATCTATATTCACCCTTCATTCCATATCACACAACCAATACACATAACCAAACATGTGAAAAAGATAAATGATCTCCAATATACGGATATCATGCAGAACCAACACCCATCAATTGGGCCAGATCATAATATCCCACACATATATACAATCAATGTTCAGTTTATATTAAGATAGCAATTTCTTAAACTTTAATGGACAGCCTTCAATGCTATCATATTTCCAACAATTCAGCCATCCATTTCATCGAAAAACCAATGATGAAATGTTCAAAGTTCTTGGTGGGTTTGACATTGTAGTAGTACCCATAAACATTACATTAATCCAATCCCTCATATTATCAGACCATTATTTATCCATTTATATTTATAGGAAAGGAATAGGCTGAACTTATACTATGTTATGGTTTATTTCCAAGGCAATATGTAATTAATCTGTTCATTCAATATACTGAAGTTTACTACAGTAAATATATGGACTTTAACTTAGGATGTTTAATTTATATTCATTCTCCTCTCCATCTAAAATAACCAATACACATGACCACACACTATGTGATAAAGATAAATGATTCCCAATATGCATATTTCATGCAGAATCAGAACCCATTAATTGGTCCATACCATAATCTTCCACACATATGTACAATCAGTGTTTGGCTTATGTCAATATAGCAATTCCTTAAAGTTTAATGGACAGGATTCAATCTTCTCACTCTTCCAACAATTCAACCATCCATTTCATTGAAACCTATAGGCATAATGCTAAAAGTCCTTGATCTATTTGTTGTAGTCATGCCAAAGTAGTCATTATGTCAATTTAACCCCTCATATTATCAGCCCAAGAAGTATCCATTTGTATTAATAGGAGAGAAATGGCCTGGACTTGTATTATTATGTAACCTATTTTCATGGCAATATGTAATTAACCTATTCATTCAATATATTGAACATTCACTATAGAAACAAAAGAAATTGAACTTAAGATTTTTAGTCTATACTCAAACAACTGGTCCACATGACCACACACACGTAAAAAAGATAAATGCTCCCAATATACATATTTTATGCAGAAACAGTTCTCATTGCTGGGCCATATCATAATCTCCCACACATATGTACAATCAATGTTTGGTTTATATTAAGATAGCAATTCCTTAAACTTTAATGGACAGGCTTCAGTCCTCTCATTCTTCCAATAATTCAACCATCCATTTCATTGAAAAATCAACAATGGAATGCTTAAAATCCTTGGGGAATAATTTATCTTTTTCACATGTGAGGTCATGTGTATCGGTTGTTTGCAATAGAGTGGATGAATATAGACTGAAAATCCTAAGTTCAAATTTCTCTATTTACTATAGTAAACATTCAGTATACTGAATGAATAGTTAATTACATATTGCCTTGAAAATAATATTCCATCATAGTATAAGTCCAACCCATTCTCTAAGCTATTAATATAAATGTATACATACTGGTTTGGTAATATGAGGGATAAGATTAACATCATGTCTACATGGGAATGAATACAAGATCAGGTTCAACAATGACTTTGAGCATTTCTTCATTGTTTTTTTAATGAAATGGATGGTTGAATTGTTGAATGACAGGATTGCAGCCTGTCCATTAAAATTTAAAGAATTGCTATCTTAATATAAGCTGAACACTGACTGTATATGTGTGTGGAAGATTATGATGTGGTTCAACTAGTGAAGGTTGGTTCTGTCTGAAATATATATTTTGGGAAACATTCATCTTTTTCACATGTAAGGTCATGTACATCAGTTGTTTTAAATGGCATGGAGGATGAAATAGACTGGCAATCCTATATTCAAATCTATCTATTTACTATAGTAAATATTCAGTAAACTGAATGAATAGATTATGTTGATTTTTTTTATATTGCTGTTTAAGTGAAAGAATAGAGGAAATGGAGAATTTTGTCCCAAAATGTAGTTTTTAATTTTTTAAAGATTTGTAAAAGTTAGTAATAGAGGAATGATGTTTACAAAGAAAACATATCTCTAATGGATTTAATGATAATATGTTTATTTATTAAAAATAAATGTATACTTCAGATATTAGTGCCTTAGATGTAGAGTACTTGAATAGCAACCTAATTGTATTATTAAGTTTAGAATTGGCTCACATTGGAAGTTGATATCTGGATTGACATTAAGAGCAAAATAGTCTGAAAAGGTTACCCATATAAGAGACGGTTTAATAATTAAAGGAAGAGCAGGATATAAAATCATAAGTCAATTAGGGATGAATGTTTTTTTATATAAAAGAATGTAGAATTTTTAGAAAAAAAACCCTTCAGAATTCATTAAGTTTTGTTGATTAGGTATAAATATTAGGAAACAAATTCAGTAAAACAAACATAAAAATGTCTTAAAAGCATGGTTGAGTAATGATTAATGAATTGATTTGATTAATTAGTGACAATATCATCTTTTATTATGCAAGTAAATGTTAATAGTAAAGACATTATGGCAAAGTCATGCTATTTATATTATTATTAAGGTATACAATTTTAAAATATTGAAAAGAGTACTTCTGATTTATTAATATTCCAACTCCTTGCAGCAAAAATAATGGAATGAGACAATCTAAAAAAAACATGCCTATCCAGACATCTTTAAGGTCAGTTTTACTATTTGAAGTATGTATGGAGGAAAATTACTAATCCAATTGTTAATGGAAAAAAAATGTTGTGATGGGCTAATGCCTCTCACATTTATTTCAGTGATGTTAACATATAAGGGGGTATATGTATATTTGGTACATCTTTTTGTAAGGATTAGGGCATATACTTTAAAAGAAGGTCAGTAACTATAGATATGAAATATTTATAAATCTTTATTCTAAGTTTGCAACAACAACAAAAAAAAAGCTTTAATACAATGTTGTAACTTACCAGGAATTGTTTAGCTGAGTTTTATCCAGATTGTTTTTTGTAGTTTGAAATTAGTTGTTTTAAATTATATATAAAATCAAATCTAGCACAATTCAGGTGAAAAGTCAAGGGTTATCTTTCGGCAATTATTTAAATATCAATTATTTTATTTAAAACAAATGATATCCTGTTTGTGGTGTTGTCGTCTTAAGATTTTTATAGGTGAATTATTATCAATATTGTCTTTTTGTATGAGTTAATATTTGTTCTTGTGTTGTTTTCATTTCTTTACAATTGTAACTTTTCTTAGTTCTGGTTGTTCTTTTATGAGTTTCCACTCCAGCCATTAAAATATTTTCAGGAGTAAGTGGGAAATCAGTTTTCTTGTTTTGCTTAGTGCATAGATTTTGTATTGTCATTTGAAATAGTATTTGTTACTACATTAAGGAATTTAGTTGTTTTTTAGTTGAGGATGCACAATCCAAAGAATCAGCTTTTTTTTATTGAATTTGGTATTTGTGATTTAATTATTGGAGAATTTACAATAACATTATCAGATGCTATTTCTTCTTATTTTTCTTTTGATTTTTTTCTTTCTGTTGCAGAGCTATTTTCATTTTCAGATGATGATGGTTTTTATTTTTATCATCATTTGTAACTTAATCCATTTCAAATTCATTTGATAAGTCTACAGTGTAACTATCATTAGAATTTATATGCTGCTGCTACTACTACTATTACTACTTTTAAAGAGAAGTTTATTGATTTAAATAAATTAATTGCATTTCAGTTATAAATAAAAACCAGATGAATACTTTGGATTACAGAAAGCAATTTTCTAGAATTAAATGTATCTTAGCAATAAGGAAACAATACATGCACAATTTTAAACAAATGAAATAATCTTATTGACTTTTGTTTTTGTTTCACAAAAATTATTATATTCTATATTTATCTCATGGTTAATCTTCTTTGTTGATACAGATTCAGTCTCTCCTAGCAAAGTTTCCATATCAGCTTTAAGAGTATTCAATGATTCTGGTTTTTGACATCTGTATTTTAAAAGTAAACTGAACTTCAGAATACATTATTTAAATTTAATATTTTTCATTGGTTCATGTAGATTTCCAATTCTACTAATATTTGAACATTCTTGTGTTTATAGATTTGATATTAAATCTATGGTGACTGAATTCAATGTTGTTTTGGACTGCAACTATTATTTATACGTCAATTAACATATCTCATTCACTGACAGAAAAATTAGTAGCAAAAATATCTATATTTTGATTTGATTAATATTTTTAAAGACCTTGTTAATAGTACAGTAGCAACTCTCTGCAACAATATGTTTGTTTTTGCTAAAGTTGAATCTTGCTGATGCTGTGTATTTACTGGTTGTGAAATAAATAAAGCTATATGTGTGTGTGTGTATGTGTGTGTTTGTGCATAACTAGTCAGTACAAAAGGTACTGTAGTCATCCTAGAAATAATGATATGCAGAATAAATAAAATTATGCAAATTGCAAGTTAACCTGGATATCCTAATTTATATAGGAATAATAATGAAATGTTTATGCAAATTAGCAGAGCTATCAAAAATGCCAGTTATAGCCAGAATGTTAGACTAAGTCAGAGATAGTCATGTGAGCAGTAAAGTGATTATGAGACTTTATATTAGTAAGCAGTGTAAAATGCTGGGGAAAAAAACATTATTCTGAGTAATAAATTTGTTATTAAGTTATGAAAACGTTTGTGTTTATTTTTTTAAAGTATAGCTTCTTGTTAAACTTTAGCAATGTCAAGAAAAAATGTGCTGCAGTTATCAAATCATCTATGTGATCCAAAAACATGTGAGGACATTTCTTATGAGGAGCTACTGCAAAAATTAAATGCATATTTCAAATCTACAACATCAAAATACATAACATGATTGTTTTCATAAATGTCATTGCCAAATAAAATCACTCAGGAATGTGATTTGGCAGTGCAAGAATTAGTGAAGGAATGTATATTTAGAGATCATCTTGAAATTATAATGCATATGTGAAGTGAAACTTAGACAAATATTGTTGGAGTCTACACTAAGTTATATCCTAAGATATAACATGTGAAACCACTCTAGATCACATACAAAAATTTAAAAATGTGACAGATGAAGTGGACCTAAGTACATGTATAAACAAAATAAAGACACAGATGGAGAAGAATATTAAACAAGAGTACAGCATCTGTAATAGCTGTGGTAACAAAGGACACATAAAAAGAATGTGTAAAATTAAGTCATATAAATGTCTTAATTGTGGATTGACAGATCATTTGTTAAAGGCTTGTTCCAATAAATGACTAAAGTAGATTTGCTAGTAAATAGAAAAGGGAGGGAAGAGTAAGAATGTCATGATATGAAAAAATAAAGAAAGATACACCATATTTATTAGAAAATTTGTAGTCAGATCATAAAAATGTATATAGTTAGCAGGGTCAAATGTATTAGTCATGTTATAGAACAGACAAAACTCTCTGTACATATTGCCACTCAATGCAAGCCAGAGTAATCAATGGATGCCAGATAAAATCACCATCTAATGCCTACTCATCCAATATCTCCAGACTAGTAGGCACTAGATGGGGATTTTATGCACAAGCCTTCTGGAATTCATTGATTACTTGGCTTGCACTAAGTGGCAATATGTATAGAGAGTTTTGCCTGTTTTAATAACAGTTATAAGCAAGCGTAAGAAATGGTGATCATGTCATGTTGTGTATAGAGTAAATAGCTATTAATAAAAAAATTGAATAAGATATAATAATTTAATAAAACACATTTAGCTGCCATGGAAATCCAATAAATATCAAATAAATTGTGATCATACCAATAAAAGTAAAGATTTATATAAAAAAAAATCTGTAATATGTAGTAACTAAAAATATTAACCCTATACTGGAATATAGCTGCTTCTCACTTCTGGAAATAACCATTGTATATATCAAGAGAACCAAATTGAAAATTAAAGTCCAAAATAAATTTCCACTGCTATTTAAATCAAATCTAAAGAAACTAAATAGCAAAGTTGTAACAAATGGATAAGAAATGTTGAACAATATCAACTAGTAAAAATTAGGATTAAAAAAGGATGGAGAAAAAAGTGACCAAACTTTATAGTGGAATGCTCAGGAAAATCTACCCATATGTCAAGAATGTGTTTATGTATTAAGATAGGTTTAGATTTAATGTGGTGGGTATCAAGGGTACAATTGTATAATGATTGTATCAGAATGTCCCAAAAAATATAACCAATTAGAAATAAGATGAATAAATAAATAAAACATATATTGTTTAATTAAATGGACATCTAACACATCAAATTCAGGAAGATAATAAAGGAATAATAAATTATATGTGCTTTCAATATAAACCAAAAATTTTTTTTATTAATAAATGTAATTGTGTACAGCAGTCGAAGATTAAAAAAATGGCTATTAGCATATTATAAAATTTATTTATGAATTTTACTTTTTTAAACAAATTTTATTAAGTAAAGTGGTAAGAGAAAAAAAAATGGCTGTCAAATATAAAATTTGTTAAATTTCCATATATTTTTTGTTTGTTTATTTACATTTTTCTTTGGATAGCATATAATTTATTTATGTTGTATAGTATTGATATAGCATAGGTCATCACTCAACTGTTTTTAAATTAAATAGATCATTTCTACAGCACACCTTTTTTAAATAACACATCAATTAAATTATTTTTGAGTAAATATTCTTTCTCTACATGCTTTTTGATTCTTTTAATTTTTCCAATTTTTTTTTAAGTTTTTTTTTTTCTTAATCTCTTTTTCTTTTTTGTTGCAACCCCATATTTCGACAGACGCCAACATTTTCTCTCCATGTTTCTAATCATTTAAACTTTTGCATAATATAAAGATATTTGTGAAATTAAAAGCTTAACAAATTAATTTTTTAAATTCTAATTTTGTTGATTTCCAAAATGACTTTTTTACTCACTAAAAACATTAATATATTTTAAAAGATGAAAACATAAAAACTTATAAAGATTCAAAAAAAGTAAAAATAAATAAAAGCATTAGAGAAGAGAAACAACCTAAAAAGGATTGACAAAAAAAAATAATGACAATAAATAAAAAATGATAATAAATAGGTAGTAGAGATAATTTAATATATAATAAAATAGTTTCACCAAATAAGCAATGAATTAGTTCTGTAAGCAAAATAATAAAGGCTGGTGATGTTGCAATTATTATCTTTTAATACTTAGCCTAGCTAACAAGAGTAAAAATTAAATTAGGAATGTTTAAATTATTGTTATGCAAGAGGATGTAATGTTTTAATCAAATTTATTGATGTCATGGCAATGATTGATGATGATAGGAGTAAAGTTAGATTATTAGAAAAGATTGATATTTGAAAAATAATAATAATTTATAAATTTGAGAAACTTTTCTTAGACTACTGTAAATTATAAATATATGCACTGACATGCTCTCATAAGAAAAGCTTTAACTGCACAAAAATTATTGAAGCATAGTGCTTTCGAGGGTGCTAAATGTCCTCAAAGTCATAGACTTAGAATGCACATAATTGTGTGGATATATACATAGGTCATACATTTGCACTCATAGTCACCAACATAGCATGCATTAAGCAAAATGACTCTAAGCAGAAAAGTTAAACATGCATGGCATATAGCTAATAACCCTAACCATAAATTGGAAGAAATCCTGCTTATCCTTTTTAAAGAAATGGGCAATATGATTAGCATACACTTTGAACAATCTATTGAATATATATATATATATAATTACACAATTATGCACATTCTAAGATTATGACTATGAGGACATTTAATGCACTCAAAAATGCTATGCTTTGATAATTTTCATGCAATTATAGCTTTCTTTTTTTATGAGAAAATATCAGCACATACATTTATTATTATTATTATTATTATTATTATTATTATTATTATTATTATTATTATTATTATTATTAATAAAAAAAGGGGGGGAATAAAAATTGCCAATGCTCCTTAAATAGAAAAGTATAACTCATTTTAGCTTTTTAGGAAGTTAGATGACAAAAAATGTGACAATAAAAAACAAAAAAATATGTGATGCTGATAAAGTTGGAAAAATTATTTTGCAAATCATTCAAATTTATTTGTTAAACATTTCATTAAAAATAAATCTTTACATGATTCAAAAATTTGAACAATTAAAAAAAGAGATAAATAATATGTATAAAAAATACTTTTTTTTAAAAAAAAAAAAATGCTTTTATTTAATTTGCACTAAAAAGCAAAAAAATAGATTTTTTCCTGGAACAAAAATTTTGATTGTTATATATAATTTCAAATAAAAGTGCAAGGGGAGGGAGCATCCATAAATTAAATCAATCAATAATTTTTTTCTAGAAACATAATTTTAGTTCATATGTAGCTTTAAATAAAAGCACAAGGGATCTTCTAATTAATTCAATCAATACAATTAATTAATTTGTGATCAAAGTAAATGCTCTACTATTGATTGAATTAATTAATTTATGAATGATTCCCATTTTTATTTAAAGTTATATATAACAACCAAAATTGTGTTCCAAGATTTTTTTTAATTTATTTTTTTATGCATCCATTCTCAAATTAAGTAAAAGTGTGTTAAAAATTTTTATATACATTATTTTTTAGTACTTGGGAGTATATAATTAAATCGTTTAAAATTAATTACAAGATTTTTGTTTTTTTAAAGACAGCAGTTTTCAGCATTCCTTTTTCTTTCTAAATGTGAGAATGTAACAAAATTTACAATTTGCAAATTAAATATTAAAAAAAATTATGTAAATAATCAAGAGAAATTAAGAATTCCTCTTTTATTTCCTTTTCTTTCTAAACATGAAACTGAAAAATATCACTGCATTTCCATTATTTTAAATGAAATTAAATGTTTTCCATTTTTCATTCTTGTTCCCACAAATATTAGAAACACCTTTTTTTATATATTTGTAATGTGACTAAAGCCCTATGTTAATTAAATAAAATATTGCATCATCTATTGAGGATTACTTAAAATGTATTAAACTAATTTGAAAGTAATTTAAACTGTTGGACAACTCTAAAATATTGCATTACCAACATGTATACAAAATGTAAAGAAAATCTCCTTGGGATATATGGCTTTAAAATCAGATACAAAATTTGACCCAGAGTGGAAAAGTTAGATAAAAATGCAATAAAAATATTAGAATCATTTAAAATGTGAGTTTGGAAAAATAATTAGATAAATAAAAAAATTATGAAAAAAAAAGTAGTTGATATAAGAATATTTTATTGGAAATTTTTTAAAAAATTAAATTGAGTTAGCCCCCCCCCCCCTCAAAATAATAAAAGATAATTATAAAGAACATTTTGAGAAAAGAGACATGATTATATTAAAAGACGAAAATAAATTAGAAATTAATAGTGATTTTAATAAGAAAGATGATAGGGAAGAATGAAAATAGAAAATTTTGGAAAAAATGTTCAGGGATGATTGCATAATATCATATTAATAATGATGAATGAATAGATGTGGAAATAAATCAGTAAGTTAGTAAACTTAAATGATAGAGAGTTGCTGGTAAACTGATAGCTTATGAATAAACGATTCCAATATTTTTTTAGAAAAATTATGAAATATATATTATTTGCATCTTTTATTTAAAAAAGACTTTCAATGCATAAAATTTATTTAGTTTCAATAAATACAATTATCTGCATGATTTTTAAATATTACAATAAAAAATTATGACAAATATTACAAGATATCTTTTTAGCCGCTAATATTTTATAGTCTTTGATCCAAATTTATTCTTTTATACATATATATATAAGTAACAACTATTACTTCATTCACTTTATGTTTTACAAGTACCAGACTATGTATTAATGTGGTTGGCAATGGTAACGGATGCTTATAATGCCTTGACTTTCTAACTCTTTAAGGATTTTATATTCTTCACTCATATGATGACCATTTATGTGAGTGGCAAAGTAAGTACTTTCATAATAATGGTAAGCCAATTGTTCATTATTAGGTCCATTCATGCATGGATAAAATCCATATAAAGTGACATGATGGCATGCAGCAACTGCCATGGTCATTAAATACAGCCCAGTTGATGGAAGAGTTGCCTTCAGTTTTCTATTTTTTATCCAGAATCTATAAAAAAAATATACATATATATTATTATTATTTTAAAAATTTGGCATTATTGTTATAAAAATAAGCATAAATTTTAAGTAATACACAATTCTGAAGTTATTTAAAGCAAGAAACTATACTCAGAGTTACTTAATAATAATACTATGTTTAACTGTATTTTTACATTAATTTATAAAAATCAAATTTAATTCGAATTTATTTAATTTTGTTTTATTATTAAAATCAATAGTGCGATTCAAAATAATTGATTACAATTATAATTGTTGATATGGGTAATAAAAATTTGAAAAATAAATGTAATCATTTGAACTATATAGAATGTTTATCTCATAAAATGTGAAAAGAAAAAAAAACTATTAACACTCACGTATGTATGCACACACATGCATAGGCATACGAGTGTAATGAATAATTCTCTTGTTATAGCGAATATAATCATATTTAAAAACGACATATAACTAAATAAAATTTAATAAATAAATAAAAAATAATTAAAAAGATAATAATGCACACAATCAGATAATAAACAAGTTTGAATTCATTCTCCTTTCGGAAGTATATATCTCACGTCAGACAATAAACAGTAAAGATTTGCGAAAAAGAAGACAATTTTTAATTTTAATAATTTATAATTATTTATCAAATAAAAATTATCAATGTTTATAGATTAAGTAAGAATTGACTATTTATTAGTTTAGTTCCCATTTCCTGTTCTTGACTGCTTGCCTGTAATTCGTTTAAAGAAAGATAATTAATGCGTACGATTATTAATTCTTTCTTTCCACATGTGGATAAGGCTGGATTTCTTGAAACGGGAACTCAACAAATATATTTTGATAAATTTATTAAATTTCCTTTTTTCTCTGCTCTAATGGTGTGGATTCTACTAATGATTAGCTTTTTTTATAAAGATTTTGAGATTAAAAAGAAGAATTTTTCTTGTCACTTTTGCCGTCTACAGTAATAAACAAGTTAATTAACTTAATCTATTTACATTAGTAATCTAGTTTTGCTAAATATTTTAAAATGCCGATGATTACATTTTCATTACCTTAATGTTCTTCCTCTATTATAGTAAATTGTTGTAGTATTTAATTATAACAGCAAAAATTCACGGTTCTTTTTGTCAGTATATTCTTTTCTTTCAAAACAATAATATATATACTCAGAATTTTATGTTGTAATAAATCCAAATAATAGTTATTCGTAGATTGAATATGTGTTGTTATTATTATTTTTTATATTCGAATTCTTCTTTAGAGAAGCTGAATTAATAAGACTAGAGCTGTGTTATCAGCTTGTTGCATATATATATTAGTTTGCACTGAATTAAAAGTTAAAACAAAATTATAGATCTTTGGTAGAAATGTGAACTAACACTTGAAAAATAACTTAAGAATTACAAACATATATTAACAGATGTCTGGGAAGTATTTAAGTGTGAAGTAGTAGAAAGCAATATCAAATAAAATATGCAACAGTTAATTAAATGTGGAGAAAAGATTGATGACCTAGTGGTTAGCATAGCTGCCTTTCAAGCAGCTGGCCTCCTGGTCAACGCATTTGACATATGAAAAAGAAAAAAGAAAGAGCACATGACTATTGCTGCGAGTTCATAAAAAGTTTGAGTGCTAGAATCGATCTTGGAACCTCCTGATCTCCAAGTCGAATGCTCTACAAACGGTGCCAAACCAACTCCTGAACAATAAAGCCATATGCTTTTTTTATATTAAAGTTGCAGATCTACATACTAAAAAAAAGTGAAAATGTTACAGGAAAACTCTATACTAACTACTATGAGGTTGGCAAAGAAGACAGATTTTGAATAACAGAAAATAAATACTATGGCAATTTAAGAAATTTGATGTCATAGAATAGAATTATAGATGGCAGAAAATTAACTGTATAGACAAAATCTGTTGTAATTTTATGTTTTGTTTGTGGAGTTTAATCTTAATCTTTTCCCTCCTTCTTTGTATACATACTGTATATAAGCTAAATCTAAGATTTAATAGGCGAAAGATATTGCGTTTTTGGATTAATTCATGTTTGTAAATATACCACCAACATTTTGGTTGGACTTCACTTGTTCTTACTATCTGGATAATAAAGATCACTCAGAAATTCTGTTACCAGAGATTAATTTGTGTGTATGTGTGTAGGACTACATTGAATATTTTTGTTTTAGATTGATATAAAATTTTCCATATGAGTGGAAGGTTTACTGTTTCATCATCGTCTTATTTATTATATATAATAGTAAATATTTTATGCAAAATAATCAAGATTAATTGCAATTTTTTTTTTACAAAAGAGACTTCTATTCTTTACTATTCTTTGCTTTCCCATTAAGAAAATAACATCACCCCCTCCACCCACCCCAAATCCTCACAATTATAAATTAAAACTGAATGTAAGCAATTGATGAAGGGATGGGTTTTTTTCTTGTCATTGGACCAATTAAAAAATAAGTCTTCAAGTTTAGTCCAAAAAAGAATTAATGATTTGATTTTTGTAAATCAAATTGTTATTTCTCCTCCCTATTCTATTAATTTGTTTTATGTATATATTAATTTACAATGATAAAATTTTGCAGTGATTCCATATTTTAATTTATGCAACACTCTACAATTATTAACTAATCAAAATATTCTAGAGTAAATACTAAAGAATTCAATATGATATAAAATAAAAAAATAAAATCTTTGCTATAGCTAGCTTACGGCAATTTATGCCATCTTGAGTAGCAATCAACTGTTAAAATTTAAAGCTCATTAAAATCACATAACTGTAATGTTCCCACATGAATGGCCAACTTTCCACAAATTATGAATATTTACACAATTGCATTGATTATTCAACACATTGTCTTTAATATTTATACTTTAATTTTTCTTTACTTCAAGTCATTTTCCATATGTAAAACAAAAACACTATCAAAGCAGAAATATTCATTACAAATCACTGCATGCTCTGCAAACAGATTTCTATCTATCCACAGAATGATGTAACTTATTACATAATAATTCATGCATCCAAATTCTTTTTTAATGCACATTTGGTCTCATTGATATAACTACATCCACAATGACATATACCACTTTATAAATAATATTACATTTATTAACACAATCTTTTCCATTAATAATTAATCTTCCAGTATTTGGACTAACCTTAAATGCAACATTAAAATGAGCAAACATTAATAAAGTAATCCTATATTTAATATCATTTATATAAGGCAATGCTATCCATGTTTTCTCTTTCTCCATCTATTTCTAAATTTAGGACTTAAAAGATTAATAACTAATATAAATTGAAATGCAAAATTATATTTGTTCTGCTCTAAGTTTTCATATATATATATATATATATATAATTGCCATTATTTTTATTGTTATCACATATGTGTGTGTGTGTGTGTGTATTACACACAAAATAAGTGAATATGTGATAAATAATGGAAATTGTATTTATCACTTTAAGCAACAATGAAGTTTAAATCATTCTAATGCAATCAAAATGCTCAAGAACAAAGCAAATTCTTTTGCAATATAGTTTTGGCTAGGAAATTAAATTAATGATATGCAAATTTAGTTTGAGATTTAGAAGTACTGAGCAGTTGGGAAGCTAGCCAATAAATATCTTGGATAACACACATGCTTTTCATTCAAAATGCACAGTAATGCATATGTCAATTATAAATGCATCAGCTGGAATATGTTCTCTGCACAATGCAATGGCATAATGGACAGCATAGAATATGTTCAGTTGATTGTGAAACTAATAACTTTGATTTTTATTGGGAAAAGTGTATAGATTTAAGTAATTTAGTTTTAAAAATAGTATTTTTATTATATTTTTAAAAAGGAGTGTAACATGTTGAGACAAGTGCAAAGAAAAGGAAGATATAAAATTTTAAAACAGAATTGGAAGAACTATTTTTTTCACAATGATGAATGCAAAATGTGTATTATTTGTCCATGCAGGTATCATATTTTAAAAGCATACTTGCAAGTTTTAATAAAGATTTCCCATTAAAAAGTGAATTACATAAACAAAAGTTAAAAGAATTTAACTTATAATTAACCAACTGACAACATATATTTTATTAAGCTCATTATTAAATCAAAAACTGTGACAGCTATATCATTTCATGTGAATTAGATGTTAACAAAACATAAATCTTTTTGAAATAAAGAATGATAAAAAAAAAAAAAAAAAAGCATTCCTAGAAGCCAAAGATTCATTATTTGATTCATTGAAGAACAAAAATGGTGTTACTTCAGCAATTAAAGCTGTATGATTTTCCTATAGAACTGTCATATACCATAAAGAAATTATACATTCTGATCTGGTTATCAACAAATTAAAGATATAACTAAGTCATTTGTTCTGTAATGTTTGGTCAATCTCCTGACATACATCATATTCCTCATTTTGTATTGTTTTAAGAATAGTTTTTAAAAATATAAATGTGACAAAAAAAATTATTAACAACATTATCTTAAAAAAAAAAAAAGAAGAAAATCTGATGCAAAAATATCTATTGTGTTTTGAAAAAATATATAGAAGAGATTAAAAAACCCAATTTATATAACTGTATCAATGGCAACCAATGGGAAATTTCAAAGACCTGAAACAACAATGAATTTTTTGCTATGGTTGCACCAGATGTAATAATTTTCCACATTTCTTTCATATCATTGCATTATTCACCACCAAACTCTGTTGTAAAATTCAAATTAGGTATTATTTTATATCATTATGCATGAAAATTGGAAAATCCATTTGAGAAATCTTCAGAGAAAATGATTTAGGTTCTATTAGAAGAAATATAATCTGAATATGGTAAATGATTATATCATGTCAAAGAATATTTTCACAAAGATTAAGGAAGATTTTTTAATAAAATGGAGTGATGAAGTGCAAATAGAAATTAGTGATGACAGTTTGATTGATGGACTTTTTTGTTGCTCACATCTCTAACCAATTTAATGAATTAAATTTATAGTTTCAGGTGTTCAGGTAAGAAAAAAAAACAATAGCTGAAATGATAATACTTTTAAAATGAGGTTAAAACTGTTATTTGTCCAGTTGATGAATTATCAAAAAATGAAAATGCATTTGACACAGATAAACATTAGAAAAACATAATAATTCTTTATTTGGTATTTGAGAAATATTTTCAGGAATTTATGAGCTATAAGTCAATAGTTACCTCCATGAGTTTTTCTGTTTAAGTAAGACTCCTGTGGAACAAATAATAGAAAATATAAATAACATTTTTTTTTAAATCTATAAAAGAAAATTAAATTCTCCTACAAAATAACAATCTTACAAGCATAGAGTTCAGAATCTAAAATCACTTTTAGAGTCTAACGGATAGAGAAAAATATACAATTTTTTTTAAAAGTTGCACTTTAATTTAACACTGTTTTTTATCTTTATCTTTCTGTGTAAGTCTTCATTTTCAATATTGAATATAATTATGACAAATTCCCTCTATCCCACAATATCACTTGAAACCTAGATATTCAAGATTAGTAGAAAGCATACATTGCAAATCTTCCATAATTTAATGAATTAATGCTTTTATTTAAAATTTATATTTTGTGTTGATTTTTTGTTGTATATTGAATTTTTTGATAATAAATTAATATTACATTGTAATATATAGATGGTGAAACACAACACTTGGAGAAAATTACAAGTAGCTCTTGTTCTGCAAAAAGTGTACTCGTCCTGTACTAAGAAACGTTTTAAGTAAGAAAAATATTTTACAAAAATAAGCTGACTAGAGATAGAACTATCAAGATCATATAAAATAGATAGTTACAGATAGACAATTTTTTAATAAAGTCAAATATAAGGAATGATTATAAAGCATTGCATATAAAACGCGAAACATTTGTATTTGTAAGAAACCTATGGGACAAATTATATACCATTAGAATTGAAAACGTGAAGACATTTGAAAAAATATTTTTACAAAAATTAATCCATTTCTAATTATAAATATTCCAGTATCAAACATTGTGTTGTCCGGCAAATGTACTAAAATTAACATGCTTTGGATACATACGGAATATAGAAGAAAATAAATCAAATTTCATTATAACCAAAAGGCTATTTATCTTTGCTATATACATGTATATAAATAAGTACAAAAAATTAACTAGAAACATTTGAAAACATAACCAAAGAAATAAACAGTTTCATAAGATATATAATCTCATGATATACATTTGATAAATCACTAAATTGAAATTTAGATAATTCATTATACTTCAAATTGGATATGATTGATGAACTTCCAACCAGCCTTCTCCATGTTTCTCTTCTGCTTTAGATCACCTTCTGGTTCATTTCTAATTTTTTGAGTCAATAGTCTTGATTTCCCAAATGCCCCCTCCCCCCAATGAAGTCCATTTTTTGATATTGTCTTTATTATCAATTCTTTTCTTCAGTCTTATTTATATATATAACAATAGTATCTGAATAACTATATTTCCTCTTTCATATTCTGTTTTCAAATGAAGGCAAGGAAAGTGTATATACTGCAATGATTAATGATTTCTGCAAAATAAGACATGGTAAACTTAAATTCAGAACTGACAAATGTAATGCTTTTTCACAAAAGTGAAAGTTGCAATGGACCAGTTATCTAAATAAAATATTGAACCACATACAAAATTTCAGCTCCCTACAAAAATATCATGATATCCCTCCCTTCTTTTTTGAACCTTTTGTCAAGGATCTGAAAGGTTAATATAAATGATCCATCATGAGGTCTTTCATTTTTCAGCAATTTCTGCTCTTAGAAATATGTACATCATTTTTAATCGATTAATACTTATATATAGTCAATATTTATTTCTTAAAAAAACTTAATAACTTGAGTTTTTTAAAGCTGACTAACTTCTTTAAACTTCCCAGAAACTAAGTGAAAAAAATATTACTGTTTAATAAAGTTTTTCTTTGCTACAAACGTTTCTTTCACTGTGAAGTTTATTACTGACAGTTTATTTCTGGTCGCTGACAATAAAATGTAAAATATGAGACCATCTGCTTACAAAACGTTTCTTCGTATTATTGTTCAATATAATGTTCAACTGTTCTCTCGCATTAAGAAAGATCATGAGGCTACAATTTACATTCCTTTAAACTACTTTTATACTGGCTTTTGTAAATAATCAAAACTTTCTAATTTATTTAAACTATATAGTTACAGTATGTATTGTAATACTTATATAGCTAAAATTTAAGTATTTATATATTTATTAGTCTAATTAATATTAATAAGATTAGTAAATGGTATGCTCATTCTTTGTCATCATCGAATGACATGCACAATGATTATAATATTTTGTTTCAAAATATTCCTCCAATCTCTAACCGTGAATATAGAAGTATACAGCATGGTTTGGTTCCGTGGTAGAATGTGAGCCT
Source organism: Epiperipatus broadwayi (assembly GCA_028023455.1). Taxonomy (NCBI): domain Eukaryota; kingdom Metazoa; phylum Onychophora; class Udeonychophora; order Euonychophora; family Peripatidae; genus Epiperipatus; species Epiperipatus broadwayi. The sequence goes on from JAQFVV010006486.1 coordinate 297,234, forward strand.
TGGGAGTGTAAGGTCTTTGAATCTATTCCATTTATGACACTGTCAGCGCTCAAACATAAGAATATTATCTCCTGAACAATAAGACATTGGATTATTTTTGATTTAATCTAATAGTGTAATAATTTGAATATTCTTAACAAGAAATTTCAATTGTGTAAAGCAAATGTTGAAATATATTTATAAAAATTAGAAACTATGATAATTTCATATTTCTTGTAGTTTCACAAAAAAGTTACATCAATTTATGAAAAAAAGAGATTAAATTAAATTGAACCAAATAGGATTTAAAAAGATATTACATTACAAAACAAAATTTATCTTTAATAAGTTACTCTGTATTCCTTAAAAATAAAGTTTTACTTATATGTAGAAAATATTTATTTTAACATCTATGAAATACAATGTTGTTGTTTTTTAAATTATTCTTTATGATCAAATATCAGCCTTTCACGCTAAGCGTATGCAATTGTTTACATACGCTATATAAAATAAATGCTTCTTTATGATCAAGTAAATTGGGGGAAAAATACTATGTTTACAAAGGGTATAATCATATTTTATTTTTATTAACTATATTTATTTGAGAAACAATCAATAATGTTGTGATTATATATGTTACCTCACCTTTTTTTAGATGAAATTAAATTTATTTAACTATTTACTAGAAAACACCTTATACAATAAAATATATTGTTTTATTTATTATCAATAATGATGGAAATTTAAGTACCTTCTATTTTAAAGATCTTCATATTTAATAATTGTGTACTTCATCTTTCATACTTTGAAATAAAGCAAACATAATCTGCTTAATATAAATAAAATTGAAGCATATTTTAATTTGGCACAGTTGATGAGGGGTCTTCCCTTTAGACTGTTTCCGTCAGTTTTGTATAATCATAGTCCACTATTAAAAAGTTAGTTATTATATATTTTATCTCTTAGTTCTTTAATAGCTCTCATTTGTAATATTATGTTATATGCCTGCATAATGTATTAATTGCATGATTGATTGTTTTATTTATACAATAAAAACGTTTTCATGAGTTTTTGTGGCATCAAAGCTTACGTGTTAAAGATTACTGAAGCAAATGTGTAACCAAGTATTCCACAATCTTGAAAACTATTAAGCCAATGAAAATGATAATGGATGACTTCTCTAACTATATATTTTTCATAATGAAAATCTCCATTCATTGTCTAAGTAAAGAATTTAAATGCCTGAATCTTCACATCAAACACAGTAACTTGAATTTGTATATAAGTATTAAGATGGCATACTAGTTAATTTTAAAACTTGGATTTAGTTACATTCAAATATACATACATATGGTCATCAAATTTCTTAATATAAATTATAAGCATCTAATAAAAAATGGGAATGATCTCATTGGTTTAATAGTTTACAAAAATGGATTGAAAACTGTGATATAAAGCTGCCTCCAAACTCTAAAAACCAATAAACATCACATGATCACCATTTCTTATGCTTGCTCTTAACTTATTAAAACAGGCAAAATGCTCTATACATATTGCCACTCAGTGCAAGCCAGAGTAATCAATGGATGCCAGAAGCTGTCAGTGAGGAACCTTGGATCTGAGAGCACTGCATCTAGATCTTAGGATCTAATGCAACCCTCCAGCAGCCACCTTTTATCTCTACTTAACTACAAAACTATAAGACTTAAATTGAAAACACTATAATATTTTCAATCCAAGCTCATCAGCTTATATAGTCATATAAGTCTAAACTCAGTTCAGTTTCTATACATTTTGGTGCCTTTGGCTTTTTAATAACCATAGCCACCACTATCCTATTTGGCAGGATTAGTTTTAAGTCAATAAACATCACATGATCACCATTTCTTATGCTTGCTCTTAACTGTTATTAAAATAGGCAAAACTCTCTATATGTATTGCCACTCGATGCAATGTATATATATAAGCTAATGATCTTGGATTGAAAATATTATGGTATTTTCAATTCAAGTCTCATGGTTTTGTAGTTAAGTAGAAATAAAAGGTGGCTGCTGGAGATTTGCATTAGATCCTAAGATCTAGGTGCAGTGCTCTCAGATCCAAGGCTCCTCACTGACGAAGGCCACAAACCAGAAACCAGTCTGGGGATATTGAATGAGTAGGCACTAGATAGGGATTTTATGCACAAGCCTTCTAGCATGCATTGATTACTCTGGCTTGTACTGAGTGGCAATATGTATAGAAAGTTTCGCCTATTTTCAAACTCTAAAAACTGATTATGTTGTTTATTTTAAACATTATATACTTTGTAAAGCATAGATACATACATATGTGCAAATTTCTTTTATATATATATGTCTTTTAACAATACAAAAGCCCATCAAAGTTTATGATCATACTGAAAGGATATCAAATAATGTTTTAATACTATGGATTAACAAACTATGGCTTGCCAGCCAAATGTGGGTCTTTGATTTCAAACTCATGGTTCTTTTTATCATAATAAACATAAAACACATTTTTTCTTTCTCATGTAATTTGTAAATAAATATTTTGATGACTCTAGCAAGGAAAAATGCATACTACAATGTTGTTTCTTGAATTCAGCCTTATTATACAATAGTAATTATTGTAAATGATGAATATTTAAATATTACAAATTTGTAAATAAATCAAACTGTTAAAGTAATTTTTTGTTTTTATTTATTAATTTTTAAGAGAATTTTTATTTTTAATAGGATGCATACAGATTCTATTATTAAAATAAATGTTTAAATATATTCACAATCATTCAGAAATTAATATTTTTCATAAATCTATTTTCACTTTATTTGTGTGAAAAAGTTTGCCTATCCCTGCCTTATTACCATCAATTGCCTAATTACTCAGTATACCTTTAAGCAAAGCACTTATATATATATATATATATATATAGTATTTAATAACATCCTGATTTTAAAATATCTTATTACTCCATTCATGATTTATATCATAAAATTACTTTATGGTCAGTAAATTTTTCACTTGTTAGATTGATATGATGTAAATAATAGATATGATTTTATAATACACATAATTAATATTTACTAAGGCTGTGACCTCAAGAATATATGCATAAAAATGCGATAGTAGGAACCTCTACAGGTCTTAACCACAAGCTTACGTTTTGGAAAAAAAGAGGGGAAATTGTAAGGAGTAATTAATCATTCATTTATTATATGTGTGTGTGTATAATAATCCAGAAACAAACTACTCTTCATCCATGAGCTATAAAATAGACATACACTTTCATCAATAAATGTTTTAAAAGCATAAGTGGTTGATCTATACTTAGAGCTTATTTTTTAAATATATCAACATTTACTGATATAATATAGCAAGTAATGATGTTTTTTAAAAGTTTACAGACTATAATTTCTTGCATTTTTAAAATGACATAAATGGAACTTTTTGCAGTATTTTAATTGTGAATAATATGTAAACATTCATAAATATAATCAAATAAAAATACACAATTAAATATAAAAATAAATTGTAATTACAATCTCTAAACTTGCAATATTTTTTTCTAGATTTTGATAGCAATAATTTATCCATTTTCTGCTAAGTTTATAAAGATTATATCAAACAAAGTACACCATTGATTTGGGTATTATATAAATAATCAATATATGCATTACACCTACACAAAAATATTGATTACTGAGTGACTAAGATAACAGATTGGTTTGTTTGTTGTTGTTTTTTTTTGAGTTCCAGTGGCTTCTAAATTCTCAACATTGGCAAATTAGATATAAACTCTAAATCTTGGGGATGTACTTAACTTTTTAAAATATTTTATTCTGTACAAATTAATATAAAATAAATAATAAATTAGTTAAAAATCTAAAGTTTGAATATATCTGGGAAACATTTTGATTAATAGACATTTCAGATCACTGTCATAATGTGTCTTACGCTTCATTTATTACTGAAGTATGACTCCTGGATTTAAATTATAATGCATTTACTTATAATACAAACAAATGCTCCAAGTTGTGTTACCATAATAAAATCATTGTAAAGTGTACATCTATTAAATAATCTTCTAAAAAACATGGTTATGACTTGCAAAAGGCTCTTAATAAAGCAATGAAATAACGGATCCGTTTCAAAAACAATTAATTTATTCCTTTTTACAAATTTCTAATCATATAAAATGGCAATTCATGCTTAGTGTTTTTGTAACCTTTCTAATACCTGGCTATAATCTATTTTACTCTAATCATATTTAAAGCAACATTTTCTTTTTGTTTGGCTTGACTCCAAGGTTTTACATAAATATTATTTGTAATAAATCTTTTATCAATTATAGCAGTGATATTAACTAATGTGGAGTAAATAAATTATTAATTTTTCCATAAATAATGTAACATTTTATGAGGAGCACAATCATAGCAAATCTATTGTATTATTTATTATCAAGAAATATTTGTTTCAGTATATATTCCAATGTGTGATAAATTGTACAATATTTTCTATTTATTCATGATGTTGTCTGACTTGGCAATTGTTATTTTAGTCTAGATTATATATAAACACAGATATGTGTGAATGTTTTATAATATATATATAATTATTAGTGAAACATGATTACAAATATATATTTATATTTACAATATATTTACAATGGATAGTTCTGGGTAAACCATGAAAGAAAGAACTGCATGTGCCCTTATAGCTTTCTCTATTACTTGGCAGCCTGCCTCAGGTGTAGTTCCAATAACACTTCAAGTTGTTGCTTTGTGCCAATGTTTGATTCTAGCTGTTTTCAATTCTGAATGTGGATTTGTCTTGGTATGTCAACCATTTAGCTTTGATAGCTTTTATCTAGAGAATGTTATATTGTCTCTTTCAGGTTAAACAGTATTTCTTTTTCAGCATATGTACGACCCATTCAGCTATGTGACCATTTTCAAAGAGAATGAGGATTCTGTCTTTCAGCTTTGTGACAATAATTCATTGACTTCAAAAAGACTGACTATTTATTGTTGGATCCCCATTCTTAATGAAAAAATTTGGATTCAGTGAGCATTATTGCCTATTGGCCAATTCTTGCCATTGGCTAGGCATTATCTCTTTGTAAATACATTGGTTAGTGACAATGAATGCTTAATCCTATCTAGATAAGATGTAATCTGGACTTGTTCATTATTTGAAGGGAAGACGAGATATGATAATGATAAATCACCTTTTTTAGATTTTCTTATATTGTGCATTAATGCAAATGACTAATTTTTTTAATATACCCATCAAATTAACATACAAGTAAGTATATACTGGAATGAGAGATAATATATGTAAATATAAGTTTCTCAATAATAAATAATGGGTTAGCTTTATTATGATTATGAATCCCAGTGTGCAACTTCTTAAATACAATAGGCAATTTAATAATATATATATAATATTAGTAGCATAAACACTAATATTATAATTGATTATACATATGCAAAGGAATTTGTATATAATAATTCTTGTATATAACAGATTAAATGACTGTTAGGTTTGAAATTTCCAACATCTTTTTCACTTTTTTAAACATTACTATTGTTGTGAATTTACAACTAGTGAATACAGATTAAACAAATGTGAGAAAGATTTAATTTATTGGTTATACCTCTTACTTTCTTATTGAAATCTAAAGAGTATTTGATCTTGAAAAATCTTTTAACATAGAGATTACATCTGTTTACTTATTTTTATTGACTTCTTTAGATTTGCCTTGAGCAGCATTGGTATAAAATAATGTTGGTAACACATGGTCACAGCAAAAAGATATTTGGATGATTGCTGAAGAAAGTATTCATAAATTATTTCTACATACTAGATCAAATTTTTATTCTTTTCTATTGATTATCAAGCAACTTCACAAATTTATTTTCTTATAAGTTAAAAATTATTTTTCTATCATTTTATATAATTCAACCCATTTAATTCTTTTATACCAAATTGCTCCAAATCATTTTTTTTTCTCTTCTGCAAATATCTTTTTACCTCAACTATTCCTACTTTATTTGCTTCTGCTTTTTTGTATAATTATTTTTAGTGGACTATGTTACTTTCTTATTATGATTTGCGAATTCTACAATATACTTATTGTAGTATTTAAGCAGATTAATGATATGGGTTTTTTTTTTAACTTTCTGTTAACATATATATTGCATTTCAATAGCAATAATCTTATAATGGTAAATGTATTAAACACATTACAGGCTTAAAATATATAATTTCTGTAAATCAAAATATAAATTAATTCTGCTGTATCTTTGTACAGATGTTTGTATGCTTATTTCCTTCTAAGATTACCCCCCCCCCCCAATAATTATGTATAGTTTTTTATTATTGCAAATTCCAGAAGTCAGCATTTCACATTTTCCAACTTTTATATTAAAATCATCCCTGACAATTTTAAAATGAATTGTTTGACTTGTTCAGAAGCATTCTATTTTGCTACAAAAGCTTCTCCCCCTCTCCTTTATCAGAAAAGAAACTGATTGGGATATTCTCTTGAAATGATCTGCATTTGGTATCTTTTATATTAGATCTCAACTTGGATTAGAAAAACTCAATAGGATTAGTAAAGCAGAATTATACCTGAGGACCTAGTGGGACCATGAATGTAATCATTGTTTTTGCCTGAATTCTTGGTCTCGAGGATAGAGATGATGGCCATGGAGGATTTGTTTCAGTGGGATCGATCAGCAATCATCACCACACCCAGGTTTAGAGAGATCTGGCAATGTTCTCATGGCCCTCTCTGATTTGGTTGGTGTTCCGGTCATGCCGAACCTATGTTACACCCAGATTAATTGTAACCCACTTACAGCAGGGGCCGAAGCAGCTTAACTTCGTCCAAGAAGTGGGTCTGGGTTCTCGCTAAACTGAGTTCTGTCTGATGGGTCATGGATGGTCTGGGGGAGCTGCTTAGAGACTTGCCAGGTGGGCTGAGAGCTGATTGTCCCGCATAAACTCTCCTCAAATGGACATAGCATCCCCTTGATTGACTAACATTTGATCTGTGATAATTCATATCCTTTTTTCCTCTTTTTGTGTTTTTTCTTGATGTTTGTACTTGGAATGCATTTTTTTTATATACCTGTAATACCTAATCTATTGTATAAGGTGGTTCTGTTGCTCTGAGCCACCACCCAGTTTCAGAATATCAATGTAACATTGTAGCCTCTATGGCCAACTGCTGCAGGTGACAGAATGTGGTCCCTGCACAGGTGTATCATACTTTAGTGACTTAATAAAGTTGCTTTGAAAAAAAAAAGTAAATAATATTTCTATCTATGTATGCATAGCATGTTCATTTTTTATGTTGTTTCTTTATTTTTTTAGCTGCACGAAGTCTCACATTAATGCAAGACAGTTCTTATTCATGCAAGCGTGTTTCATCTGAAGAAGGCTAAAGTTATATATCAATATTAAACAAAATCTCACATTTTTTTGCTACATTTTGGTTTACAAGGACACTATCTACTTTAGATAAATGGAGTAATGATTAACACTAATTAGTCATTAAATTAAAGATTGAAAACACTAAACCTCAATTAAAAATAATTAATTAAACACAAGTACATGACTTATCCACATTTCTCTTTTCCATGTGTAATATCTTTTAAAAATGTATTAAATAGCCTCCATAACCCACACATTCTTTTCAAATCATATGAATAAAGATACAATAAAAGACAAATAAGCTCCAAACTGTATTTCGTGCTGAACCAGCACCCACTTTCAATGTCTGCATTAATAAGTCAGCAGCCATGCCTTAATTAATTTCTATCACCAATGTTAATATAAGAAAGTAAATATTCTTGCATACATAGAAAAAATAAGCCTGCCTATAACTTTATTCTGCTTATAAAAATAGAGCTTTGTTTCAGAAACAACAATTTTTTAAATTTATTACTAAAGTAAATTCACTGAATTACAAAGACAAAACCATATAAAATAAAAAATCCGCCTTGTAACTTTAAAATCTAGTGTCTTCTTTTATTAGCATATTTCTTTTTTGTAGCCCATATATATATATGCACACATTTTTTAAATGGTCAGACGAAAATGTTTATTGCCTCCAGAAAGTTTCTTATTAATAAGCATTTTATTTAAAAAATGAATATATGCGGATATATATAATTAAATAAAAGTAATCGTAAGTTAGTTGCTCGAGATGTCATATGACATTCGAGCACTTAAATATTTTGTCGATAATATAACTTGTATGAACTGACAAATTAATCCCCTATTACTGCTCTAAAACAGAACATTAGGCGTTTGCATTTACTGAATTCGATATGCAATGTATTTAATTATTTGAAGACAGAAAAAAAAATCTTGTTTTAAAATAAATGTTTTTATTTTTTATACAATCTAATAATAAAACCTTCATTACTTTATAATATGTAGCTTAATAGTGATAGGCAAACTGAAAAAAAAAATTAATAAGCCAAGGCTAAATCTAAAAATGATAATCAACTACATTAGCGTTTAATTGCAGTAAAGGATTCTAAGATTTTCTTGAGTCAACAACTGAATTTTAAAATGGAAAAGTTAACATAAAAGAAACAAATTTAAACACTCGCATATTATTTTAGCTATAAATTTATGGATCTCTTTTCATTTCATATTTTTCCATTCAACAATGTGTATACGATTATTATTTTTGTATTTTGTTTATATATGATTTATGTAGTGAGAGTAAATTGTTTTGCATTTCTATGAATTATCTATGAGAACAGCAGCGTCTAATAATCTTATCACAAAATAAATATTTATTTAACTATCGACAAGCTTTAGGAATGTTTACTTTAGTCAGGGATATTGAAATTGAAGAGACACTTCATACTGGCAACTTTTCAAATAATCAATAGTTTATTAAAGCTATATTTCAAAAATCAAATCATAAAAGTTTAAAAAAAAAGATATTTATATAAAACTAATTCCATTATATCTACAGCCGATAGTTATTTATAACTCCAGCTATAATGACTGTATAGTTGTAATTCCAATAATAATAATATATTTGAAAAATAGAATTTTTAATGTCTTTACAGATTTTACAAAAAAATAAATATCAAAATTTAACTATTTTCATTTATTGCAAACTCCTACTCTACCCTAAACCTAAGCATAAAATCAGTGCAGCCCATAGACCGAAAGTGGGCTTCTCAAGGGTCATGGAGATCTGAAAAACCTTCATCTGCCAATACCGATATATTTCTACCAATATATATATAGGTATACTTCCATTATTTCTCACAAAAGCTTCGTAAGATACAACGTCAACATCATCCCATTTGAGATCATTTCAATAAAATAAAATGGCCAATCAAAACAAAGCCATGACGCTTACAGCTTTTATTTTTATGTAGTACATATTTATTATATTACAACTAAAATAAAAAGCTTTTATTCTATTTACAATCTGTCTTTCAAGCATATTTGTACAATTTGATATCTATACTTTATAGAGCACTATATATTTAGTATTAATTTCTTTCAATCAAATATTTTAATGTCATCCCCTTTAAATAAATATTTTAACAATTATTGCTGTCCATATTTAGGTCAGTCATAGAATGCCTAGACTTTGGAACTCAGATTTATGCATCATAACTTCAGTTCTTCCATTTCTCAGTGCTCAAATTTTTATGAGCCACTGAGTAATAACCCATTAATTTTCTTTAATGCTTATTAATAATCATTTATTGAACCAGATATTATCTTCTCATTTTTATTCAGATACTACTTCAACCATATTTTAATTAAAGATGTTATTTCTATTTTTATTAAACACTGCCATATGCATCATTAATACATGTTCATCCTCTTTTTCCCATACATAATATCTTATTAAACATATTTTAAATGTCTGTTTGACCATACCTACTTAAAACATATGAATATCAGGTAAAAAAAGCCCAAGATGTATTTCTTAACAAACTAATGCTCTTTAGTTACCCCAGATCCCTTTATGAGTATTTTACAATATCAGATTATAAATATTAATAATTATAGCTTAAATGTAAAGGAAATTAAAATGATCATTACTCTAAACTCCTAGTGAACTATATATATATAAAGTAATACAAATCCATCAATAAACAAAAAATAACAAAGTGAGCCACCTGTGCCTTAGTCTAAATCAGGGATCTCCAATCTTTTTGCACTTAAGAGCACATTCTATAATACCGTCCAGGTGGTGGGCACCATTTATTTTTTTCAACCAGATGGCAGGCACTATTTATTTTTTTACTGTAAATTTATAGTTGGATATTGTTAATAATACACATAGTATACAAAAAAATATTTATTTCAAAAATAAAATTTTAACATATAATTAACGCTTATATTTTTATACTGTAAAAGTATAACATGCCCTACAATTTGATTACAATATAATACAATAATTTATAAAAAAAATTTGAAAATTAAATTTATTTGTATCAGATAAATAATTTTTTATCATGTTCGGATAGCGGCGGGCACACGTAAAATGGTCTGCAGGCACCATGATGCCCGCAGGCATAGGGTTGGGGACCCCTGGTCTAAATTATATATAAACATTCAATTTATTGACATGTTACAACACAGAGTGTCAATTCTATATAGTGATTCCAGAATAGCTTATAGTTGTACTGAAATTGCATTAATATATAGAATTCCCAATCTGCATTATAACATGTCAATAAAATGAATGCCAATCCAAGCTAAAATATAGATGACTCATTCTGTACTTTTTTATTTATTGACAGATATGTATTACTGTATATACCTCACTGGGGATTTACAGTATTTGGCTTTAATTTAATATATTATTATAATTTGATATATTGGATTCACATATTTGTACCATTTTATTTAACTAAAGATATTATACCTAAACTAAAAATGATATATTAACCTAATAAATTATTAATAATAATTATTAATATATTTATCTAAAGTGGGTGGTAACAAATGAGTAGGTGTAAGTTCAAAGTTAATAGTAAAAGTATGTAAAAGAAATGGTTGATATAAAACATATGAGAGCAAAAATTTGACATTTATAAGTCAAATTTTAATAATTTAATGTTAATGAATAATGAACAAAGATGAAAATATGAGAGAGATTGTAACTTGACCCAAATGAAAAGTGCTAGTTCAACCAGAAATTCATCTTTGGTTGATTTAAAGTTTTTATTCAGGTTTCAAATAAGTATGGACAAATAGAAATTTTAAATATATCTAATATATATAATTGTTTCCATACTCTTCCATTCTAGATATTAATGTGAAATAATATTCATGCAGAATTTGAATATAAAATTTTTAATAATATTATTGTATTGAGTATACTTTTGACATTTTCACCTCATATTCATGGTCAATCTGCTGAGAATATTGTGAAAACATTGAAATACTCAGTACAATAAAAAAAAAATTATATTCAAACTCTGGATGAGTATTACAAATAATACTCATCCAGAGTTTGAATATAAAATTTTTAACAATTTATATATATAATACAATATCAAACAACTAAACAAACTTATGACTAGGATGATCAGCATGTGCCTAAATTGTCAGAATATAGCCAGCCATAAGTTGAAAAGTATTAGAAACTGGATTTTATATTGGGTTGCTACTTGTGGTGATAATTGGTAAGATATAAGAAACAGTTACTTAGAAGATTTTGCTCATACTTTGTACTTAAATTATTTCAAAACAGATTAATACTCTTAATAATTTTCCTTGTACTGATACAATAATAAATGAATTTATCATAATTTATTAAATGTTAAGACATCAATAGGGTACTTTGTAGAAATAATTAAATTCATTACATTATCAAAATAATCAGCAATATTTTATAGAAAAAATTAAGTATCATTTTTGAATAGTCTAAAGTATTAACCTAGAATGAAAATGAGTAGAGATTCAATTGTTTTGTTTTTTTTTAATTTAATTTGAAATAACAAACTTTACAGTTTCCTTGAAAATCAAGTGATTTATAGGATAAATATTGTTTACAACTAATCAAAGCTTTTTTTTTTAATTTTTATCAAGTGGAACTTGATTTTAAAAACTTTTACAATTTTCAACTCTGTAATTCAGTAACAATACAGTTTGCTTCATATTTAATTAAATAATGAACAAGCAAAATAAAATTTAGCAATTATTGTCAACTATCAAGAAATTTAAATTCTTAGTGACACATCAGAAATTTGTGATTTATCATTAGTCTACTTATCTTGTTCTTTTACAGCCACTTGTTATTTATTTTATAGCCTATTAATTACCTTATCTTTGCAATATAGCAATTTGGTATTATTAGTGTCATATACAGTTTATTACTAAACTGTTAAAAACATCAACCCGTAAAATTAGTTCATGCTCAAATATTCACATACTTTTTTCTTAGTTATTTTTAATTTATATAAAGATAATATCTTAAATATAAGATGCTAGAGCTAAGTGTTAAGAGATAATAAACTATCAATAATGATAAAAAAGATCTCCTACAAATGCCATCTCACAGGGCTCTCTGCTTAGTGCCTTGCTTTTTATAATTATTAAATTTGAACAGAATCTATCTGGTATATACATCCCAGCACTCAAAAAATCAATCTCCCACATCTTATTCTTGGAAGAACTGGCTGTTTTTCTCTCTTCACAAAAGCTGTGGAACTTTTCCTCCAGGTCTGGGTTGACTTTCAACATGGGCAAATCCTTGGCATGGAAGTTATCCTCCGGGAACACTATCATCTCTCCATTTTCTGCCAAACAAAAAATTTTTGTGTTTTCTGATCTTTCAGCAATGAAAAAAAACCATCCAAGAATCTCTTCTCCTCTCTACTCACCATATCATTATCAGAAGTCTCTAGGTCTCTATTTGCTAAGATCTCACTTCTTAACATACTTGTGTTTCCAAGGATTTCTTATTTCATGCCAGTCATCAAATTTCTCACAAGAGTTTATTAGCAAAATAAACATTTTATGCTCAAAACTTTTTTGGAGGGCAGTACTGTAGCTATTAGCCTAAGAAACCTTCAGAAGCATGCAAAATTTAATGGACTTTCACTTCACTCCTTTGCAATGTTCCATTTCCAATGTACCTATAATATCACCCTAAAAAATTTTCCTCGGTTCCCTGATGCATTGTACTTCCCCACTGTTTTTCTATGGAACCCCTCCTCCTACTGAGAAGAACTGGTTGTCATCCCTATTAGAGCACATATCAAAATGTACCATTATATCTATTCAACCAAATTCTCAAAAATTAATTTTTGGGAGGCATACTTCCCCTTGTTCTTGCCTTTTATCCTTCTTTAATCATACCATTATTAAAAAATTCAAGCAGTGGCTTCTGGAACCTAAATATTTAAATTTTCTGATCAAAACAAACCTAAATTCTCTTCCTAGAAACCATTTTCTGATCACCCATATGGGTTTCTCATGCATAGACCAGGTCTGCCCTTTATGTCATAGGGATAATAAGGTCATGTTGCATGTTTTCCATCATTGGGCCTCACTTCAATGTTATAGAGACATTATAGCCTTCATCTATATAAGCCAGAAGCCTACTTTCACTACCCTGATTAATAGCATTGGCAATGGTGTGTTCCTGGCTATTAGGATTTCCACTTTCTTACTCTTTGCATATTGGTCCATTAGATGTATGCTTATATTTAATCCTACTATTGATAATCCCTGTCAAATATTCATATCAAAGCTTTGGACTATCCATGGTAGGAGATGAAAAAATAGCTCCATTTATTTTTAAGACTACATGGGATTTCTTTCCATTGCAGATATTCACTTATGATCTTGGGCTGTACATTTAGCTGTTCCTGACTGCAAGACTAATTGTGTGATCCTCATCTCAGCTTTGTCATTAACTGTATTGCTTTCACCATAGTACTAATGCAATCATATTATCTAATTAATAAAATTCTTATGAGGAAAAAAAAAATTATCAGGTAATAGTAGACTAATGCTTTGATTTTTGGACAAATACTTGATCAGGAATTTCACTTAGGTTAATATGATGTTTTATGTATAGGAGTAATTGATGGAATACATAAGCATCTAGATTTCTATTAATCATTTTATCAATATTTCATATATTACATGATCACCAATTTCCTATGTTTACACAAACTGCTAAAACTGAAGCAAAACTCTATATATAGTAGTGTCACATAGAGTAATCAATGAATGAAAAAAAAATTTGGACATAAAATCCTTATCTACTTAGGAAATATCCCCAGATTAGTTTCTAGCTTGTAGATTTTGTCAGTGAGATATTTAGGGAATGAGTTTAGATTGAAAACATATTATTGGTTTTCATTTTGGACTCATAGCTTTATAGTTAGCTAAATAGATAAAAGGTCATTGCTAGAGGATTATCTTATATCCTAAGATCTAGGCGTGGGGCTCTCAGATATAAAACTTTCTCATTGGTGGAATCCACAAGCTAGAAACTAGTCTGAGATATTAGATGAATAGGCACTAGATATATTTTATGCACAAATCTTCTTGCATCTATTGATTACTCTGACTTACACTGTGTGGCACTACTGTATGGATAGTCTTGCTATTATTTTATTTCATATATTCTTAATCTTTTTTCTCACTACAAAACGATTCAGATTTTTTTTCATATTTTTTTTTTGCTATTATATATAAGTAAATGTAATGATTTAAAAATTGTTAAAACCTTTAATATCAGAACAGGTTTGAATTTGGAATATTTAAGGCTGAGCTTTCACTACTGAGTAGTATTATAATTATAGCATTATGTGACCAAAAGAAATTGAGAGCTAGATTTAGAATTACTTTTGAATATAAAATAACAGATTATCAAAAGGTAAATATATCTTTTAAAAATGTATTTCTTTTCATTTTCCCCATTGCTTTTATTTCAGTTATCTGACAATTTTGACTTTCTAACAGTCTTCTTCAGACTACTTAAGATTTTTCTAATGATAGCCTAGAATATTTTAGGAGGAAGTTTTTAACAAGTATTTTTTTATTTTGCTTTAATGGATTAATTTTTCTTAAACAATCTGAAAAGGTCATCAAAACTGTCAAATAAATCAATAAAGAGTGCTCTGAAAAGTGAAAAAAAAAATGAATTTTTTAGACAAATTTTAATGCAAAAATAAAAAGATATTGAATATCCTGGAAAGGGCTAATGGTAAACCAACTTTCAAATAACCCTCTTTAATAATCTATTTTAGAAGAACAGAGATAAAGTGATACTACTACACTTTCCCATTGTCAAATGATCATAGTTTCTGAAGTTTTTCAACCTTGTTTATCCTCTAATTAAAAATTGTTAGATGCACAATTATCTATCACTATTAGATGGCTGACCAAATGGCTATGAATCAGACATGCAGAAAAAAAAATAAAAACATTTAGAAGACTAAAAACTTTCCAAAAATAATATATGAGTAAAAGAAACAAATACCACTAATAATTATGACCACCAAATATTGAATCTAGTACCATGTTTTTAGCAAAATCAAACATTAATATTCTAATGTAAGTAGTTCATGTTTATATCTTCTCTCTGATGTTATAATTAGAGAATATGTAGCAATAATTTAATTTTTATATGTCTATAGGAGTACTATTAAAGAAACTCTAGATGAACACTTTTTTTTTTTTTATGATCTTAAGCATTGGAAACGTATCATTCATTAATATCCTGAACAATTAACAAGAGAGCTGATGCTTAAGAGTTTTAGTTTTGTTTTGGTTTTGTCAACTAATTATGAGTTTGGACTTTATCTAAGTATAATCTGTATTACTACTGGCATTTGTTATTGTGTCATATGAGTTTCATTTCAAATTTCCAAAGTTTTTTGCAACCTGAAATTAAATCAAGCATTTTCGCTCATTAGCAAAAATGTCTATCTTAATATAGTGCTGAAGAGGGAACTTTTTTCTATTTAATTCTCAGCAAAACTAAATGCTGCAAATAAAGACTATTTTCTAATGCAATGAATGTAAACTTGTCAATTATATTATTAACTCCTACTTTATTCAACTTTGATAATATTTTAGGACAAACACAAATTTAGTATCTGAATAAATGAAGTTTGTAAAAAGTATTATTTTCTAAATTTTCCTGAACATTAAATTTTTCAAATATTAGAGTAATGATAATACTCTCTAATCAAAATTTTAAATGGGTCAATTGCTTTTGGATGATTATTCAACATTGCTCAACAGTTGCCCTACCATTCTTATTTAAATTTAATGAAATTAAAGAACCGAATTCATACTTTGAAGTAATCCCTATATATCTGCAATTTACAATTTCAAAATTTTGAAATTTCTTTTGTCTTAAAGAGTTGTTGGATGTAAGGAATTATTTAACACTGTTGATTTAATTTGCATAATTATCGGACAAAATAGTTTGTGATTAGATTAATCCTCATATATAATTTATAACGCCAACAATTTTCAATTTATTTAAATGTTTCTAAAATTGTCTTAAAGTGTTTAATTTAAAAAATTATCTTAAAATATTTAAATTTGTTGATTTAATTTGCATAATTAAAATATATATAGGATTTGCTGATTTAATTTGCAAAGTATACATATATCAACTTACAAACTAAAAAAAAGAATACTCTTTTTAATTTTTAATAGAATAAATTTTTATTGATAATAAATTAATTTTATATATACATGAATTTTCAGCAAATTCCCTACCAATATTTCATTTAATTTTTACTCGTTTGCTTGGTGAAAGGGATAGGAATTTTTAAATACACACGTATTAAAGTTATTTAAAATAATTGCAATTAATAAAAACTTAGCGTCACCGCAAAATAATAATTAGAGAAGGGTGAAGCTTTCCATT
Organism: Epiperipatus broadwayi; assembly: GCA_028023455.1. NCBI lineage: Eukaryota > Metazoa > Onychophora > Udeonychophora > Euonychophora > Peripatidae > Epiperipatus > Epiperipatus broadwayi. Next base: position 314,122 of record JAQFVV010006486.1, read on the forward strand.
TTTTAATTATCCATCATTTCACATAATCTAAACATTTTCCAATTCATGCATTTATCTGTCATTTAATGACAGATTGACAACATGAATTCATTATATATCTATTTACCATGTTTCTAATTATTTTCTATTTAATCCTTATCATTATATTTATAAATACATTCTATCAACCCATAAATACATATAAATATCTATAGTAAACTACATTTTTTGTTGTTGTTCTTGGAAGCAAATTATTTAATGAAATCCTTAAATGTACTTTTAATATAATGGATAATAATATTTTACAAAAATATTACAATATTTTCTATTTCAATTATTTTGATAAATTGGAATAACAAAAACATAAGATCAGATAGTACATATGTTTTAAGCAAATTCCAGTTCTTTTGAAGTTTATATATAATAGAATTAAACACAGAATCAATTAAAACTGAAGAAGCAGCCTGAATACATATCATCCAGCATTAATATTTTATTTGTATGATTACTTATAACCTATTTAAGCATACTATTGATGTCAATAAAATAGAAAGCCACTGGTTTTATTACCCTTATTTAAGCTAAAAAATCAAATAATTTGTTAATATTAATATTCTTATGCAGACGTTTAAAAAAGTCCTTACAGTTAGAAAAATACTGAAATTATTAAGTCATTTATATAATCACTTAAATAGATTGTCTTGGTTTCAAAATGTTATAGCATTTTGAATTTCAGACTTCTAAATTGAATAATAAATAAGCTAAAGATGATTGCTAAATAAAATAACTCCATTACTTTCAGCACTGAATCCTCAGCTTCAAAGATAAAAGGGAATTAGTAATCTTATTTCCTTTCTAACTGTAAGCATCTTTCCCTCAACAGTCTTTCTTACTATTTATATCTTAAAACAGGCAAAATTCTCCATATGTATTACCACTCAGTGCAAGCCAGAGTAATCAATGGATGCCAGAAGACTCGTGCATAAAACTCCATCTAATGCCTACTCATCCAATATCTCCAGATTAGTTTCTGGCTTGTGGCCTTCATCAATGATAAACCTTGGATCTTAGAGTACTACAGCTAGATCTCAGGATCTAATACAACCCTCCAGCAGCCATCTTTTATTTCTACTTACTACAAAACTATGAGACTTAAATTAAAAACACTGTAATATTTTAATAACAGTTAAGAGCAAGCATAAGGAAATAGTGATCATGTGATGTTTATTGGCTATTTATATCTTAATAATGTGATTTTTATGGGCTATTCATATCTTATATTCTTCTATCATTAGAAAGCTTTTTTAGTAACATGCACACATAATATAAAAATTAGATATAAATCATTTGATACTAACATATTTGAAAGGCCATTTAATAACAAAAAAATATTTGTAATTGTTTATCTAAAGAGAAGATATCCTCCACCCAGGGTATTTATATAACAAATAATGATAATAACATGGATGTATTGCTCAGGACTTTATAAGTTTGACCAATGGAAGTAAAAGATCTAAACACAATCCATGGATCTTAAGTTCCTGGATTGTCTTTGCTATTGCCACATCAACGAATACAGCTACATGACAATTTAGTGTAATGAAAATTGGATTTAAAAGTTAAAGTCTATAGATCAATTCCAAATTGCAAAAAAAAAAAATGATGAGAATGGAGGTGTCATACTCATATTGACCTTTGAACTTCTAAGCAATTACTATAAAAGGTAAATAATATTATCCAATGTAGGCAATTAAAAAATAAAAGAGTAGCAGATTTAATATGAGCAGTTACAGAATCAAGAACATTAGATGATATTTTGCAAAAGAGAGTATCTCAACTTTCATTATGAAAGAAGCTCTCATAAATATAATTACAATTTAAGAATAATGAATATTTCTGTCTGTACTCATAACAAGTTGCATATTTTAATGAATGCTGGATGATTATGTCAATAAGTTACCCATAATCAATATCTTCCAACCTTTTCAATAATATAAAATGGTGATACTAATAGATTACAAAGATTATATATTTTTGCCTACTTTCTTAGGTTTTTGAAATTTTCAAATTATTCATTTGAAATATGTAAACAAAAAAAAAGATAGATGGAGTACAACAAATATAATCATTTTAATTTATATATTAGAAGGGATTTGAATTCAGACTGGTCATGTATGTAAGTTGTATAGGATGGAGAAGTTAGCTGTAGGGAGCTTGTAAGTCTAAGTAAATATTATACATATATGCATTAACCAAATCAATACTTTCATAGTTTGTTATGAATTATAACAAGATATTCACTTTCATGACCCTCTATTTAAAGAACAATTAAACCCATGAAATATTTGCAATTACCGTAGATGGATTCTTTTTCTCTTGCCAATTTGACATTCGTAATGTTACTTATTACACTATTTTCATGAAATCTATTATATATTGATTAAACCACTAAAACATACTAGAGTAAACGTATGTAAAATAAGATACTGTAGATTAACCAACTTTTGAATGTAAATTACAATACAGACTTATTAATGTGACTGACATCATGAAAAGCTATCATATCTCAACAAGATCTTTAAATAATACTATGTAATCATCATTTAAAGCTACTTTTGAATAAGTATAACCATTTAAACTTCAGAAAAAAATAAAGACATTCACTAAAAAGTTAAAGGTCAAATGTATAATGACTGTACAAACTAATCTGTAAACTACAAATACATACTTATATATCAGATGCCCATTTATATTTCACTTATTTGATATCTTATCATTCTAACCTTTGTTGCAACTAACTTTTCTTTCTGAAGTATTTTAATTTAAACTTAAAATATACTATAGACATGTTTTTATTGGCAAAAAATATATGACTTTATTTATTGCTTCTTTTGATTTTATAAATACATTTTCTTAAGTTAATTCAAATATTTTACCTATCCTTATGCTAATTGTAATTGATTTATTTCAACATTTTGCACTACACATTGGCTAAAAAGAGGTTTTATTCAATATATATATATATAAAACAAAATAAATGTCCGCTAATATCAATAATACAATAACAAAACTTAAATATATTCCAAACAGCGGTAAACAATTTATAATACAATATAAATAAAAACTCAATAAAAACTCATAAATATTTTCGATTATATTCATAATCATTTTCAACTCAACTTTCAAAATGGAATCATCTATATATATATAGGTAAACAATGGATGAGCATGCTTTCAGCCAGTGAAGCTAGATTCATATTACTAATGAGTTGCAGGATGTGTTGTATAATTTATATGGAACACTAATTTATGTAAATTAATAATTTACTTTTTCCATTTTTTAGATAGTAGAGCACTATTTTCTTTTTATTGACTGCATGGAAATTTTTAGAAATAAATCACACCTTTTTTATCTTTTGCTTTCTATCATCATGTTCAATACAGACAATTTTAAGATTTACTGGGTCTAAAATGTGACTAGACTGTTTGCTCATGCTCTAAACTAGATTTATATTTAGAATCATTTTTTGCATATTTGTATAAGTACTTGTGTTGGGATTCTGGTGGCAATATTTCCATGAGACTCACCATAGTATATGGATCTACAAAAATCATTACTGCATTCAATTTTATAAATGATAATTGATCTAGGATAATTTATTCATTGTTTACATATATATACTAAATAAAACCTCTTCTTATTATATTAATTATAAATATTAATTTTTAAAATAGAATAGTCCATGAAAATATATTTACATTACAGTTATTTCAGCTAAATTAGTTCTCTATGGAGCTATTATTTTGTTCAATTTATTTTATAAAAGTGAAATATGGGTTCCTATTTAAATAACATAAATACATTAGAAAGATAGCAAGACTGATAAGCTTTCTATAAATGATATTAAATCCACATTTGCATGAACATAATATCATTGAATTAGGCACGTAAAACAGATGAAAAATAATACATTTTCTAAAAAATATTTTATGGTTAAAAACAAAAATTATTGTTATTGTTGCTGGAGAAGAAATTTTCATTATAAATTTTGTCAAGTGTTAGTGGCTAAGTGATTAGCACAGCTGCCTTACAAGCAGTTGTCCCAGAGTTCACTTCATGGCTGATGCTTTGACACATTAAAAAGATATTTAAAATTTATCTTGACATCACAAAGAGATGCAATAGAGATTGTACTCTGAAGGAATAAGATGCAGTTAGGCAAGGTGTTATCTCATTTATAATTAGAAGCAATTTATTTTTAAAAATCCTTAAATATACTTTTGATATAATGAATATTTTACAAATATATTACAATATTTTCTATTTCCATATTTTTTATAAATTGGAATAACAAAGACAATTATAAGATCAGTTGGTATAAATTTATGGCATGTCTTGAGAAAATTTCAGTTCTTTTAAATTTCAGGTGTGATAGAATTAAGCATAGAGCCAATTAAAACTGGAGAAGCAGCCTGAATACATATCATCTAGCAGCATTATTTTATTTGATTACTTATAAACTACATGGAATATCATATTTAAAAACTTTCAATATTTATATTCACTAAATTTTAAAACTATTCCAAGAATCTAATCAGATTTTGAAGTATTTCTATTTTAAAATTACAAAACCATTTTTATTTTTATAAAACTGAATACCTTTGTCCAAACATTATAACCAGTTATTAATTTATTGTATCATTATTCAAATGAAAACTAAAAGATCCATCTGAAGAAATATGAACCATTATCATATGAAAAGTATCAAATATATATAGATTTAGTGAACTTGTATCATTTTAAAAGTGTATGTGTTACTGTAAAAATACCAAAACATTTAGTGAATTACAGGATCATTTTTAAGATATATAATAAATAAATCTAAAGCATTAGTAATGAGCAAATAATATCTTACTGCAGTTTTAATTTATCAATTATTCTTAAGACATCTTGTCAGTTATTAAAGTCCTATATTGACTTTCTGTATTGCTTATGACGTTCTGGAATCATTTTTTATTCTGTCAAGTAAAGAATAGTGCTTTTCTCTTTTCTTTTTTTTTTACTCCAGTAACTAATAATGCACTCTTGTGTCAGAATCAGTCATGTTTTTTTTTTGGGGGATAAAATCAAGAATTGAACTATTCATATCCACATACCCTTTTAAAAACAGTTTTATGGCTCATTAACAATACAAATTTTAAAAGACAAAATGGCAATATTTAACATCTGTTAAAATCTGAAATTAGCTTTTGAAAAAGGAAAAAGGTTATTAATTTATATGTAGTGCTACAATTCACTAGCAATAAAGCATACAACATGGTGTTTTTAGACAATAAACAGATGTGCAAATATAATCTAAATATCTGAGTTATAAACTATGTTAATATAAAAAATTCTGGCTGAGCCAAATCGTTAAACACCACTATGTATAACATGCTTGCAATGTGTATAAATATATTGCAAATATGATTTAAACATTTTTAAAATTTGATTTTATGTGTGTGTGTGTATTATTAATTAGTTTGAATCAATAAATATACATTTTATAACTCAAAATTTTAGCTTAATTTATTAATAATTGTCATTAACTATTATAACCAAATTTAATCATTATTATTTTTTTCCTCATCCTTTCTCAATTTTTTTTTACCTTGTCATAATCAGTTGCATAGATGAACATAGGATTCGATTCTGAATGTCTCATACCATTGGCCATCTCTTTCTGAAGCAATTTCGACTGTGAGATTAGTTATGTTTGTGCAACCATCTTCTTCAACTACTAATTAATTACATACACAGCAATTAAGACTAATCTTTTTTTCTACATTTTATTTTACTCTTTATTTTTTCCTCTCTCTCTCTCTTTATTTTTTCTTGAGTTTGAATGATTATAATATTCATTTGAAATACCTGTCAATAATGATAGTTATGAATATCGATCTTAACCATAGAAAATGTTTTGACAGTTGGACTTAAATTCTAAAAGAAAATGTGCATACATGAAAAGCTTCCATGTCAAAGTTACTTACTTTCCATATTCATTACCTGGAATTTAAACACAGGATGTATACTTTTTTTTTCAAGTTCCAAACAATCTTAGAATTTCATTTTTTTATTTTTTAGAGAGAAGAAAGTCATTAAAATCTCTTACCATCAGCATTAGCTTGATGAGAAACACTTTCTGATTCACTGCTCACTTTGGAGAGTTTTGGAAAGACAATATGTAGCTGCCTATTTATCTTTTTACCTATATATACATTTCAATTACGATTTAAGATAATAAAGTTGTAAGCTATCAGTTGAATGATTGCATCCCCGATTTATTCTCTAAGAGTACAACATAATTTACAATTTATAGATATATTACAAATACTTTTGAGTGTTTGAAGCTTTTTAAAATCCATTCAATACTTCCTGAACTTTCCAGCGGTAAAGCCCCGAGGATTACTAAATTTTATCTGTTCACCTACATGTTTTCTGTAAATGTAAATTTCTCGTACATACAATTATTATACAATCTGTAAAATTAGGAGGGGGGGGATATAATAATAGAACAGTAAAATTTTGCTTTCTAAGATAATATAAAAAAGGTAATTTAAAATCCCTTCATTAATATGTAATTCCTGGCTGAATAAAATTGTAAAGATAGTTTATATATTAACATTTTGCAGATAAAGATATGTGCTTAGGAATTTTAAGTCGAAGATTTAAAAAGTGCCATTAGCAGAAATGTCAAGATTATCAGTACTGCATACAAAAATGTTGAACTAACTTTCAAATGAGTTTTCTTTTCGTAATAAATTAAAAAAATACAGTCATTGCAAAAAAGATGTCTTTGAGTGCATATAAATATAACATGTTTATTTAATATAATAATCAGGTATAAGGGATGGATTTGATCCCTAAGGGGAAAAACTATTTTTTTTTCTCTAAGGTTATTACAATCACCTATTATTATAAAAACTGTTACCTTACTAGAAGTAAACTCTTTATTATTAAAAGAGCACTTTCTTACGAGTTTGACTAATAAATTAGAAACTTTTAAATTTAATATTTTATAAATTGCCTTATTGTTTGTTTCCAATACATTGTTTGCACATATAATATACATAGTAAAAAAAAAAAAAAACTTTTTAAATAGGCTACTATAGGGTAAAAACCTTTCCAACATCCCCGGAGAAAAAGTTACTATGGAATACCTTTCTTTGTTTTGTTCTTTTTTAATGAAAAATAGTTAGACATTCATTTACTGTCTATAATTGGGTGAAAATGGCCTGATTACCTTAAAAGAAAAAATCATAACTTGTTTTGAATCCCAAAAAAAAGTTAATACCATCTATATTTGAATCTCAGATCATGGACATAAAATGTATATTAATAACCCCAATATAGACTAATGTTATTTCTCATCTATGTATATGTTTATTTTTAAAAAAGTGTCTTATGATTTTTAAAACTTCTGTTTTCTTTTATAGCTCTCCTTAGCAAGATATGGTTACAGTTTCTTACCAAATTCTATATATTCAATTCTTGAAATGGCATTTTAAAATATAAATACACTATCATTAATCCAAAAACCAGGAATCAACAAAATCATTTAAATATAAACTTGTACTATATCAGTGCTTAAAATTCAATTATAATGTATTAGCATAACCTAAATGTAATTTATAAGCAATTTAATAAAAAATAATGACATAAGTACAAAATATCTGCTTAAATCCACTGCTTACTTACATATTTATTTGAAACTTTAGAAAGTGCTAAGCTGCCTTTTAATGATGGGTATAATGTAAAAATAGCTGTTTTATGACAATTATTTTTCAGTTTGCATAGAATTTCAAAATTTAATTTTATATTTTGTACAGAGTTGAGGATAAATAACATAAACTAATATAGCTTTCAAAAATTCAACTACTTTATAGAGAGAAAATATATTATGAGAACATATTTCTGCACAAAGTAGAATTAGGTCTACAAATACTAAAAGTGACATCATTTTTTTAAAAAAATAAACTCCCAATATTTGAATCACAAATATTTTATTTTCTTTGTCATATAATGAATAAATACATGTTTATATACTTGCAGGGACATTAAAATTTAGTATTAAAAAGTATATTAAGGATATGATACTGATTAATTGTGGATGATTTAATTTTATGCAGATGTTAAAATTGCAATATATTTTAAACACTTTTTTTAATTAATTTTTAATATAGGCAATCACATTTTTTTTTGGAAATTATTGTGCAGAAAATTGGAATTTTCATATAGTTCAAAACAAAGCAAAACTCTCCATATAGTAGTGCCATCTTGTGCTAACAAGAGCAATCAATGGATGCCAGAAGGCTTGTGTATAAAATCCCTATCTAGTGTCTACTCATCCATTGATTGCTCTTGTTAGCACAAGATGGCACTATTATATGGAGAGTTTTGCTTTGTTTTGAATTGTTTAATAACAATTATGTGCTAGTATGAGATAGTGATCATGTGATGTTTAGTGATTTTTATATAGCTTATGAAAAAGCTTAATTACTTTTAAAAATAAGTAATTAGTAATATTAAACTGATATTTTTTTTAATCTTGGTGAATGTGACATTTAGGAATCTGTCATTACAAACTGTCACTCTATAAAATTCACCATGTAAGTGTTATTACAAATAAACTTTTAGCATAGAATCATAATAGAATTTGTTTAATTTTATTATAAAAATGTATTGTGAATAGAAAACTGATCAAATAGTTTTTTTTATATGATATCAATTAAAAAATAACATTTTGATATTAAAAGTTACAACTGAATTTTGTCTTTCATTTTTATAAATGTTTAAAACTTGCATATATCTGTGTTATATATTTCATAATTTTAAAATGTATTATCAAATTTATTTAAAAGAATAGTTAAAGAAATAATTCCTTAAATAGTTTTTAAAATGTAATTTTGTAAAAATAAAAGATTCTGTATATTTTTCTTTTAAAAAAGAATGAAGTTTTTATTTAGAATGGGGTGCAGAAAAAGAATTAGAAATAAAATCTTAAAAATCACTCTCCTTTTATAAATTAAAAATAAGTTTTAAAAAAATGTGTAAAAATAAATGTTAGTCAAAAATCTAAAATAAAAAAAGGGATTAATTAATTAGTGAAAGTAAACTTTTGGAATGCCAATAAAGATTTCTGGCTGATAATATAATGGAAATCAATAATTGAATTAATTACAAACTGTAAATTATCTTATCAGCATAAATACAATAAATAGTAGATTAATCTAGGAAAAAAATTAGATTAATAAAATGTAAACATCAATTAAATTACTGGAAAAATGTAAAATTTAATTTAGATTTAAAGTATGATAAAAAGTTGAAGCTATCTTATTGGCATAAATACAATAATATAGTAGATTAATCTAGGGGGGAAATTACATTAAAGAAAAAATGTAAAATCAATTAAATTAAAAGGAAAGTGTAAAATTTAATTAAAAAATAGATTTAAAGTATGATAAAAAATTAAATCTACAATAAGGAAAAGAACAATGGAAAGAAAAGGTGTAAAATTCACAACCATCTACTATTATTTATTCTGGTCTTCATATTATGATCAAGTTATTCTAGTCTTCATGCTGTTATTGATGAATTATGTAATTCATTAGCAGAGATTGAAAAGTCTAAGTACAATATAGAGCCAGTTATTACTGCTGTGGAAAATATTATTGCAGAAACTAGAGACCTAGCAACATGCATTGCTATACTGTCTTAGAAGTATTTGACTGAGCTTTGTGTTCCACAAAATCAACTGTTCCTGCCTGAACCCTTGCTGCAAACTGATGCCAAAATGGTAAAATAGACACTGCCACAAACTCTCTCCCATTGTCAAATTGCAGAATGGAAGGCAAGCCCAGGAATCATCGATGGAGACCAAAAGGGCAACTGATTGGAAAATAGCATTAATAAAAACCAAGACCAAATGAACAGTGTAATCTCAATCTCATGAAAACCTAAGTATATATATTTTGCATAATAATTGTCTATAGACACTTTATTTTCAAATGAAAAGAACATTAATGAAGGACTATTATAAATTTTAGCCTGAACTAATCATTTATATTTTTCTATGTAAAATTTTATTGTTATATTATAGTAGATATGTCTGTGCATGAAGAAATAATGTTTGCTTAATTATTTGGTCTACTCTCTCTTGTCAATGCATCACCATTTATTTAAAGAGATAAAAGTTTATATGTGCTAAACTAATGTGCTGGGACCCCCTTGATTAAGAACAGGAGCAAGTTGGAATATTTCAAGCACTAGTTGGTATACCTGTTGTCTTAGCATGCAGACTATAAAACATGGTCAGTTAGTGCCTGAGTTTGATCCTCAAAACAAATAAAATGCTTTGATATGGCAGGTTTTTGTTCCAGCAGTCAAGGTGGACCACAGTCAGAAAATGTGATTATAAATATACGATGTATAGCCTCAATCTGATCATGGGTATCATTGATTGTTAAGCCATCAATGGTATTCTCTCTCTGCTTGAAATGCCAGTCCATTCCCATGTTTAAAGATATAAGTGAATAATTATATAACAAAATGATGAATATAAAAAGCTTATTAAAGTAAATGTTAAAACTTAGTTAAAATCAAAAGATATAAAACATGAGATAAAAAATATTAAATGTATATTAGAAAGATATTAAAAATATTAGCAAATAAAACTATAAAAAGATAAAGTCAGCTTACCCTAAAAGTTATTCCAAAAGTTATTATAAAAGATATTTTAAACCTAGAAATAAAGTAAGTTCAGATGGATCCAGTTCAAGAAGAGATTAACCATCAATGATACCCATGGCCAGATCAGGCTATATAAATCATAACCTGATCACATTTCATTACAATGACCCACCTTGACTGTTGAAACAAAACTCTGCCATCCAAAGTATTTTATTTGTTTTGAGAATCAAACTCAGGCACCAGCTGACCATATGTTATGCAGCCAGTATGTTCAGAAAATCATACCAACCAGCACTTAAAATATTCCAAACAAGCTTCTACTCTTAATCAAGGGGGTCCAGCACATTAACTTAACATAGATAAACATTCATCTCTTTAAATAAATGGTGACAGTCACAAAAGAAAGAGAGAATAGACTAAATAATTAAGCAAACATTATTTATGGATGCACAGACATATCTAATATAATATAACAATAAAATTTTACATAAAAAATATAAATGATTAGTTTCAGTGAAAATTTATAATAGTCCTTGTTAATGTTCTTTTCATTTAAAAATAAAGTATCTATAGACAATTATTATGGGAAATATATTTACCTAGGTTTTTATGAGATTGATATGACACTGTTTATTTGGTTTTGATTAACATTAATGTTACTTTCCAATCAGTTAGCTTTTTGGTCTCAATCAATAGTTTCAGGGCATGTCTTCCATTCTTTGGCTTGACAATGGGAGAGTTTGTGGCAGCATCTATTTCATCATTTTGGCATCAGTTCCCAGTGAGGGTTTAGGCAGTGACAGTTGATTTTATGGAGGGCCTTGAGCCTGAAGACCAGTCAATAAAATACTTCTAAGGTAGTCTAGCAATGCATGTTGCTACTTTTGCAGTTTCTGCACTAATATTTTCTACAGCAGTAATGACTGCCTCTATCCTGTATTTAGATTTCTGAATCTTTGCTGACTGAAGAATGGAATAAATCAATAACAGAATGAAGACTGGAATAACAGATTGAAGGCCAGAATAAATAACAATAGATGGTTGCAAATTTTATACCTTTTCTTCCATTTTCTTTTCCTTATCATAACTTCTATTTTTATCATACTTTAAATCTATTTTTTAAATTAAATTTTACATTTTTTTATTTATTTTAATTGATTTTTACATTTTTTCTTTAATCAAATCTTTTTCCTAGACTAATCTACTATTTTATCATATTTATACCAATAAGATAGTTAACAGTTTGTAATTAATTCAACTATTGGTTTTGATTTTATTATCAGCCAGAAAACTTTAATGGCATTTAAAAAGTTTACTTTCATTAATTAATTAACCTTTTTTTGTTTTAGATTTTTACTAAGATTTATTTTTGAACATTTATTCTTTTAATTTATAAAAAGGAGAGTAAGTTTTTAAATCTCTTTTTTTTAAATTATTTTTCCTACCATGTTCTCAATATAAAGCATTATTCTCCTTTAAAAAAAAATATAACACAATTCTTATTTTTACAAACATTTTAAAAATACTTGCATAATTATTTCTTTAACTATTCTTTTAAATAAATTTGATCATATATATTTAAATTATGAAATGTGTAATGCAGATATACATAAGTTTTATAATATATATCTCACTAGCATTACAGCACACCCCCAGTAAAATGCATCAATTTGACCCATTTTAGGTCTGACACTTTATTTTTTCCTTACTATTTGATTTTTTTTTTACTTTTTGTTTTTGTTTATTTATTTATAACTAAAATAAGTTTTGAATTATATAACAGACTGACAAACCACAGAGGGTGATCTTTTTATGCTTTTTTTATCTTACAGGCCATAATCTATGTTGGCTTATAACACTTATGTCATATGTGATGACCATCAGGGACAACATGTATCTTTCTTATTTATATGGAGAGGTTGAATGTTGATAGTGGCAGAATAAATCTGCTGATACCCAACTTTTGTAATAAATATATACTCTATTATAATTATCAAAATGCTGGGACTTCTTTACCACTGGATTGAATGAGCCCAGGACATTCTCCCTTGGGTCTGCATTTTAGGAGATTCACTGCAATTGACAATATTCATCCACTGACCATCCAACTTATGATAAAACAAGATTTATTATAACTATACGATTTTGGGAATTTTCCTTTCAATAAAACTGACTTGCATCTTATTCTGAAATTCTCTTTCCCACTCACATTTTTTAGATAAGGAACTGGGATAACATCTAGCATGTCAGATGGGTCCAGAACTTTTCTATTGGATTCTCATCCTATTACACTATCTATTTTCATGCCTGTTATGGGTCTTAAGTTCATACAGCAACAGCCTAAGCTTAAAACTTTCCTCAGCCTTTATCTGCACCTTCCCTTCCCTCTCCATGACTCTATTAACCTAATCACAATTTGTACTTACTTAAAACATTATTTTGCAACATTTTCATTTATTTACTTTTTATTATAGACTTCATTCTATTTATTATAGGCTTTATTCTATTTATTTATTTTTATATTTTGATTCTCTACAAAAAAACCCTTCATTTTATTCTGATATATTTACTCTAAAAACTATTATTTTACTTTACTCTGAATATCCCATTTTACTTCCATTTATCTACTCTTTTATTCTATTAATAACTCTCAAAAACATTTTATTTTATTTATACAAGTTTATTTATTCCACTTTATTTCATTATTATCTCTCAAGTGAAACAATTTACCCCTATTCTGAGTACTGTTTACGTTTTTAAAATTATAATTTAGCTGAATTCAAACCTTTACTTTTATCAAACCAATTTTCTACAGTTATTCTTTCCGAGGGTGAATTTTTACAGTGATGCATATATATAACTAACGGCCCTTCCCATATGAAGTTTTCCTGAAAACAAATTGAGTCATTCACCCCTTACATGAAGTTTTCCTGAACTGTGGGTCATTCAAAGGGGTAAGTGAAGTAACCGACAGCAAAACACATACACATCAGGTAATGAAATCGAACCCTCCCAGCTTTAACTTAACTTTAACTAGACCTCTACATTTATGGACAACGAATGTATTTTTTTTGTTCATTGCCAAGCGCCAAACTTGTTATTCAACAAGTATTGTAGGGTCTATTAAATATTTATTTGATTCAGCCTTTTAATTAGTTGCCGGTCTTAATGCTCAGGGTGTGGTAGTGCCGTGCGCCAGAGAAGAAACGAAAGGGAATGCAATTTCAAATCAATTTGTTCTATATCTTTCTATTTCTATTATCCCATTAAAGTTTAAACTAAATCTTTTACAATCCTCATATACTTTGCTATCTAATCTGTCTCGCTATAAATTATCGTTAAATTCACACCAGCATGCACATGTATAAGATTTTGGAACTCATAAATTCTATAACGTGTATCGCACTAAATCAATAATTTAGCTACAGATCTACTATTACCTATTTTAAAAAAAACACAATCAATAAATGGCACACATATACATATAATAAATATTTTAATGAAATATTATTCAGGAGAAGACAATAAAAAAAAATATTTAATAATACAGGTATAATATGAAATATTCATGCAATTAGGTTGGATTAATTTTAAAATTTGAAAATGGCATAATAAGTGTATATTTACCGATATAGTATAATTTGAATAACTGACTTATGTGTTTCTGAGTGCACTCGCAAAAAGATTCCAGGAGTCCTACCTAGGCAAATATGGCATCCATTGCTTCCACTTATCATTTCATTCCTTTGGTCCCTCTAAAGTGGCGTATTCAATCTTCTGTTCTTTATTCTTTCAGCTTAATTCCGGAATGGCATACGATCTACACTGGATTCAAACAGCTTCAGTTATGTAGGGCAGTTGGAGATGTTGATTATAGAATATATTAATGTGGCATATTAAAATGGTTGGAGTCTGAACACCGACCAAGCACGATGGTGATTCTACCCCATGCGATCCATGAGGTCACTCATATATGTAGTTTAGTTCTCACAATTTGCTTCTCCAACTTTCTTCTTTTCAGCTAATAAATTTTCTTCAAATCAAATTTAGAAGATCTTGCACGTAAGACTAGCAGAGCTCAACTGTCCGTTTTTTCAAATTAATTAATCAATCCCAGTTGCCTCCCTCCTGATCGCTGGTATTCCTTTGTTTCAAAAATAGATTTTCTTACAAAAATGTCAAACAAAAGGAAAACCACTTAGCGATCTTGACTTTTACTTATCTCTCTTTTTCTTTTTAAATTCCTGAACTTTTAATTACAAATCCTTTTGCCAACTTTAACCAAACAAAAGAGATCAAAAATTAGTTCAATAACTAATGGCATTCCATGTTCATTTTTCCTAATCAAAATTATTTCTGAAAGATCCATTTAATTAAAACAAACACACACACAAAAAAATATATATCCATTCAAGCAGTTGGATTTTGCTTTCTTTATTTTTCTTTCTTTCTATTGAACAATGCGATCCATTTTGCCAATTCATTCAGGAAATTTATACTCACAAAAAAAACTTTTCTTTTACCTGCTTTAAAGTCTTCTAAATTTCTACTTTCCTGTTCTCAACAATAATATCTACCTACATATACGTATGCCACTCATAATATATACCCACACCCCTCGTTCCGGCAAATACACATGCGCTTGGTATGTGCGACTTTTATAAATAATTATCTAATACTAATAAATAAATAAAAATTATATACAACTACCTTCTCATTCCTTTTGTAACAGAGTTTGAACTCAGTTCCTGTTACACAAGAAAACATTTTATTTTATTTCATTTGTTTAATTTTATTTCCATTCTCATAAATCATGTATACTTTTCTTCTGTTCACTGCCTAAAAATTCATCCAATTATTATAAACCCTCAACCTCCCCCCCCCCAACCTTTGTTAGAAAGTACTTTTAGGTTCCTTATGTATCCACTCAGACCAGGAAATCTTGACATACTTCTAGGCCTAGCTTGATGTTCTGGCTGGTTGTTTTCCTGATCATGGCTAGTATATTTATCATCCCTTTTTCTATGATTATAAAACTTCCTATATCTATTTCTTTGATCCCAATCATTTTTATATGGGCTGTAATTCATGATATATATTTTTCCCTTCCTTGGGGTTTATATCCCATCCTTATTTTTGTTATTTGGTCTTGTGCTATTGAACACTCTGAGTAGTGTATCTATTTTCTCAACTGCTTTTCTTTCAGCACATAATTTTATTTTTATAACTTTCTTTACATTAGCAGGACTATTCTTCTTTAGATGTGCATACATAACTGAATTTTTGTTCTATACTTTCAATATTTGCACTATTAATTTCTAATTTACTTTTTTCTTTCTTTCCTTTTAATTTTACTATTTCTATTCTTCCTGTTACCTCACTTATATTTATTCTTTTTATTCCCTTTTCATTATGTTTTACTTCTGACACATTTATTTTTACATTCAAGATTATCATTTGAGTCAGAAATATTTTCTGGTTCCGGTTTATTTACAGTAGTCAAGCTAAATAATTGTGCGTACTTATTTGCACTTTTCTGTTTGTTTTCTCTTTTATCTCATTTATCTTTCAGCTCCTTTATATACATTTTCATACCTTCTATTGTTTTCCTCTCTTCTATTTGGGCTATCATCATTTCCTGTATTAACCATTCTATTTGTTTTTTTGACATTTTCTCAAACCACCTCATGATGACATTTTCTTTTATGTTATTTTTTTTTCTACTTTATCGGTGATTTCTTGCTCTTCAGTGATTATGTCACCTTTGTTATTTTGAGCCTCCATTTTAGTTTTGGCTTGAGTATGCATTAATTTTAGTTTTATAATTATTCCTGACTCACAATACAAATTTTACTTTACTTAGTTTATTTATTTTTAAATATTTAACACGAATGAAGTGCTTGACTAACTCATAAACTCTGTCATCTCTCATTCCCACCTGACTATAAACAATCTCCATTAACAAATTATTTATTTCTCTGATCATTTTTTCTTCTCTCCCCTCTTTATTTACATTGCATATCTTACTTCCTTTATTTTAGATGTTTAATTATTTTAATTCTTAACACTATAATTTGTTTGCTTTGGTCTACTTCTCTTCTCACACTGCTCACAGATTTCACTTTTATTACTATGCAATTTATTGTTTAATTTAATTTTTGGTTTCAGACTTTATCATTTAAAATTCTAATTATGCTGGGTCATTTATAGCATTTCAGCACCCATGTTGTATGGCATTTGAACCAGATCCATCCAAATAAACTTTGTTGTCATATTTGATGACTCTTTTCATTATTTATTCTTTTCTTTATAACTATTTTTCATTTAATGTATTATTAGGTTTAAATACCTTTTAAACATAACCTTTTAATATCTTTTAGAGCCAGTTTTGGCAGCAGTTGATGCATTAGTATTTTATTATTATCGGAATAAGTTTAATTTATTTTTACTAAGGTGAATTTATCTTTTTATAGTTTTACTTGCTATATTTTTAATATCTTTCTAATATACTTTTAATTTCTACACTTTAATAAGTTTTGGCTTTTACTTTAATAATTTTTTTACACTTAGCTAAGCTTATTATCAAGCTCTTAATATACAACTTTCTTGCTAATTATTATTTTTATATCTTTTCATAGTATTATTTCATTATATAGTTATTCACTTACATCTTTAAGCATGGGAATAGACTGGCACTTCAAGCAGAAGAGAGAATAATCATTGATGGCTTAACCATAAGTTATATCAAAAGCCAGATCAGGCTATACAAAGCATAACATGACCACATTTCATGACCGTGGCCCACCTCGACTGCTGGAACAAAGGCTTGCCATCCAAAGTATTTTATTTGTTTTGAGAATCAAACTCAAGTGCCAGCTGACCATATGTTATGCATCCAGCATGCTCAGACAGACACTCCAACCAACAATTGAAATATCCCAAATTAGCTCTTACTCTTAATCAAGGGGATCCAGCACATTAATTTAACACAGATAAACATTCATCTCTTTAAATAAATGGTGACACAGTGACAACAGAGAATAGACCAAATAATAATTAAGAAAACATTATTTATTCATGCACAGATATATCTAATATAATATAAAAAAATAAAATTTTACATAGAAAATATAAATGATTAGTTCAGGCTAAAATTTATAATAGTCCTTTGTTAATGTTCTTTTCATTTAAAAATAAAGTGTCTATAGACAATTATTATGGAAATATATTTACCTAAGTTTTTGTGAGATTGAGATGACACTGTTCATTTGGTTTTGGTTTTCATTAGTGTCACTTTCCAACTGGTTGTATTTTTGGTCTCCTTTGATAGTTTCAGGGCTTGTTGTCCATTCTTTGGCTTGACAATGGAAGAGTTTGTGGCAACCTCTATTTCACTATTTTGACATCAGTTTCCAGTGGGGATTTGGGCAGAAATAGTTGGTTTTACAAAGGACTTTGGACATGAAGACCAGTCAAACACTTCTAAGGTGGTCCAGCAATGCATATTGCTAGTTCTGTGGCTTCTGCACTAACATTTTCCATAGCAGTAATGACTGGCTCTATCCTGTAGTTAGATTTCTAAATCTCTGCTGACTGAAGAAAGGAATAAATCAATAACAGGATGAAGATCAGAATAATTTAACAGATTGAAGACCAGAATAAATAACAATAGATGGTTGCAAATTTTATACCTTTTTTCTCTTGTTGTTTTTTTCCATATCATAGCTTCTATTTTTTATCATACTTTAAATCTATTTTTTTAATTAAATTTTACATTTTCCCTTTAATTTAATTGATTAATACATTTTTTCTTTAAACTAATCTTTTTCCTGGATTAATTTACTTTTATCATTTATGCCAATAAGATAGTTTACAGTTTGTAATTAATTCAACTATTGGTTTTGATTTTATTATCAGCCAGAAATTTTTACTGGCATTTCAAAAGTTTACTTTCCCCAATTAATTAAGCCTTTTTTTGTTTTAGATTTTTACTAAGATTTATTATTGAACATTAATTTTTTTAATTTACAAAAAGGAGAATAAGTTTTTAAATCTCTTTTTTTTCTAATTGTTTTTCCCATCCTGTTCTCAATAAAAAGCTTTATTCTTTTTTAAAAGAAAATATAATGCAATTTTTATTTTTACAAAACTACATTTTAAAAATACTTACATAATTATTTCTTTAACTATTCTTTTAAATAAATTTGATCATATATATTTTAATTATGAAATATGTAACACAGATATGTGAGTTTTATAACATATATGTCACTAGCATTATGACAAATGTGTTATGAATAGAAAAATGATCAGGTGATTTTCCCTTATTTATATATCTGCTGAAGGAATAGCAATATGATATTAGAAACTCATATTTTTTCTCATTTTTTGAATCAATAAAAATAAATTTTTAACATAAATCTGGAAGGGTTTTTGTATTTATAAAACTTATACACTTGATAATATAAAGGGTATTAAATGTATTCACATAGCACTCAGAGCCTAATGTGTTTTTTCAATAATTTGGCTTTTTCTTTAATTTATGTACTGTGAAAATTGTAATCAATGTGCACATCTTTCAATACCAAGGTGATTAACCTAAAAGTGTTCAGAAAAAAGCTTCAATTTATGCAACTTGCATTCATGGTAGAGTACCTACATTTTCATATTCCTTTTTTTCATATATTATCTTGTCTCAGTTTAAAAATTCAAAGTACGATAAAAGTTAATCTTTTTATTAAATTCATTCAAGCAGAAACCAACATTAAAGTCTATTAATATTCTAAAATGATTTTTAAGTTCTAATTTATATTTATTAGTATGTTTTTAAAGATTAGGAATATCAAATGCTGATGTCAATTTTAATAGTTTTTGTCTTTCTAACTTTACATTAACATGTATCTTGTATTAATTAATTTTTATTTTCTGTGTTAAATGTATTAAGAATATTATAATCAAGAAATAAAATTTTTCCATTATTCAAAATTTATTCAAATTCTCTTATACTTTTATGCAGATATTTTCAGGTCCATTTTTATTTAGAATTTTCTCAAGGAAGAAATATGCAATATATATTTTCCTCTCTAATTTCCATGGGTCTGTATTCTGTCTCTATAACCATATTGATGTCAAAAGGAAGTTGCTTCAGTAATGAAAACAAACATTATGTAAAACAGGAATATTATGAAATATATGAAAAGATGGACAAAAGAAAATATAGTAATTAAGGACAAAAAAGCAACATCTTTTGGATTATCAAACATTTTAAATGAAGAAGCAAAGCATGCAAATAAACATGAAACAAAAATTATGCTTCAAAAAATGGTGGAATTATTATTGATATCTTAAAAGAAACAGGGTAACATTATGGAAATTGTAGTCTATATAGTTATACATGATTAACAGAAAAAAAAATTGTGAAATTGACAGCAAAACTACATACAAAATCTTTAAATAATAAAATATACCAGATAATTGAGAAAAAGCAGTAGTGATACAGATATTTAAGAAAAGTGGGAGGAAGTGCAAATATTAAAAATTACAAACCTATCAGTTTTTTTACTACTTATATACAAAATCTTTATGAAGATAATCACAATTCAGCTGTTGTAAAGGGCTCAAATTAGACAAAAGAATAAGCTGGATTTACAAAATAGTTTTAACACAATAAATAACATCCAAGTAGTAAGAGAAGTTATATATTAAGAAACAATGTCTATAAGTTGTGTTTTCACTTTGGATTTATAGTTTATGAAAAAATATTTGATTCTTATGAGCATTTTCACAGTGATTAAAACTTTGGATCATCCATAACAACAACAGTTATTATATTATATAGCCACATTAAAATTATTATTGATGAGGGTATGTGATAAGGAGATTCTATATTTACAAAACCTTTTATCACAGTTTTATCAAAAGTATTTTAAGAATCAAATGAAAACTTAAGGAAATAAAAATGAATGGAGATTATCTAAATCTTTTAGGTTCTTCAGATGTTATGATTTTTTTTGAAAACAATGCTTCAGGAAATGTCATGAGTTATGAAATAAAAGCAAGAAAGTAGAACAAAAGATAAATGCTAAAAAATTTAAAGTAATGTTCAATGATTTCTCAAAGAAAATTAAATAAAGATTGATAATGATGAATTAGAAGAAATTAACAACTATAAATACCTTGATCAAATTATTAATACAGATAGACATGTGACAGAAAATTATCGAATATTAAACTTGAATGGAGTGTTTTTAATAAAAATGTAATTTTTTAAAAAAATAAGCACATGAGTTTAAAAATATTTTTTTAATGGGTTTATCAATTTATTACTTGTTAACACCACATTTACCATATAGTACTAAATTGTCCAATATTGACAATAATCCAACTATTCCTACTCTTCCTTTAATCTCACTCAAATTACTAATCAATTCTATGTACTCATCCATTACTCTCTTTGTTGGCTCTGAAAAATTATTTGTCTGTACCATAACACACACATCTCTACTCACTTGTTTCCTTATCTTAACTGTAATATCCCTAATTCTAGCTCTAGGAAGACATACCCTTACATACCTGTTTCTATTTTCCCTTGCAATTATCTCCACACTCTCTAATTAGTGAATCTCCTACCAATACTGTCTCATAATTTACTTTTCTTACTTCATTTGTAATATTTTCTACCACCTTCTGGACTTCCTTATCTACTTCTTCCTTATCATTCCTACTCAATAATTCCTTTATCTGTACACATTTAATCTCTAACAATTTTAATTTTACTTCTACATCTTTTATCTTTTCTTCTATCTTACTTATTCTTTGTCTAGCCATCTGTGCTGCACTACCTATTTTTTCATCAATATCTCTTGTGACTCCACTAAAAATATACTCTATCCTATCTTCTTCAACTACATTTTGCTCAATATCTCCTGACTTTCTCTTTAACCTATTTATACTTAAAAACCACTTTTTTCCTTCTTTTTTCACAAGCACTGTCTACATGACCATAAACCTGTTATATCCTTCCTAATCATGTTTAAACATTTCAAGTGATAAACTTCATTATATATGTTACACTCTACCATCGTATGCCTAATTTCTTTCTGACCCTTATATATGCATTATGGGATACAAATGCAATCCATATTCCTTATTTTCTAGCTCCCTATTCTATATTTAACTTTATATTTCCTCTCTATTCTTCAACTGCCTTTACAGAAAAGGAGAAAAACTTTATCTTACAATGGCAATCAATAAACATTTATTTCCCAACCTTAAGCCTCAAAACATTATCTTTCTCAAATATATCACTTCTTTTACTAAATTTAAAAAAAAAAAAATAGTAGCAAACTTACTACAAACTAAATAAACAATTTTTGTAATTCTCAGTTCTCTGAAGATAATGCGCAAAACATATAAACTTAAACTTGCAAATAAAATGGCTATGTCACCACAGCTACACAATCAAAGTTTTAAATCTATCTCTCTTGATCACAATTATCTCTCCACCTTCATACCATCTCCAGATAATTTGTATAGTAGTAAAATTCTCAGTTCTCTGAAGATAATTTGCAAAAAAAAAAAAAGTATAAACTTTAACTAAACTTGCAAAATAAAACAGTTACATCAGCTAAGCAAGACAGTCAGAGCTTTTTAACACTCCACCTGGTGTCCAATTTTCTCGATTTTATGAAGTCATATTTTTGGTTGTTTTTTTTTTTTTTTTTTTTTTTTTTGCAAAGAATAAATAAAATTAATATCCACTACTGATCAATAAAATCTAAGCATTCAAAAGTAAAATATTTAATCATTGACTTAAAATACTTAAATATATTGTAACAGTAAATTTAAGTATGTCAAAAATAAATATTTATAAATGATTAATGTACATTCAGATAAAAATGATTAAATTCAGATAAATACACAATAATATTAAGCAAACATTGGTGATGATGACTAGCACTAAATATTAAAGTAAGTGCAAGTTCTCCCAAAAGTATTTTTAATTTATTTTTCTAGTCACAATAAATAAATAAAAATGAAACTTTAAGGCACCAAACTTTTTAAGTAGAAAGTTTACTTTTGGAAAACTTATTAACACCCAATCATTTGTAAATTATTATCATCATTCTTGTATGTCCTCTAGTGGATTGCATAATTTCTCAGGGTTGTGAACATTAAAATCATAAGTATGCTAAGAGCATTATGTTTGGAGTGAGTTTGATATACAAACACAAACAATTGATTATTAATGAAAATAAGTTAACAATTTATTAACCTATATATATAATTGTTGTTTATATATTTGCAACTATTACTAAATATAATAAATTTACAAAATATTAAAGATACTAAAAATATAAAGTATTTTGTGACCCTTTCTACTTTCCCTTTTGAATAAGATTTTAAATAATTTGCCCATTTTTATAATAAATTGAATGATAAATCTAAGTACGCTATGGAAAATTATGAGTTAATAAAATTAAAATAATTGTGAATCAATTTTTAAAAGTTAGTAATTATTTTTTCTTTTTTTCCATCACTAAGATAAATAAAGAAAAACAATATCTTTTTTTCTTTTGATCATTTAGTTAAAAAATAATGACATAATTTAACAGTATATTTAAAATTATTTATTTCCACGACGTGAAAAAAATATGTATATTTTGCTGTATCCCCAACTATTACCAGGCAACCAGCAAACAAAATATACAATTAACTTGACAGACAAGAACATATACATATATTTACCAATAACAATTTATTAACAACTTAAAGTTACTATTCAGATCTTCAACATAAATATAAAGTATGCTTTTAAGTGAGCCTAATTTACCAGTTAACAACTACTGAATAACAAATAATGTTTATACAGTTTAGGTCAACTATTATTCTCTTTACTTTCACTAATGTCTATAGTTTTGTAACAGTCATATTTGTACACTCATGCAACAAAATCCAGAGTTTTGGAAAATTTCTCAAGGCTGATCTAATTGAGGGGTTGAGACCTCGAATCAGATCTCACCTCAGTTCCTTCACCAACATTCTGTGATTTACTACCCTATGAATGGCATACATGAGGCTATACTTGGACTCCTTTTAATCACAGACTCATGGATAATTGACTCTTATAGCTATGACTCAACTAAACACACACATTTATGGCTTATAAGATAACTAATAATTGGATAAACCAACCCAGAATGATAATGCATAGTTACATAATTCCCTTAAATAAACTAGAATTAATTATTTGAATGGATTGAAATGAACTATGAAAAAATATGTTAAACAATATTATATTTTATATCTTTAATAAAATAAACCAATTATTAAGACAGCTATCCCTCTGTGCATTAGAATTCATCACAGGTGTTACAACTCGATGAATAAGTAAATTACATAACTTCATCTTATGCACTGGACAATTAAATCAGAACTTATTCCTCTTACCATTTTATTACATTATAATCTATGGTTTTAATTATGCCTTATTCATGCTATGAGATGCCTATAAGGTTTGAAACAGTTAACTTGCAAGAGACAATTAATAACTATAATTACTCTAGGTACCTCAGAGTTAGCCTAAATTAGCTCTATATGCAGATTATTATACATAACTAGATTATGCATTCAAATCAAAGTTGAATTTATTAATATTAATAGTGAAATGAACTGGGAACTGTAATAGCGAAGTTTCTGATATCATGGTGCTATATTAACCAAAATAAAATGGCGTCTCGAATGTGTTTCCTCATGGGATCTGTCAACTCAATGATCATTTCCCATGGACCATATGACTTGCTATGAGAAGAGAACATTTTGCTCTGGAGGTCTGATTAGCTTGAAACATGAATAATCTGGACCCTCATGTTCCAGTTCTAAGGAAAGCTATCAAAACAAAAATATAGAATGGTATTCCATTTAATATAATATATGTATATAGCAAGATACATATGCACATAAGTGTGTCTTATAAGGAATACATTTGTCACGCTAATGATAATCGATCATTATTAAATCTAAAATGTGCTAAATCTATAGCTTCTTTCCACTAAACCATTGTATCCCAGTTCATAAGTTAGCATATTCAAACATGCTAAAGAAAGATGTTAATTAAGTGATCTAGCTTATAATTAATCTTTATAGTTCATACTATAAATTCTAGGGAGAAATAAAGTATAATAAGGACTTACTTATTTAATTGAACTATGCTTTAAAATCTCTCTCTTGCATTAATCAACTAGGTATTTTCTTAATAAGTAGCAAACCCAATTAGTCAGCTAATACATAGCAGCTATTTTATTATCTATAATAGGTTTTGAGACTAGAGATTGTATGTGTATGCTTGGACACATGTAAGTTATTTATAGAAAGTTTCTAAACCTCTCTCATGTCTCCTTTACAAAACATGAGTATCAATCTCCACTCTGAACAAGTTATAACATGAATTCATAAAAAAATAAAATAAAATAAAGGCATAACTGCAGATAGAAATATATTTAGAGTATAATTTAAATTTATCAAGAGATAAACACATTATTAAGTTATTTTACTTTAAAGAGTTAGGCAAGTTTTACAACATAGTTATTCTTAAACTATTTTAAAAAATTAGTTACAATTTAGATTGATTACAGAATTTATTCAATAGAGAAAGTTTAAATAATAAGTTTGTGCACATTTATATACAGCTAGCTTAGAATTATTTAAGAAATTAATACTGAGAGTTTATTACAGAGCTCTGTGGATTATTTTACCGATCTCTGCTGAGGCATCTTCTTTCTATAGCATTCAGCACTTCTATTCTTAGCTAGTCTGTTCATCTTCACTTTCTGGGAAGGCTTCTGATTCACACTGCTCCCATCACTGTGACTTGTCTCCAGCAAGGACAAACAGCAATGGGTTGCTGTTCTAGCCTTGGCTCTTCATTGTATGGGTGGGCATAGCTCCTGACAGTATTACAAGTTAAAATTATATATTGTGCCCTTTATTAATTCAAATCAGGGTTTTTATATAATAACACACTCTCCCCTGCAAAAAATGTCAGAATTTGTTTACCAGTAGAGACAAATTTTTAATCTTTATTTTACATGTGAGTTATAAGCTTTACAAACAAAACTATTACTTCAGTAATTGGAAAAAATAAGTACTTGAGAAAAATAGCATCAGTTATCTAGATTTCTCTTTGTTACAAAACTAAATTTAATATCTTTAAGTTTACTCTTTGTATTTACAAATTTTAACAAACCCAGGTGTGGTTGGCTAATTTTCAAGAAATAAACTACTTTACAATAAACAGATTTTAACTTGGTAAACATTCTTTTATATACACGAGTCTATCATCTTAGAAACTATAACTTTTAGACAAATAGAGCCAATTAGTATAAGAGATTTATCATCTTTAAGAAATAAATAAAATTTAAAAGAAATAACAAGGTTTGAAATCTATAACATTGCAAGCTTCTTTCATACATAAGTATGTGAGAAAATTCACATACCAGGTAATGTTTAACTTTATTATCTTAAACTTTAGAATTATGTTTGCCTTAGTTATAGAAATAATTTAACATTATTTGCAATATGCATTTATAAGATATATGACATATATTACTATACCTTTTATTAAGTTATTTTGGTTAATCATGGAAGTACGCATTTATAAAATGTATGCACTTTCATGCATATACATACTATTATATCTTTTTAATCAGCTCTTTCAGTTAATATACACCAACTTGGGGAGTTTTAACTAAGAAAAATGTACCACTATGGAACATAGCAGATGAAACAATATGATAAAGAATATTGTTTCCATCTTTATAACATAACCCTCAAAGAGCTTCTTGAGGCATTTTAAATAATAAGAAGACTGAAATGGTCTGCTTAACACACTAATCAGCTTTGTGACCTACAGGAGTGGAGATCCTGGGAATGAAGTTCTCCAATCATGATCACTGCTCTTTAACTCATGGATGCAGTGACAGTAGCAGCAACCATAGAAAGAGCACTAGAACCTTTTTCTCTGGATTTTTATATCCATCTCTTCTTTTGTTTTCCTCATCTTTTCTGGAGTTATTTGACTTTCACTTTAATCAGTTTGCTTAATCAATTTACATATTATTTAAAGTTTATTATTGTACAATGGAATTCATCTTAGCTTTTAATTATGCATACAATTAATTACTCTCTTAGGAATTTATTTCCACATAAGGTAAGTTTTTAAGATCTACACAATTAATTAGTTTATACATGTCTCTATTTATTTTTAAACTTCGATTAAGTTGAACATTTATTTTATCAATTTATTTAGCAGCAGTCTTAATTTAAAAAATATTAATTAATATTTTGCACTCCACTTACTCCAGAAAATTGTTTAGGTGTACCTATAGTCATTGAATTTTCCAGTCTTAATATCTGATGTCTAGGTTTGGTTGATCTAGTTGTTATTATGGTTGGTTTGGCATTGATTGCAGTTCCTGTTCCCTACTTTTGAGCTCAATGTCTGTTTTCAGGTTTTTGATCTTCCTCCTTGATCACTATTTCCTGTGGTGATGCTTCATCTATATCTTGTATTTCCTGGGTTTCCTCTTTTGGCATGGACACTGCACTTTGCCAATCTTCCTTGAATCAATGGTACACATTATTTACATCTTCTGTATGTTGTCCCATCCTGTATGTGGATGATTACTATTGTTTTTGAGAACATTTTTTCATTTACGCCTTTAACCCATTTCTTCCAGATTATATCTCAAATCCAAACTCTATCACCTATTATATTTGTATTTTCTCTTTTCTGGCCAGTTATGTATATTTTATTGGTAAGTTCTTCCTCTTGTATGGTTTTTACTTTTAGTTTATAAGTTTCTAGTTCTTTTTTAAAAACTCTAATCTCTTTTTGAAATTATTCTATTCTTCTCTGTAGTTGTCTTCTTGTTGTTAGTGAAGATGGCTTAATACATGACCCACCCTTCCCAGAGCTAATGTGCCTTTCACTGTTACTGTCTGGCATTTCTAGTTTTTTGAGTGAAGGAAATTTTACAAGGTTTATAGATGAACAGTTGCACAGTTTTTTACAACTGTATATCCCCCAGCTCATATTAATTAATCCTCATTCTTTATGACACAAGTCAGGGTATTTATGTACCATTTCCTACTCAAAAGGGATTTTTCTAATTAAAGCTAATTTGTATACCTAGTTTGTGGAATCACTCCCTCCCAATTATGAAACCAATCCTCCCTTTGACTATGTACAGGGGTAGTTTCCCTTTTTTTTACTGCAGAAGTTAATGGGCACTATCACCCAGCCAATTAATCTAAGCACATTTCTGTTTACTTCCTGTGCTCTAAGATTAGTTTTCTCTATTTTATTTTCTGTATTAGCCGATCCCAGTGACAGCCAGTCTGTTAGTGACATCAGAGAAATACCTGATCCAATATCAATTTTTCACTGACACTTCTTTGCTGCAAAATATCAGCTTCATCAATAAGCTTATTTAACTTATGGATGTCCATGTTTTCAATCGCATGGTAACCTATTTTCTTGCATTAGTGATTTACTTTTGTCTTTCCAATTACAAATATATGCTAAATGCCCCTTTTTGTTGCATGTAAAGCATGTTTCTTTACGCCATTTGCATTCTTCTGATATGTGGCTTCTTTTCCTGCAACAAAAGCATGTTACTCTAATATTCTTACTGCTCCCAGCTTTCACCAGCATCTTTTCCACTTCTGTCTTAAACACACTTGTTTTAGGGTTTTCATCTGTTTTAATGCTAAAAACCTGACCCTGTTCAAGTGTTATTTTATACACTATGCCTTTTTCAATAGCATCTTGTATGTGATCTCAGGTTTAGTGAAAAATTGTTGTCTGAGCCTATCATCAGACATACCTAATAATAAGTGGTCCACAAGTATTTCATCCATGAATTCCCCATAACTATAACCTTTAGTCAATTTCCTAAACACTGAGTTATACTATTTTATTTTTTCACCATGCAAATCACTTTCTTCTTCACAGGATTAAGCGAGCTATGTCCTGTGATGAATGAGAGCTGAAATGATCACTTAATTTCTCTATTAGATTCTCTATTTCCTCTGTAATAGGTAACTCAAATAATCTATTTATGACCTCTATTATTTTAATACCAGTGAATAACATAAGAGGCTCTGTGTAATACATAATGGTCATTCAGGTACATTTCTAAAATTGAATTCTGTTATGCTATTCAGTCCAAAAGCACTCATGATTGATTACTATATAGTTATCCTTACTACTAACTTACTAATAACTCTACTTCTACTTTTTCCTTTAAGTTTGAAAATGACTGTACCAACAGCTTATTAATGGCTTTAACTGTCTCCCCCTTCCCTAGGTTTGAATGACTATGACTGTGCCAATAATTTTCTGACTATAATGTTTGGACAGATTAGGTAAACTATTATTCACTTTATCTTCACTAACATCTATAGTCTTTATAACCCAACCCTTGATGAGTCTCTTGCGGCATTTCAAAATAATAAGATGGAGAAGATTCTGCTTAATATACTAATTGGCTTGGTGACCTATAGGAGTGGAGATCCTGTGAATGAAGTTCTCTGATGATGATCTACAGGAGTGAGATCCTGGGAATGAAGTCCTTTGATGATGATATTTATTGCTCTTCAACTTGTGGACACAGTGATAATATCAGCCAACACAGAAAGATCACTCAGCCCTTTTTCTCTGGCTTTTTATATTAATCTCTTTTTTGTTTTTCTTATCTTTTCTGGAGTAATTTGATTTTGGCTTTAATCAGTTAAGTCAATCAATTTACATAACATTTAAAGTTTATCCTACAATGGAATTCATTTTAATTATGCATACAATTTAAGAATTTATTTTTATATAAGGAAAGTTTTTAAGATCTATAATATTAATTAGTCTATACATGTCTCTATATTTATTTTTAAACTTTGTTTAAATTTGAACATTTCCTTTCATGATTTCTTTAGCAGCATTCTTTTTAAAAATATTAATTAATATTTTGCATATGATAAAGCTGTTGTTTGGAAAACATTTGTTGAAGTATAGCATACAGTGATTGGTGTGAAAAAACAACAAGTGGGGTGTAAATAGGTCATAAACAAAAACTAGAGTAGTCTACTTTATTCTAAGACAACTCAAAAAGCAGTGAAGAATATTTCAAAACAAATAGGAAAGATCACGGAATAAAAGTTTTCCACCAAATAACTTGAATAGTTGTATCTTGCTGTTTTAAAGTATTTTTAATAATCCATTTATAATAGCAAGTATGATGATGTTACCTGGTGGAAGAATCTCTATGTGTGATTATACAACCAAAAACCACAATGGTCAAAACACCTGAAAATGCAATCAGATCTAAACATTAATGCTGAAGTTTGTTAAAACCATCCATAGCCAACTTTAATAATGCCATGATGAAAGAAATGGACTGTTTCATCCATAAGACCTCCTCAAGAACTACTATATAGATAAACAGAGCAAAACTCCCCATACAGTATTGCCACCTGTGCTAAACAGAGTAATCAATGGATGCCAGAAGGCTTGTGCATAAAATCCCTATCTAATGCCTACTCATCCAATATCCCCAGACTAGTTTCTGGCTTGTGGCCTTCGTCAGGCCACAAGCCAGAAACTAGTCTGGGGATATTAGATGAGTCTGACAAAGGCCACAAGCCAGAAACTAGTCTGGGGATATTGGATGAGTAGGCATTAGATAGGGATTTTATGCACAAGCCTTCTGGCATCCATTGATTATTCTGTTTAGCACAGGTGGCAATACTGTATGGAGAGTTTTGCACTGTTTATCAACAATTAATGTGCTAGTATAGGAAATGAGATCATGTGATGCTTAATGGTTAACTACTATATAACCTACATTCTGGTTGAACTAATTAGGACATTTATAAATGTAATAAAAGAACAATAACTGCAGAAAATAATGATTTTGAACCCTTCAAACTTTATACTTGACAAGATCTTATCAATATAATTATTCTAAAGCCTTAAGACTAAAATATCTGTAAATACTTATTATTTTTAGTATTTTTAATATTTTGTATTATATTTACTAATAGTTGC
This sequence comes from Epiperipatus broadwayi, assembly GCA_028023455.1. Classification (NCBI taxonomy): domain Eukaryota; kingdom Metazoa; phylum Onychophora; class Udeonychophora; order Euonychophora; family Peripatidae; genus Epiperipatus; species Epiperipatus broadwayi. Next base: position 344,928 of record JAQFVV010006486.1, read on the forward strand.
AAATACATAAGCAACAATTTTATATATCTATTGTTAATAAATTGTTAACTTATTTTTATTATTAATCAATTTAGTTTGTTTTTACTTATTGAACTCATTCTAAACCAATGATCAGGAACATTTTTGAGTCAGAGAGCCATTTTGACAAAAAAACATAAGAAAATTAAAATTTCGGGAGCCACAACCTGAAATCAATTTCATTCATTATTTATAAATTTAATAACATTAAATATGCATATACAAGATTCAAACAACTCTTAAGCTTGTATATAATATTTTTGCGGATGAAACAAAAAAAAAAATTCTGTAAATTTTATTTTAATAAAATCTTTTTTTTTCTTCTAAATTTCTAGTAAATGTAATAACAAATCCATTTACTTCTATTTCTAATCACCACTCAATAAATAAAGTTTTTGTAAAGAAAAGAGGAAGTGTTTTAATTATAGAATTATAAATATAATAACTTTGCGTTATAAAATTTATCAGTGAAAAAAATTATTTATATAAATAAATTATTTATATAAATATGAAGATACAATGTTATTATTCAAATTTACTAATGTGACTTTTGAACTATTATATTCTCAGCCAACTTGTTCAAATTTGGATTATATTCATGAAATTTTAATAATAATAATAAAGCTTCAAACTTGAATAAATCAGTTTTCTTTTGTGTTTACTTTTCACATAATTCATTGAAGAAAAACAATGTGCAGTACAATATTTTAAATTTAAACCACTTGCACTTATAATAATAATTTATACACATTTGTATTAATTATATTAAAAATGTTATATGGAATAATTATATTAATTAAATTATAATAAAATTAACTAAATTAGCTACAAATTATATATTAGTATATACATAAATAAAATATTTTATAACATATTAAATTTTTAATAAAATTTATATATATATTGTGCCAGTCAAAACCTGCTTATCCATCTAACACGAGCTGGAACTCACAAAATGTACTTCAAACCCAGTCAAGCCCGAGATTTAGGTCAGGGACCAGCCTGGATTCGAACCCACTCTCCAAGCACCAGATCTAACACCCAATGGATAACATAACAATGGTAGCACACGAGATTTAATTCTTCATCCGGCCCACTAGCAAATCGGAGAAAACAATAAGACTCATGGACTTAAACATATATATAAACAACTTAAATACTAGACATTCCACAGATAAAATCTAACATATTTAAATAATAGGGGCTTTGCTAATGAATACTTATGGGCAATTAGTGAATTGGATTGATTTAATAATGAGACAGAAACTGATATATGATGAATTAAAATATATTTATTGACAATTGTTGTTGGCAAATGCACACAGGCATTTCATTTATAAAGTAACATTCTCTAGACTATTTGAACAATAATTGATGTTGGCAAATAGGTTTGTGGCTACGATTTAATGGAGCCAAATATCCTGCTATACAACTAATCACTACATTAACTTATTTGTTATATCCTTTTATAATCAGTTCGAGTGGCTCTTTTATGTAAAATCAAACCAAGTCTGGAGTGAAACTTAATACATCTGACTATAATCAATTTATATATTAACTATGGGCTTATAAAGCATCCCAGATAGCTTAAGATCGAACGGGTTTTCAAGAATGCTTCAGTTCAATGCCGAAGATTGCATATTAGGGAGGAAAGAGTTGGCTATAATGATTTTACTAATATGCTAGGCACAAGTAAAGTATAATAATAAAGTGGCTCTGCAGATGGAAGAATAGTTTTAGGGTTTTTGATGGTTTACCCACTAACCGGTCGTCATGCTGCTAATGGGGAACCTTTATTTGGTTCAGAGGTGGGGGACTTACGTGCTAATCTGGCCCGTAGCTCAGACTTCGCTACTGCACTACCCATAAGAGAAGATGGGCTGGACTTACCGTGGCTCCATCTTATATATATATCAAAAAGAACAGCACAACGAGAAAATATTAATAAATCCCACATCCGCCAAGCCGAAGGATATTATAAATTAAAGATCATATATTAAATGAACACTAGATCATCAGCTTGATCAAAAGAGCCAACTCTTCTGTAGCATGAGAAATACGATATGCTACTGACAGGAATATATAGACACAAACTTTACTTTATCCCATTCAATCTCTTTAGTTATCTATAACTACTAAACTTTTAAAAGGGGGAAAAGTATATTTAATAGGGGACTTACGAATACTTAACTAAAAAAATATACTTATGATTGCACTCCAGGCTAGTTTAATCTTTAGTAACATAATAAGTAAAGGTTGAAAAGCCACATTTTATATTTATATTAATTAATTTACTAAATGACAAAAATATGAATTTGGGTTTCAAAACAGCGCACGAAATGACGCTATATAAATAATAATACGGAGATTTTAAATGATATCTTTTTAAAAAACATATTGGTAATTAAATGCACGCTGTTTCGAAACATAGGCATAATTAACAATAATTAAAAATAAGCAAAAGAAAAGCAAAATATAACTGCAGTGATTAAATTATATAGCAAAATATTAATTAACAAAGAAATTTAGCAAAAATATTTCATTTATACATTTCAAATACGATTTAGACAGAGTTTACAATATTGAATTAATAAAGAAATTTGCAAAAGTATTTCATTTTAGAGAATTTACAATATTATTTGGAAAATAATTTAGAAAAAAATTACAATAATATGGTTAGCTAACCTGATTTTGAAGAAATAATGATTGTTGTTGAAATTCACACAGAGCTCTGCGATTTTAAATAATATTAAAACAGTTCTCCTATAGCTGAACTGGAGATATTCAAGCTGGAACGAAGGTGAGTTCTTTGGCGGCTTATGGCATGTTCTTATTCAGTTGCGAGACGATTTAAAATGGTGTTGGAATGAAGGCAAGTTCTTTTAATGGCTTATGACATCTTTTATTTGGTGTGGTTGTTGCTTCGGCATTTGATGGATTGAACTCGGCGTTCCATCACGGGAATTGCAGCAATTCTTGCCTGACTTTAGCCAGACATGGTAAAATTAAACAATTTTGACTTCTGATATTAACAGCTATTCAACAGCAAGATGGAGTCTATCTTCCCGCTTAAAATAAGGCCTATTTATCCATTTCCACTAAACCTTAACACCTTTTTGGAATTTCGTTTGCCTCGGGACCAAGTGACTTTTAATTAAATAAAATAATATAATCCAATTTCTGCAACAGATAACGTCTCCGAGGTGTTATATTTAATTTACTTTAAAAAATTATTAAAACATATAAATTATATAATTTGATTCAGTTTCATTAATTAAATTCCTTTTTAGGTGTTATAGAATGTTAAGGCCTAGCAGAAAGAATGGTATTCTGATTTAATGATAAAGTCTTTTGTGCAAACAAAAATCAATCAGTAAACTAGATTTTACTTTTTTACTTGGGTGCGTCACTAATTGATTTCTTGTTTACACAAAATTCTCATTTTTAATTATAAACGGATTTTTATTTTACTGAAATAAATAACTTTTAACATATTTGTTTTTACCAAATTATTTGTTTAAAAAAAAGCAAATTTAAAGAAAATACTTTAGTTTCAATTATATATGTAAAACATTAAATCAGAAAGCCGTTAAATATATTTTAAAGAAAACATTTTACATTATAGTATATCTTTTTTATTTTAACTTAAATATATATATAAATCATTTTGCCGCTATTCCAAGGTTTAAATTATCCATCCACATACAAATATTATAGCGAATATAATTAAAAATTGACTGAAAATTTATAAAACATTTTATAATAATTTATGAGCATTTCTCCGCTATAATTTTATCAAACCTGTCTAATTATAGCGTGTTTTCGTAAGTAAATGGATGATGCCATTCAAGCGGCCATTGTAGCAAAGTTTTCCCGCTCGACTTATATATAACATTTTTACATATGACATTTCTACATTTAAGATAGGTTCGAAACTAGTTCAGACGAGTAGGTCATTAGGTTGATGGTGAAATGAAAAGGGATTGGAGGTTTCCGTTTCAATATATAAATTTATCCAAAATATGAGAACTACACTTTTCCCACTAAAATGCCACAGGCAGCTCTGAAGTTGCTGGTTTCCGATCGCTGCTCTAAATGTAATGCTGTTAACATCCCTTACGCTATTTAAATCATTAACTCTGAAAAATCATGAAATCCACTGGGGAACATGCAGGGATAATAGTAATAATTTATAAATGATCATGATTAGGCATTAATAAGTTTTCCAAAAGTAAACTTTCTATTTAGAAGATTTGGCATCTAAAAGTTTCTTTTTATTTTATTTTTTGAAATTGGAAAAACAAATATAAAATACTTTTGGGAGAATTTGCACTTAGTTTAATCATCAGTGCTAGGTTATATATCATTATCATCATCATCACTAATATTTAAATTTAATCATTTTTATTTGAATGTATATTAAACATTTATAAATAATTACTTTTGGTACACCTAAATTTACCATTATATATTCCATTTAAATTTATAATTTCCTTTGGGGTTTAACTTTAATGAACTTTTTCATTAATAAAAAATTATATAAAAATTCGAGATAATATATAAAAGAAATCTATTGTTTTACTTTATAAATGTATGCATATCAAATCGTTAAAAAAAGATTTATTAGTCAAAAACATTTATAATGTATTTATATAATTTATAATAATGAATTTATAATAAATATAACTTGTAATGTAATTAATAAGATTGATAATAAATATTCCATTTTGATCTCTTTAGTTCTTTTGTTACAAAATTCAAAGTAATACCAGTATATTCTCTGCAATTTAGCAGATAGATAAAATATTGGTAACAGTTGTTGAGTTTGAGGCTGTATATCTTCACAAATAAACTTAAATTTCCTATAGTAATCAGTGTGTGGAATATCTAGTAAGGCCTGATTCTGCTTGGTAATGGAGTAACACCATTTACTAACAATTACAAAATACTAGATAATATATCTAATGGCACCCTCTAAGGATTGATATTAATCACAATTACAAGTTTCTAGATTACATGTTCTTTGGTGCTATCAAAGTGAAACCCAAAAAGAAAATACCTGAGAGAAAATTGAAATAGAAAATTTTAGTATGATTATAATGCTAAAAAAAAAAAACATTTAATAAGCTATATCATAGAGCAAAATATATTGTAGTTTTATTAAGGCTATACTATCTCTGAAATATTTGTTATGGTAATTTAAATAAAGAATTATACTTGAGAGGCAAGATAAATGGTAGTTTAAAAGTTGGCACAAAATAACAAGACAAAAAAATATAATAGTAAAGATGCTATAAGAAAAAATGTTTTGGAGTTTAAAGATATGCTTAGGGAAGAATCATTTATGAAAATCAAAGCATAAATTTGTTATTTTACAAGGAATTTGCAAGAGGATGAATAGTTCTAGGGAGATGATAGGCCTAATAATACAGAAAATGAAAGAATTTTATTACAGTCAGAAAAAAATGAAGCAAGTGTTTCAGCAAAGACAGCAATAAATGAAGTAAAGATTTCAGCAAAATAAGCAAAAAATAATAGAGGAGATTCAGCAGATGGAAAATTGTGTAGTTGAAGATGACAGTCAATATAAATGTTGAAGACAGCAATCAAGAGTCTGAAAAAACAAAAGATCTACTGAGTAATAAACTACAGAACTCTCAATTTAATACAATACTGGCATCAGAAAAGACAAGATCTTACCCTAATATAGATGATATTAATAATATTGCAGGCAAAAGACTCAGCATATTAAAAAGTAATTATTTATATGAAAAAAATGATCTTGGTAGAGATGAGAGAGATGTTAATTCCAAAGTAGCACTTAGAGATATAAAGAAAGGATACAGATCAGAGTGAAAATGAGTGTGATCATAATGGACATGATAAATATATTCTCAATTTTTAATTAAACATAATAGAATGGTAGGAAGCTTCAAAAGTACAGAAAAATATCATTTGGAAAAAATGTTAAAGCAGAAGAAAAATATATTCCTTATGGTGACATCCATATAGATAAGTTCATTAGAGTTGAATTTAAAGAAAATATTGGTGTGGAAGAAAATGACAAAAAAAAAAGATGAACACACCAAACACCAAATCAATAGAGATACATTTTAATACTACAATTTTTTTTTACAGTTGTGGAAAAAATAAATTTGGAAAAATATGTGAAAGAAGAGTTATTGTCTGAGCAAGAAGTAAGAAATAATGTAAAAGATATTGATGATGAGTTGGAGAGGCAAGTTGGCAAGAAAAATTAGAAGGTAAATTTGTCAAACAATAATATAGAGAAGCACTACTGTAAAAAAATAATTGATGTAGAAAATAAATTGTACTGTCAGCAGATAAAAGAAATACTTGATCAAGCAGAATATACAAATTTTACCATAAAGAAGTATGCCAAACAATAAAGCTTAGTTTATACTTAAAACTATTCAAGAAAAAAATTAAATAATTGTGAAACTTGAATAGAGAAAATAAATATTATAATGGTTATAAAAATAATAAAAAGAAACTGTCATATCTAGAAGAAGAAACAAATCCCATCAAAGTTTACCAAAGGAATGATGGATATGTCATATTAGCTTATCAAAATCACAACATACAAGGCAAATGTATAAAATAATTGCAAGGCATGGTAGAAAAAAATTAGTCAAATCATTATTCTACCGTTCAAATAAGAGAATAAGTCACGAGTCCTGACAAATTTAATCATGTATGACAATAAAGAGGAATTTGTTGAAGGCTGTCCAACAAAGTTCAGAGAAAAGAATGGAAAATATGGGATATCTAAAATACAGAATTAAGTACTACAAGTAAATTAATTTTGATTTTAGTATAAAAAAATGGAAATTTTATACAAAGTATTTACAATGTTAATTTAGAAAAAGAGGGATAAAATTATTATTATTATTAATTTGTTTGTTTTCTCGCTCTTTCACTCCAACTATGGGAAATTCAATCTCCATTTTACATTTATTTTAAGTAGTTTGCATAGGAAAGAGAAGACTTATTTTATTTTTAATATCAAATTTAACAAAAAACTGGGAGCTATTAAGTAAAAAAAATAAAAAATATGAAAGCTTTTATATTTAAATAAGTTTACCAAATATGTACTTGTACACACACATATATTTGGTATATAATTTAATTTTCTCTTGATAAAGAAAAGGGAGAGGGTGTTTTCTTTCTTTTTTCCCAAAAAATTTTATTACCTGTCTAAAAATATTTTAAAGAAAAGTTTAATCGAAAGACAAAAGTTAAAAAATTTTTTTTCTTCAGAACAATAATTAATAGATTAATTTAAAATTGTACAGAACAAGTTTTTCATTTTTAATTAAGGTAAAATTAAAAGTTGTGTTGTTTTAACTATCTATTATCAAAGGAAAACTAAGAAATTTAGTATTTTAATCTGTAAATATTAATTTCTTTTAAAATATAGATTATTGCATTCAGTCTCTAAACAAAAATTTTTAACATGGTTTTTTCTTAATGATTAATAATTGCACGAGATAAGAAAAAAAAAATTGTTCTCTTGTTTTCTTATTTTTTCAAATTTCAGGTTGTTGCCATTGTCATCATCAAAATGAAATTGCAGGCTAATGTGATAAGAGTAAAATCTCTCAACTGGGATGACCAGTTACTTACCCCCAATTCATTCTAGATAAATAGCTGACTTCTTAAGAATGGTCCCAGAAGCATCTAGTCTAGTGTATTTATTATATGTGATACTACAAACTTCTATGTCAAAATCAATGAAAAAATTGGATTACGACAAAGTAAAACTTCTGAATTATGAAAACCTGATTATGAGTGCTGTGTCTCCAACTATGATTGGGTGACCAGCAAACAAATATACAATAAAGCTTGACATAATAACAGCACATATATATTTAGCATCATGTATTTACCTTGCTATGATGTCATCACCCTGCAGGTGTACTAGTCTAATCTTCTAATTTTTAAGATAATGTCAACTAGTGATTTGCGGACAAAGTTAATTGCTAAAATTTGTCCGCATATCACGTGGAGACATTATGTCAAAGATTGCAAGATTTGGGTTTCATTTTTTTTAAAAAAAAAAACATCAACAGATTTAAAACTTATTAAGGTTTTTTTTTTAGTTCCGCTTGAAATGGTATTATTTAGCCATCATCCCGTTTCACCTACTATGTTCCATCATAGTTAGTATCTTTTCCATCAGTTTGAATCCTCACAGTCCACTTATATAATCAGAAAAATTTATTTTGATATGTAATAGCATATATTTACATGTATGTGTGAATATGTGCGCACATTTAATATATTAATGTCTGTATGCATATAATGTATATGCAGTTATAAATTTAAAATTAATAAAATGATATAATTAAATTAAGTTGTGTGAACATTATTATGTGTGTAACCACTTACATATATATGCGAGAGAAGACATAATGCAATAGATTTAAAAAAGCATTACAACTCTTTTAAATTAATAATATAAATTTGAAATATTCTCAGTTAAAAACTCTTTATTTAAATGCATTGGTATAAAACTTTCAATTCCTTGGATAGTCTCACATGCATATACAATAAAATGTTTACAAACTTAAACTCTTTTAAAAAAAAGTTATCTGTTTTTTTTTTAAAAAAAATCAAATATTGCGGGTCAAAAAATCAGATTAGTCATGTCAGTGTCATCATTGCCATGACAACATTCCTGCAATCTTCTGACAATGCTTACCAGCAGAAACAATGTTGAGCATAATGACATCATAGCAAGGTAAATACGTGACTATCTAATTTATTAACAATTAGAAAAAATAATTACTATACTGATCTTTAACACAAATATAAAGTCTGCATTTGAGCAAACTTAATTCACAGGTTAATTACTGAATAGCAAATAATGTTTATAAAGTTTAATTAGGCTATTATTCATTTTATTTTCACTAATATCTATAGTCTTTATAATACAACCTCAATGAGCCTCTTGGGATGTTTCAAAATAATAATAAGACCAAGACAGTCTGTTAAAAGCACTAGTCAGCTTAATGACCTAATGATCTTCACTACTCTTTTACTCATGGACGCAGTGATGATAGAAGCAACCACAGAAAAAGCCAACAGTCCTTTTTCTTTAGTTTTTTATATCCATCTGTTCTTTTGTTTATCTAATCTTTTCTAGAGTAAATTCATTGGCTTTAATTAATTAGTTTGCTTAATTAATTTACATATTATTTAGAGTTTATCATACAATGAAATTCCTCTTAGCTTTTTAATTATACAATTAATTATTCTCTTAGGAATTTATTTCCATATACGGTAAGTTTTTAAGGTCTATAATATTAAATCTTATGAATTTATTTCCATATCTGTAAGGTTTTAGATCTATACAATTAATTAGTCTCTTAGGAATTCATTTCCATATAAGGTAATTTATAAGATCTATTCCATTAATTAAGACATAGATGCATCTATGTTTATTTAAACTATGTTTAATTGAAACATTTCTTTTCAGCGATTTATTCATTAGCATTCTTAAGTTTAAAATATTATTTAATATTTTGCAATGATTTTAATAATTAACTATAATAATCAAAACCTAGTGGATTCTGAATTATAAATTGCAACTACAAACCTCTTTTAATCTGAACCCAAAATATAAATACGTGAATAAAAATAAAATCTGTTTCAACCATAGTTATAAATACTGAAAATCTGCGGAATGTCAAACTATTGTATTTGTACGAACGCATAGATAAATATATGTATTAAAGTCATTTAAATATATAAACTTTCCCTTGTATCTTAAATTTAATGAACTTTTTCATATCTAAAGACTTATCCCATATTTATCATGTACTTTGTTGTACATTTTATTTAAATAATTTATTTGTTAATGATAATTATTTAACATATTTATTAAAATCTTTATTAAAATTGCTTATTTTGTAAGATTAGAAATAAGAGTGAATTGTGGGAATACAATTCTATATCTTTTAGTTTAAATCAATAGTAACCTCAAAGTTGTTCATCAGTATAGATTTTGATCTTTTTTTTATATTATTGTTCACAATTAAATTATAAGTAAAAGCAGAATCTAAGTTAGAGGGAATCAAGTTTACAAATATTTATTCAGATTAAAAATTAAAGAAGAAAAAGCTGAATCTCTTAATGAATGATTGTTGAATTTAAGGTTTGTGTGGGTGTTTGTGTTATAAATAAAACTAGAATTTAATTAAAGACTATTAATCTCAAATTTATTTTCTGACACATTTAAGAAATGTATGTGCATTATAAGTTTAGTAGATACATATTGTACAGCATAAGAAGAATGAATTTAAAAGATTTGTTTAAGCTGCTAGTGTATGCTTTTATTGTATTCTTCCTCAAATAATGAGGACTGCTTAATGTGGTGTGATTAAATGTATATTGTGATTGTTAAGATATTAAACTCCCATAGTAATTAGTATAAGCTTATTTGATTACAACCATGTTGAATTTGACTATTGCGCGATTGATATTAGAAATATTTGCACATACCTTACCAATTTAGTAGATTAATGAGGGTGATTTATTCCTATTTTATCTTAAAGTGTTCATATTATGTTAATTCTATAAGGCTTTTCTGTGTTGGTGATCTATTCCATGGAATAATTGTTTGCCATTTGATCTTATTCTTCATATTGGTCTGTGCTGGTGGTTAATCTGCAGAACAATCATTACCATTATTTTTTGCATATTCTTTAAGTTTGTTTCAGTGTTGGTGGTTAATCCACTGAACATTCTACAATTATGTGAGTCACTCTGATGATGATTAAAAAACAGAGGGTATTTACTGCTCATTATTTCTTGTGTGGATAGATTCACCCACAGGCTTATCCCTGATCCTTGTTATACAAATATATATTTGAGTAGAGTTTCCATACATTATGGTGTTTACATTGTTTCACTCCTCTTAATGTTTGTTGCACATGTTCTATATCAGCCATAAAAGGGCATTTAAGTAAAATATGGTCATAATTTATTATAGGCAAATTATATGATATTCTAACTCAACTGAGTTGGAGTTTAAATTTTATTTTGATTTCATATTTCATTATAACCAAATTTCATAGGTTTATCAATTCCAATTGTTGCCATTGTTATTATAATTTTTGGTATAAGTGCATTGGTTCTGGTTTTGACATACTGGAGGTGCCATTGATTGAATTTCAATCTATTCTTGTCCCCATAAAAATAAAATCAATACATTTGTAATACATTTTTAGATTGTATTATCTAAAACTCTTGCACATATTCATGCACAGAAATAAATACATGTGATAGTATTTCATTTTGTTTTGTTTATTTTCTTACCTAATTAATGTACATTGTTCATGTAAAACAATTTTATGTGGTGGTATTTTATGTTATTTATCGTTTATGTAAATTATGAATATTTTTAACCATTTACTATTTTCATATTTATTGAGTCATAAATAAATGTTAATTTGATAACTTGCCTGTGCCATTGCTATTAATATAGAGTCAGAAATCCAACATAGTAAATAGATCATAAATATTAGAACACATATTGTCCCTGATGATGAAGTTTTCAAGGTTTACTAAAACATCCAGAGAAGTATTTTAAGGTTTATTTTTGGGTATTTTGTGATGTATAATATATAATAAAATCCCACTTATCTTCTGCACCACTGCTTTGCTTTGTCAATTCTAGAATATAATCTATTACCTCTATTAATATTTGTGAAATTAATACCTAAATTAATAATAAATTTTCTAGCCAGTATAACAAGTGAACCTATTTTCTAAAACTATAACAGATGCCTTATTTATCCCTAAGAGTTTTATTGCTACTGATTTGATTTAATATTTAGGATAATGAAGAAATAATTCAAAATTCTTTTTGCCTATTTAACATTGCAAACTTTGGTTTAATGGCCCATATACACTATGTAATGATTAACGGTTTCAAAGATTATACTATCTTGTCTATGGTCAGCCATCGGGTATCAAACAAATAAAATTAAAAATTAAGGTCATAGTGTGATTTTAAAAAAGATAAGATGGTCACTCTTATCTTTATAAAAGTCGTTATCTTGTGTCATGGTTTGGAAGGTCCCTCTGTCAGCAAAATGTGCTTAATGATTATGAATTTTAAAGCGCATTGAACACAGGTTGAAAAAAAAGCCTGTTTAAAGTATTTACATATGCTTTCTGTGTGCTCAATAAATTAATTACTATTCTTCAAAAGAATAATTATAAATTAAGATTTGAAAATACCGTTTTGAAATCCAGTAATTGAGAATTATAGTTGGCATACCCTGACCGCGACCAGATTGTATGGTAATAGCTTTGTATTGTATCATGGACTTAGACTGATACAATCTGGCGTAAGGACTTTTCGGTTACAGTATGTTTAAACTTAAAGACTGAAATAGTTACAATAAATTGAGTTTTAATATGCACTTAGCTTAAGACTAAACTAATGTAGAAAAATCTTGCAATTGTTAACTACTAAACTTCTAAAGCATTATTTTTGCAAAGAAAAGAAGATTTATCTTTCTCTAGCTGTTACTAATCTTATATGACAAGATATTCAGACAATAAAAAAGCTACGAAAATAAAGTCAAGTCTGTTATAAATATAAAAAATTAAATACATTTGTCTTTATTTTCTCAAAACTGAGCCATTAAGCACTCATTTTTAATAACCCTGAAAAAGACAAAATCATTAATATTATGTAAATAAATTTAAAATTTCCCACTGAAATAAATGTAATAAATTAAGCTAATATATACTCAGAATAAGATTAAAATAATGGGGGGAAATCTCACAAGCGGTCAAGCGTTGGTGGCCGAATGGTTAGCACAGCTGCCTTACAAGCAGTTGTCCGGGAGTTCGCTTCCTGGCCGATGCTTTGACACATTAAAAAAAATCCCACAAGTGTAAACATTTAATCATTATTTTGTCAATTTATTATAGTTATTTCAGTCCTTAGGTTTTAATTTTATTTATATATTATTATTGATTTGATCTTTTTTCAAGATTAATAGTTCTGTATTAGGAAAATAAATAAAGCCAAATTTGTTTAATCACTATTTATATTTATAACTGATAAAATTTCATTTTCAAAGGTTGATATTATCTGAAATTGTTGTTATATATGATCTGTAGAGCTAACAAAAGAGGAGACTCCTTTTGTTTAGCAAAAATGATTTAGACATTGATAACTCAATTTATATATATATATATATTAAAAGGCATGATGTTGAGTTACTACACCCACATACAAATTTATAAAGAAGATTAAGATTTTTTTTTTCAAATAAATAGTCTATAGCCAACTTACGTAGTCATCAATCATTTACTCAATCAAGAGATACATTTTTATTATTTGATGAAGAGCTAAAAAACTGCAAAAAAACTTTTCTCTTATTCATTTACTAACAAGTGAGATTTTGAATTTTTTCCCCGTGAAAAATTATCAATGCAATTGTTGATTGATAAATATATTTCTTAATATTCTTGAATAGGATAAAATAAAAAAATATAACTAAATTTTTAGTGATCAGCAGTCAGATAATCTGGTCAATAAAATTTTCTTCACTGTTCCACTTATGAGAGATGTTTTACATGTTACAGGCTTCAATGTCCATCTACCTTGTTACTAAGTCCTAGTTTCAAATTCAGACCAGGTAAACTTGAATTTTTATCAAGTTTTTAATAGGATTATAATTTTTCTTTCAAATAGATAGTTCACAGTCAGCCCAGACAGCCACATAATATCTAGTTATTCTTAGCTAAAAAATAAGAATGGAAAACTGGGTTCTGTGATTAGCAAGCTAGTATGAATAATACCTTTTTTTTTGTTGATATAAGGAAGAATATTAAAGAGGGCTTCATTTATCAATAGGCTATTTAAAAGCTATTTTATCTACTAAACATATATACAAAATTTACTAAATTTAGAATAATGAATAAACTTACGTATTTATTTTTCTCTTTACCATGGGATTCACTAACAAAATTCGAACTCTAGAAGAGACTTTAGTATAATATTCAGCAAAACTTTTTAATTGTTCATGCTCATTACTGTGAACAAATACCCAAATGAGTAAGTATTGATTTTCAATATAATCTAATCTTTTATCAAAATCTTTTTGGTCCGTGGCAGTTTGTAAATAATGAAAATAATTGTGAATAATACTGGGATTCATGGAAGTTATATTTGATTTCCAACCAACATCTTTCTTGTGTCCTTTTAGTGGAGCCAAATTACATCTGAAAACAAAATCAGCTGAATCAATTTCGTGACCACAATGGCTACCTTTTAAAATGCCCCCATTTCCCACAACTGCACACCTTCTAAAGAGTGATTTCTTGAATATATTTTTATCATACATGATAGAGTATAATTCTTTTGAAATTTTGATAATCTTTCCTGGCTGAAATTCAGAAGAATAATTATCATCTTCATGTAAAGAACTTGTGCTGAAGAAAGCACTTTTTCTAATATCGCACTGCCCATCAACCTTCATTCTAAAAATATAAAAAAATAGAAAATTTTTTTTTTAGATTGTAGTATAAAAAAAAATTAACTAAAATATGAAAAATACACAGCATTTTCATTTAATAAATACCAAGTTTGAATTATTATATATGGAAGATATTCAAATCTCAACTACATATGATAAACCATCAAACATCACATGATCAAACATTTTTTATGCTTACACAGGCTGTTTTCACAGAGGCAAAACTCTCCATATAGTAGCACGAACTTCCTGCATTCATTGATTACTCTGTTACATATGATAAAGTTATATTTAGTTGAAATAGACGAATAGTATGAAAGAATTGATCTGTCATTTTGTGTCGAATAATGGTTAATAATTTTAAAGTTTATATTTGCAATTGAATGTACTAAAATGTATCTATTTATTTACACATTCATGTACTATGTGTATATATATTTATTAAATAAAATTACTGAGTATTAACAGTAAATTTTCACAAATAGCAGCTATTATTCACAAATGATTATAATCATTCAACTTCGAGAGAAAAAGACAAACCATCATCATCATTGTTATTTATTTATTGAGAATATATTAAAAATAATAAAATAACTCCAAACAAGAAGAGACTTGCCTCAAGAGTTATTATAAAAACATGATATATATATATATATATTCTGCCCTCCTCCTCCGTCCACGTCCTCCATAAAATTTATATATAGTGTTTAAAATATTTCCGGGTTCTAGCTCAGTTTAACAAATGAATAAATGAAATATCCAGCATTAATTAAAATGATTATTGGTTCTAATCTTTTAAAATACAAGTACAGTTATATTTGTAAATGAATTAATAAATATTTATTATTTTCATGAGACATGGAGTGACGACACGGAGAACGAGATAGACTACATTGAGATATTATCCACCTGATACTATCTCAATGGCATAAGAACACTATTCCCCCTTTTACTATACTAAATAACTAACTTATAGTATTCTTACGACTTTCTAAGCTCTTTTCATTACGATTAAAATAATAATCATGTCTTAATATTCTTTGTAATAATAATCTAGCTCAATTAAATAAGATTAAGTAAATAAATAGAATAAATAAAATAAAATAAAATCTCAGGTTCATAAATTGTATTCTAACTGATTTAAAATTACGGTAGTAAACTATGAAAAGGGAATTTTATGTCATAAATTCACTACGCAGCAACTAACAATAATAAATAATAATAATAATAATAATAGTATAATATAATCTTATTACTTCCTAAATGAAATAAATAATTACGTACGTGGTAGTATTTTAATAATCCGACAACAAAATACGTGTGGTAACATTAGCATATAATTTATTTTAATATTGTGGCAACCAACTTATGACCAATAAATGATATAATTATGATCTTTTAATTTTATCATACAAATAAATTTTCAAAATTATTATAACACTTTTATGTTTACCTATTTTGTGCAAAACTATATGTCTGTTTCAATTATAAATGTGTATTGTGATATCATGCATCCATGTGGAGAAATAATAACGAAGACACAAAGCTTTATAATAAATTTACAACAAAGTTTATTAATAACAAAAACAAATAACACTATTTTACATTATGTACATTGGATATCCTTACTCTCCTATCACAAAATTATTTTACTAGTTTATACAATAAAACCAAACTTCTACTTATTTTTCTAGTTAATTCTTATCTTTTAAATACTTAAGAAAGTACAGTATTATTATTATTGGATTTCTTATTTTAGTTTAGCTTGTTACAAAATGTATTTATTTATAATTATCACTAATACTTTGTATCCCTACTATTTTTTAAAATTATATTTTTATAAAATTACATTCGTAGTAAACATTCTACAAAATCATAAAACTCTAATTTTATATTAGTTATATGGAATCCTACAGATTCAAAAAACATTCTTCTACATTTGATATTACGTTTTATTGTTCACTATACAATGCTTATTAATCTAATATACTCATTCAAGCCTTGCTTCGGATGGTAATTACAATTATTAACACACCATGCACAAAATATATGTGTCTATTACACATTATTGAATTATTTTCTTAACAAACATGCAATATTTATTTTCTAAATATTATTATAAAAATATTCAAATTTTATTATCACTTAAAAAAAAAAACTTTGTTTTAGATTTCTCTTTTAAAAATCTTATATTCGTTTCCAAATTGGTTTTAAACTGTATTATATGATTCTTTCTCTCTTTATGATTTTTGTACTTTCACTTTTAAAATTACACAATTCTAACACATTCCAGTAAATAAACTATTCTTACTTAAACTATAACATACCCTCAGTTCTATTTTATTCATTATTTCTGTATAAATATCTTTCTGACGATGCAGATTCACGAAACAAGGATAGCGAAAATAGATGCACAGGATCAAAATAACTAGAATATTATCCGTCATAAACCTTGACAATAATGGCACAGTGAATTCAAAGACACTATAGAGGAGCGACCTTTGTCTGTCTACCCACCTCTATTATAGGAGTGATGCTAAAGCTATTTCTTCAGCTTTATATAACATCAAAGAGTTTAAAAGATACGTAAAGACACTGTCCAAAATATATGTGTTCAGTGATAGTGCTTAGTTAGCTATACTGAAATCACACAAACTAACTATGATCCAAATACTTTATTTTTCTTATTTCTTAGCAAAACATCATCTTGGTTTCCTCTACACTAGTACTACCAAGTCACTATCCGATCTTATTTCTCTAGATTTTTCTATACAGTACATCGACAAATTCTTATCTACATTTCTAACAATAATAAAATTCATTTTATTTCAAAACTATACAGCTGTTCTCTAAGAAAATCTTTTACTACTTTTCTCGTATATTTATCATATACAAACTATTTTAAAATATCTAAATACTTTGTTACATGAAAGTTCAAAAGAATCACACAATTGTTTTGACAACTTATACTATTAATTATACTTGAAATAACTTATTGCATGCATATTTAAAATTATTCTTATCTCAGAATATGTTTTAATGTTGTATAAAATGTGTACTTATAATTTTAAAACTTTCACACATCATTCTTAATCAATAGATGATCTAAAAAAAATACATTATGCATTATGAATAAATACCAAAATTACCAAAACGATCTTGATCTTCTCGATCGTGTTCTGTAGGCTTCACCATTCCATTAATTCTTGTAGATATTAAAACTTCCATACATACTTTTTATTTTTAAAACAATATTTCTATCATTCTATTAAGCTATTATATTTAAATCTCATTATTATTAAATTTATGTTTATATGTTTTCCCTAATCTAATATAGCATTTTATATTTAAAAATAAATTAATAAAATATTTAAATTATATTTACGATACTTCTTCACCAGACTTTCTTGAACCGTTCATATTTAAGCTAAAAAAAAAATATTTTATTTCTTCTTTTAGTCACTTAATGTTCTATTTTAAAGTAAAACAATTGCTCTGTTTAATAAATCTTCATAGACGACAATCCTTGGTTTTCACAATATTGTATATAATTATTAATTCATGGCATTCTCTTCTACTATTGTCTGCTAATATTTTCCCGCGCGACTTTTCCGATGCATCTTCTGGGTACATTTATTTAAATCTTCAATAAAAATTTCTGGTTTCCATGGATCCATTTTCATTAGGTAATTTAATTTTATCTTTTTTAAATCAAGCATTTCTTCCATTGAGTACTTTATAATATTTTTAATTAGATAAGGTTTTCGGCTCCTTTTCTATAAAACACCTAATGGCACTTTCATATTATTCTATAACTTTTTCTTTATTTTAAAATTCTGGTACCATATTTTTAATAATGTTTTTTCCTTAAAAGATAAACATTCTTTCTTCATCATTATTTTTCTTTATAATAAAACGCATATTAAATTTTTTTCCATAGAGAAATATAACATAACTTTAAAGTAGCCTTATAAATTTTGCGTCATAATTTTTTCCTGACGGCATGTAACTTCTCTTTTAAGTTCTCATATAGCGTCCCAATTATATTTCTTTGAGTTATAACAATCAGTTTCTGGTTGAGCATAAATAAAGCTGTATTAAGACAATTTCCAAATATTTTTCCTTCGGTAATAAATTTAAGTATTTTCCCTTGTACTTCCATCTCTACTGTAGGTTTTTGGTTAAATTCGAATAAATTTCCCTGGTAAGATAACTTTTAAAATTAGCAATTCATATCGATACAGTCAAAATATATTATATGTTACAGAAGAACTTTTTTAAAATAAATACAAAATTTTAAATTTATATCACTTTTCCAGCTACGGTGTTATCAGCTACAAAAATGTGTTACTTTCTCTTTCACTTACACATTCCTTCTCCTCGCTCTGTATAATTCCTATATTTTTGTCTGCTAATTTACCTCCGTTGATTGGTTAATAACTTTATTTTAGCGCGAACAAATTTATCCATTTTAGTTTTATAACAGAATAGACGTTTAAAATAAAGAATTGATGACGTAATGTCTCAAATATTATTTAGACTATATTTTTAAATTCAATTATACTTTTACAAAAATTATTTAAACTTTTAAAATAATTATTAAAATAATATTTAACATTTAAACTTTTACTTTAATGATTGATGGCAATTATATCTAGTTTCAAATTCACAAACTTTATTATTATTTTAACAAGCGTGTGTGTGAAGGTATATAATATACAGTCACGTGTTTACTAACTTTATCAAATGATTTTTTATTTACGTCTCGGTCTAAATTACCAAAACTGATATATTTTATAAAAAAATTTGGAAAATAATTTAAACTTGTAGAACTAAATATAATTCTCACCATCCTAAAGTTTATTAATAAAATATACTCTATTAATTTTGATTATTAAATATAATTATACACTACATATAGCATTTATTTAATTTATTAGTTTTAAAATATTATACTCAAATTATTAATATACTTTTAAACTATTTATAGCTGTGTTATTTTATATGGCCAGCTTTTACAACCATAAGCAAGAATATATTTAAGCTTTATTTAACTGTTTTCTTTTAAAATAATCTATTACATTTTTAGATACCAGGTATTTTCAGCTTTAAATTGTACTATAAAATTTAATTATCCTACTATTATTTATATATCATACAAATATAACTTAAAATTTAAAATTTTTTTAGTAATTGACCTATCTACCTTATTATGACCTACAGACAAGGGCACAATATATATATATATATTAATCATGTGCAAAACATACAAATGTTAATACAATAGTATATGATAACCAACTTTTCAAACATTTTTAAATATAGGAAATATAATAATAATAATAATAATAATAATAATAATAATAATAATAATAATAATAATAATAATAATAATAATAATAATAATAATAATAATAATAATAATAATAATAATAATAATAATAATAATAATAATAATAATAATAATAATAATAATAATAATAATAATAATAATAATAATAATAATAATAATATATTGAAAAAGCATTTTGTGATGATTATACATACCAATTTATGAATTACAAATATATTCACCTACAGAACTTACTAGACTAATATTATGTTTATTTGACATTTTGTGACAATAATTTAATTTCAACACAAAATTTTACTTTTTCTGAATACTTGGACACTATATCTAATTGTAGTTTTCCAATATATTCTATTTTTTGCCATATCTTCCTAATGAAAACAATCAACATTGCACTTATTTTATGACATAAATATGGACTAATGTTTAGTTCATCAGTAAAATGCTTTTTTAGAATGTCTTATACTGTTTCTTTGTTTGATATGTCTAATTCAATGAAAATGTGATTTACAATAATTGATTCTTTAATATCTCATCCAACAATGTTTAGCACATGACAATGATTACAAAAGTAACTAAAAATATTTCTGAATTTTTATCACTGTTACTATTAAAATTTATCATTAATACTTAATTCTTTAATCAAAAATGGAAATTAATAAAATCCATTATGCTGTTCTTTCATATAAATTATAATAAATAATAAAAAATCATATATAATAGCCACATCATTATATATATATATATATATTAATAATAATTACAACAGGCAAAACTCTCAATACAGTAGTGCCACTCAGTGCAAGCCAGAGTAATCAATAGATGCCAGAAGGCTTGTGCATAAAATCCCTACTACTCAGCCAATATCCCCAGACTAGTTTCTAACTTGTGGATTTTGTCAGATCTAGGTGCAGTGCTCTCAGATCCAAGGCTCCTCACTGACAAAAGCCACAAGTTAGAAACTAGTCTGGGGATCCTAAGATCTAGGTATGGTGCTCTCAGATTTAAGGCTTCTCACTGATGAAAACCACTGAGTGGCACTACTGTATGGAGATTTTTACCTGTTTTAATAACAGTTATGAGCAAGCATAAGAAATGGTGATCATATGATGTTTAATGGTTTAATAATAATTACACATAAAAAGCCTTTTCTGGCATATGGTTTTGTAGTCTTTTCAAATGTTAATTATAATACCATCTAGTGTTCTATAATAGAAATAAAATAACTATAATAAAATAAAACACCAGTAAAGTAGAATAAAACCTTCATATTAAAATCCAACATAACTTCAATGAAGTGACTATATAACATAACAAATATATAATAAATAATGCATACATTACACAATTTTATATAAACTATCTTATATGATTTTCCATTCATTTTTAATTAACCAGTTGTTAACTAAATTTATTGAAGTTTTATAAATATTCATATAATTATTTAATTTATGCTTTTATAAATATTCAAGCAATTATTTATAAAATTTATCAAATTTAGTTAACAATAAGTGAATTAAAAATGAATGGAAAATTATATAAGATAGTATATATAAAGTTGTATAACATATATACTATTAATTATGTACATTGTTATGTTATATAGTCAATTATATGATGTTATATTGGAATTCTATAAGGTTTTATTCTATTTTACTGCTGTTTTATTTTATTATTGTAATTATTTTACTTCTATTATAGAACACTAAATGGTGTTCTATTTGCATTTATTGGTTAATGTAAATGCTTGAAAACAGAAAAGGTACATATAATGAAGTTATGGAAGAATAAATATGAAAAAAGTGATTATACAGAAAGTGAATTACTGTTTTTTATGCTGGGTGTGGGAAAAGATAAGGGGGATTTAGATATAAAGGCCATAGAGTTGATAAAGATTATATTGTGGAAATGGAATGGAGCAGAATATGGGAAAACTTAGTGAGGAATGGAAAATAAAGTGGCTAACAGGTTTATCTGGACATAATTGCTGAGAAATTCTTGACTTCGTTTAAGGAGAAGCCACAGTACATCACATCACATAATGTTAGAATAGATGATTAATTTTTGGAAAAGGCATGAAACCATGTGCCAAAAAAGACTTTTTATGTGAAAATATTATTATATTATAATTATATAAGTTGTTATTTATTATAATTGTTTAAATATGATACCATACTAATCTAATGATTGTGTGCATAGACACAATATTGTACTATGCTTTTTTACATATTTTTAAAAAATTATAACTGAAATAATAATTAATTTTAAAAGATCCAAAAATGCTTATAAAATAAACATTATTTAATCTACAGTATATATAAAAGTTGCTATGTAATCAGTATGTTAAGAATAACTTATTAAATCTGATAACTATCAATCAAACAGTCATAAAATACCAGCTTTAATTAACTTTTCTATAGAAATGAGAAATTAAATAGTTCTAGAAATATTAATATGAGCTGTTGTAATAATCTGATTAATAAATATTCTATTTTAAGAAAAAATTACAATAATGATAAAAATATTTTTAAAATGTTAATAAAGAAAAGGATTTTATTTTTGCTCATTAAATTGTTTTAATTATACAGCTTTAAAGACAAATGTTCAAAGTGAATATGGGTATGCAAAGTAGATAATGGAAAATTTTAGCATCACGTGGTTTCTAGGAGATAACCATAGTAATTTCAGATGTCATTAATTTTGCAGTAAGGGAGTTGTTTATTCTTAACAAAAAGAATTAGAAATACTTGGTACTTGATAAAAAACTTTTGAAACAACTAGATTGTTTTCTTTTAATATAGTTTTGAAAAATGACAATAGTATTAAAGTTATTAACCATGGTAGTCGGATAGATAAAGATAGTCTTATGGGGTTTATGAAGTCTCCATTTCCATTGCCTACACTACTGCCAAGTCTCCGTGGGTAATATTAAAATAAAACAAAAGCCTAAAATAAACTAAAAGCCTATCTATAAAAATAAAAAATTATCTTTTCTAAATTTAAGCCTTGAAGAAGCTACATTTTAAAATTATCCAGAGGGAGAATGTTATTGCGTGGACCAATTAATAGTTTATCAATGTTTCCAAGAATTCTTAAATTTTTACACCTACCAATAATCATCTAAACAAGTTTTGGAACAGTAGACTTTCTTTTAGAACTTTAAAAATAAAAAATTTAATCAAGTTGAACTTTCTTTAGTAATAACTTTATTTTGTCAACAACTATAACCTGGGAAACCCACTGAAAATCAGATTTAAAAATGAACTTTAAAATTTAGGACTTTATATTTAAAAAAAGACATTATTTCCATTAATAATTTTATTATAAATTGTTGCTATGTACTTTTTTCCTCTTAGATCTTTCAAAGAAGTGGGTTTTTTTTTAAATAGCAATGGTAATATTTAAATTATTATTATTATTATTATTATTATTATTATTATTATTGCTTTATATGCAATATGGTTGCAAACACTCCATATAATATTTTGGATGTGAATGGTTATATTTATCAAAGGTTATATAATAATTACTAAAATTTATTATTGTTATAAATTTTAAATCTTATAAATACATCATACCAGAGTAAAGTATTTGTACTGATATTTAGTGAGTCATTACGGATACAAATACTAGAAGTATGGCATTGGTAAATTTAGTTTGTTCCATAAATAATTTTAATAGAGACTACTTGGTGTTATCATATGCTGTAATATGTATATAATTTTTATTGATGTAAAATATGGTGAATTACAAACTTAGTTTTATCTGAGAGATGTGAATTCCTCTTGTGTAGCTATTTCATTTTTATGTAAGAGATGATAAAATTCCTTTTATCGTACATTAAATGAGAATGTATATGAATACATGCAGCATGTTTATTTTGCTTTTTCCAGTTTATGAAGAATACCATTACTTGTGATCCTAAGTTAGCTTGTTCAGAAGCTCCTTATATATTATTTTGTATAAGTAGATGATGACTTTTTATTTAGGTACTTACAACTGCAGATCATTTTCAAGTGAAGGAAGATTGCAAGAGTTAAAAGAAGAACTGTCTTATATTAAATGGGACATTATTGGAATTTGTGAAGTTAGAAGAAAAGGTGAAGAAACAATTGATTTAAAAAGTGGACATATACTCTACCATAAAGGCACAAATATTGGAAATACAAGTGGAGTAGGATACATTATAAATAAAAAATGGAAGAATAACATTGTGGAGATTGATGGTGTATCAGATAGAGTGGCAAGATTAGTTTTACAACTTAATAGCAGATACCAAATGCAGATAATTCAGGTTTATGCCCCAACAAGTTCTCATAGTGATGAAGTTATAGAAGATTTCTATATGGATATACAAAAGGCTTTTGATCAAAGTAAACAACATTTTAAAATTGTTATGGGAGACTTTAATGCTAGAATTGGTAAACAAATGAAAGATGAAAATGCTGTAGGTAATTTTGGTTATGGTAATAGAAATAAGAGAGGTCATAGACTTGTGGAGTTAGTAGAAAAAGAAAAACTTTATATTATGAATTCTTTTTTTGAAAAAAATGTTAAAAGGAAATGGACATGGAAGCATCCAAATGAAAGTACAGCAGAATTGAATTATATTTTAACTAACAGAAAATACATATTTCAAGATTGTAATGTTCTTACTAAATTTAACATGGGAAGTAATCATCGATTAGTAAGATGTAAGATACATAAACAGAGTAAAACTCTCCATACAGTATTGCCACCTGTGCTAAACAGAGTAATCAATGGATGCCAGAAGGCTTGTGCATAAAATCCCTATCTAATGCCTACTCATCCAATATCCCCAGACTAGTTTCTGGCTTGTGGCCTTCGTCAGTGAGGAGCTTTGGATCTGAGAGCACTGCATCTAGATCTTAGGATCTAATGCAACCCTCTAGCAACCACCTTTTATCTCTACTTAACTACAAAACTATGAGAATGAAATTGAAAACACAAAAAATATTTTCAATCTAAGCTCAATAGCTTATATAGTCATATGGGTCTGAACTCAGTTCAGCACCCATACATTTTGGTGTCTTTGGCTCTTTTACAACCATAGCCACCACTATCCTATTAGGCAGGATTGGTGTTAAACCATTAAGCATCATATGATCACATTTCCTATACTAGCACATTAATTGTTGATAAACAGAGCAAAACTATCCATACAGTATTACCACCTGTGCTAAACAGAGTTTTGCTCTGTTTATCAACAATTAATGTGCTAGTATAGGAAATGTGATCATGTGATGCTTAATGGTTTAACACCAATCCTGCCTAATAGGATAGTGGTGGCTATGGTTGTAAAAGAGCCAAAGACACCAAAATGTATGGGTGCTGAACTGAGTTCAGACCCATATGACGATATAAGCTATTGAGCTTAGATTGAAAATATTTTTTGTGTTTTCAATTACATTCTCATAGTTTTGTAGTTAAGTAGAGATAAAAGGTGGTTGCTAGAGGGTTGCATTAGATCCTAAGATCTAGATGCAGTGCTCTCAGATCCAAAGCTCCTCACTGACGAAGGCCACAAGCCAGGAACTAGTCTGGGTATATTGGATGAGTAGGCATTAGATAGGGATTTTATGCATAAGCCTTCTGGCATCCATTGATTACTCTGTTTAGCACAGGTGGCAATACTGTATGGAGAGTTTTGCTCTGTTTATCAACAATTAATGTGCTAGTATAGGAAATGTGATCATGTGATGTAAGATACATGTTAATGCAAAACTAGAGAGACAAAAATTATTAAGAAAAACAATATTTACAGTTGATATTCCTAATCTTCAGAAACATTCTAATGAATTTAAATTAGAACTTGCAAAGCAGTTTCAAGTATTAGTAGATTTTGAACATGATTCAGATTTGAATGACATTAATAGGAAAATAACTGATACACTTTTAAAAACTGCAACAAAGATAGCTGGTAGAAAAAAGCAGCAATTGACCAATAAATTTTCTACTGAGACTAGAGAATTTATGAAGAAAAGAAAGAATATGAGGATATACAACAATGATGCATTAAAAAAGATTGAATATCTCGAATTTGTAAAATGGTGCAGAAAAGAGTTGAAAATGATATAAGAAAGTATAATTGTGAACTAGCAAGGAAATCTTTAGAAGAGAATAAAAGTCTAAAGAGTGTAAAACAACATTTTGGCATTGGTAGGAAATTTATATCTGCAATAAAAAAAAAAAGATGGCATTATTACTAGAGAGATGACATCATAAAATGTGTAGAAGACTTCTATCAAGAATTATATAATAGTAAAGAACAAGTGCCTCCTATACCTATTATATCTTCTGAATTGCCCAGAATTTTGAATGAGGAAGTGAGACATGCAATTAAATTTATGAAGAAAGGGAAGGCTCCAGGTAATGATGAAATTATAATTGATATATTAAAAGAAGCAGGTGAAAAAATAGAAATTTTTTTAGCAAAGTTATATACCAAATGTCTAAATGATAAAGATGTACCAGATGATTGGAAGAATGCAGTACTAATATTAATATTTAAAAAAGGTGATAAATAAGATATTAGAAATTACAGACCTATCAGTCTTTTATCAGTTTTATACAAAATTTTTACTAACAACTCGTCTACAGAAAACACTGGATTTCCACCAACCAAGAGAACAAGCTGGATTTAAAAGTGGTTTTAGTACAGTAGATCATATCCAGGTATTGAGAGAAATTATAGAAAGGACAAATGAGTATGAGTTGCCATTATACTTAGGATTTGTAGACTATGAAAAGGCATTTGATTCTATAAACATTTCTTCAGTGATTAAAGCATTGGATCATCAAGATGTAGATCCAGGATATTGTCATATTTTGAAGAATATTTATAAGAATTCAACAGCAACAATTAGATTACATAATGATAGTAGGAAAATCAACATTGAAAAGAGTGTAAGACAGGGTGACTCCATATCTCCAAAACTTTTTACAGCAGTGTTGCAAGAAGTATTTTGTGGATTAAAATGGGAAGCTAAAAGAGTGAAAGTAAATGGAGATTATTTAAGTCATTTAGATTTTGCAAATGATGTAGTTGTTTTTGCAAATAATTCTTTAGAGCTACATGAAATGTTGCAGGAGTTATCAGATGAAAGAAGGAAAGTAGGACTAAAGATAAATGTTAAAAAGACTAAAGTAATGTTTAATAGATTTTCTCAAAATATGAAAATAAAGATTGATTATGATGAGTTAGAAGAAGTTAACAGTTACAAATACCTTGGTCAGATTATTAATACAGATGGAAATATAATGGATGAAATTAATCATAGAATGAAACTTGTTTGGAGTGCTTTTGGTAGAAATAACTTGATACTAAAAAAAAATATGCTTATGTGTTTGAAAAGGAAGGTTTTTAATAAATGTGTTTTGCCAGTTCTTACTTATGTATCTGAGACTTGGACACTTAATAGAAGAGCAATACAGAGACTTCAGACCACTCAAAAAAGTATGGAGATATGCATGTTGGGAGTAACAAGAAGGGATCAAAAATGCAATGTATGGGTAAGAGAACAAACAGATGTTACTGACCTCATTGAAAAAATTAAAAGAATGAAATGAAGTTGAGCTAGACATATTGTTAAAAGAGATGATAACAGATGGACAATTGAAATTTTAAACTGGATTCCAAGAGATTGTAAAAGACCCAGAAAGAGACCACATATGAGATGGACGGATGAAATAAGAAAGTGTGCAGGGGTGATGTGGAGAAGACAAGCTAATGATAGGAAAAAATGAATTGAACTTGGAGAGACCTTCATCCTTCAGTGGATTGATAATGGTTGATGATGATGATGAAGTAAATAAGTTTGATGTGTTATTTAAAAAAGAGAAACTTTTACCTGCAAAATACGTATAAAACTATATTCCAAATTAGTTATTTATTTTATTGGTAAATAATTATAATACTTTTTTATATAGATTTTTTTATAGAAAGTTTGAAAGCTGTAGTAACTTAATAAATACATTTGTTATTAATGATAATATGAATTCATTTAAATGTCAATAAAATATACACGTTTTGTTTTTTCTAATTTGATTTGCGTGTATTTTCTTTAAAGATAAACTCTTATCATACATAATTTATTATGACACATATTAGATTCACTATAGCATTTTGATATTTACTCCGAGATATTAAATACACAGTACACTAATATTTTCTTTTGCCTAGCTATATTAATTTACTATTAAATATTATAACATAGTAATATAAAAAGGAAAAGAATGATGTATACATGGCTGTGAGGATGAGAGAATCTCATGCTTGGGTGACTCAGGCCAGAGAGTTCTACTATGGTTTAAAACTTCAAATCAGGCTGCTGTGTCACTCATCTCTGCCATCTGGATGGCCCCAAGGTCTGGTTCCTGGTCCTTAGCGGGGGGGGGGCTGGGACGTGAGTGCTGCGGGGATTAGTACGGGTTTTCCCTTTCTCGTCTTCTGGATGGTGGGGATGATGTGATTCTTGGAAGCTGTGATCTATCTAGTTGCCATTAAGGTCAGGGGTTACTTAGTAAACTATGAGAGAAGCTATGAATGGCAAGATATATGTGTATACAATTCAAGGTTTTTCTGTTCACTCGGTAAATCAAGTTCTGCATTGTAAATCATAGTTTGAATCTTGTATATCACTACATATAACATGTTTCAAAGATTAATATTATGTTAATAAATCATATTTTGAGAAAAAAGAATGATATATACATAAAAAGAAACTTTAGGATTATTTATTTACTTATTTTAAATATATTTAGAGATCAATGGAATGTCTCTTTGATTTCGATGTATTGAAATATGCATATATGTGATAAAAAAGTCTTAGATATAAAATACGTTTTATCTTTTATAAGTTTAGCTAGCCAGAAATGAGAGATTTATTATTTATAGTTACAACTTTGGCTGAGTTAGTTCCTAGGAAATATTAAATAAAAAAAGCCAATCTCATTTCCCATTAAATTTATACATACAGTACAGTTTTACTACCCAAATATGTGAAACATTTGAAGAGCCAGCTTCCAACATTAGTTACCATTACAATATATATATATACAGCTGTGGAAAATTGTACTCAAATTTATCTATTATATATATATAATCAAAATATCCTAAAATAACACCACAAAATGTATAATATAGGCATATTCAATTTTGTCATGTTATTCTATAATATTTTGATTATATTTATTTCATTTGATATTAAACTGTAATTATAAATGTACTTGCTCTATCTTTAAAAAAATGGAATAAACACATATGCACAAAAACATATAGGGCAAAGCTTTAATAATATTAATCAAGTATGATGTGCTTAGCATGCTTTCGACTTAATAAAGTCATAAACATAGCAATAATTATAATGGAGTTTAGATACATATATATTGCATGCAGGTTAATTTACATATTTGCATTTTGATCATGTAGGTTGGATAGACCACTTCTAGGAAAGGGGGGTGCAGGACCCCCAGCTGTCAATGAAGCTTCTGTCCAAGGAAATGTGTCATGCCTTCCCACTCTACATAATCAAAAATGCAAATATTATGTAAATTAACCTGCATGCAATATATATGTACCCAACCTTCCCATTACAATTATGGCTATGTTTATGA
Source organism: Epiperipatus broadwayi (assembly GCA_028023455.1). NCBI lineage: Eukaryota > Metazoa > Onychophora > Udeonychophora > Euonychophora > Peripatidae > Epiperipatus > Epiperipatus broadwayi. The sequence goes on from JAQFVV010006486.1 coordinate 374,457, forward strand.
CTTCATTAAGTTGAAAGCATGCTAAGTGCATCATGCTTAATTAATAATATTAAAGCTTTGCTCTATACATTTTTGTGTATGTATGTTTATTCATTTGATTACATATAATATTTAAATACATGTATAATGTCTATACTAAATTTAATGTAATTAGAAGAGACTTGAACTCAGACTTTCAAGCTCCCTACAACTATCTTCTCCATCTTATACAACTGATACACATGAACACTGATAGCATATGTGTGTGGGAGATAATAATCTGGACCAACTGATGAGAGCTGGTTTAGTATGAAATAGTATATTGGAGATCATTTATCTTTTTAACATGTGGCCATATGTATTGGTTCAAGAAGGTAAAGTGTATAATTGTAGAGAGCTTGAATGTCTGAGTTCAAATCCCTTTTAATATTTAAATATAAATATATTGTCTATACTGAACTTAATGTAATTAAAAGAAATTTGAACTCAGACTTTCAATCTCAATACAGCTATCCACTCCATCTTATACAACTGATACACATGACCACATATATGCAAAAAAGATAAATGATCTCTTATAAACATGTTTTGTGTTAAACCAGCACTCATCAGTTGGTCAAGATTGTCATCTCCCACACATATATACAATCAGTGCTCAGATTATATTAAAATAGCAAATCTTCAAACTTTAATAGATATTCTTCAATCTTCTCCACCCTCCAACTCTTTAGCCACCCATATCATTAAAAATCTAATGATGAAACACTCAAAACCATTGTTGATACCAATCTTATTGTCAAACTCATGTTGACTTTAAATATTGCATGGTCAGCCTGTATTCTGCCCATCCCTCTTCTGTGTATTCAGATGGGCATATTAGGGTCCTATACATGAGGGATCAGAGTGAATTAAAGTCAATATGGATATGACAATGAGATTGGCACTAACAAGAGTTTTGAGCATTCCATCATCAGATATTCAATGATATAAATGGCTAAAGAGTTGAAAGTTGGAGAAGATTAGAGCCTGTCTATTACAGTTTCAAGATTTGCTATTTTAATATAAACTGAGTTCTGATTATATGTATGGGAGATGATGATCTGGACCAACTGACGAGTGCTAGTTCAGCATGAAATACACATATTGGAGATCATTTATCTTTTATGGATGAATATGATCATGTGTATCAGTAGTGTAAGATGGAGTGTATAGTTGAAGGGAGCTTAAAAGTCTGTGTTCAAATCCTACATATATATATATATGTGTGTGTGTGCATGCATATTTATAAATAAAGTATGACTATATTATCTTGAATAAAAAATAGAGAGAAAGAGACAAAAAAGGCTGGGAACCAAAATAAATACACTTATGTCACACCTTTTATATTTTAATATCTTAGGAAGTTGTTTTTAACTCCCTGCAGTGAATTTTTCTTTCCAAAAGTGAACATCTTTACACTAATTGTAGCTTTCCATTACATATTATTTTCAACCACGTTCTTCTAACGAAAGCAATTAATATTGCATTACTTTAGAATGATTATGAAATAATTTTATCTGTAAGTCATAGTCATGTTTATTAAAACATACTAAATGAACTTACAATTCTGCCATTGTTTGAATATTAGGAATCATTTCTCATGATTTTATATTACATTAACAGAGTCCAGTCTCACTGCCTTACAATAATTTATAAATATTGTAACCATGTACTTTGCCATAGTTGTATTTGAATTGCTTATTTTAAAATTTTTGCTAAAAGAAAAAAAAAGACAATAAAATTGATTATATAAGTTCTATTGTGTAAACAGTTTAGACATGCTATGTCAGTAGTTAGAATTAGTTATTGTTTTATTTCAGTAGCATAAGTTATTATAACTGATAACTTTTATATTTAATAGCATGTATATATTCAAACAAGAATAAAGTATAGTAGGAAATAAAACCAAACCTTATTCAATTAATTAATAAAGCTGAAATTCAATGGGAGATTTATTGTTAATTTTATGTGTTTAAAAAACTATAGGCTAGTTAATAAGTTCATTACTATAAAATGTTGTTGCTAAAGTAATTAAAATAGTTAGCCTATTATTTATTAATTAACTATGTTTAAAAAGTTATAAAGAATGAAGTTAATTTATTAATTATAAAATAAAATATTTAAAAGTATTTAATATTTTTGAGGTTTAATATTCAGCATATTAAACTCAAGATAATAAGTTAAATGCATCAATTTCCAGTATGTAAGTGTGTGGATATGAAAACTTGCACGCACTACTTTAAAATGTTATTTATTAAAAGAAATATTAGTTAAGTTTGTTTAATTATTTAATAAATGTTATAGTTCATTTATTTAAAATATAAGTTAAATAATATCTGAGCCTCATAAATAAAAACTATTAATAATTATTTAAAAAGATAATATAAAATAGGTTATTTTATCAATTATTTAATTTAATTTTAATCAGAGTTAATAAAATTCACTAGAAACTGTCATGTTATAATTTGAAATTGATTGCTGTTATATAATTTAATTTTTAGTTCTTGGTCATAATCGAAATAGTTTTTACCAGGAGTATAAATAAATATAAAAAAAAACATAGATAACTGATTGGCTGCCCATTAAGGTAAGAAAATCTATAAATAGGATAATTTAGTTCTCTCTCTTTTGCAAACTGTTCGTTTGAACTGTGCACTTTCCTAACACCTCAGCCAAATTCATTAAAATTTAGTTTTAAAGTTTTAAGCTAAATAATAGTGATATTTTTTTTATATTTTTTTATTTGTTTAATTAAATATGTACTGCTAGATTAAGACAGGTATTGAATCATTCATGCTTAATTTAATCAGGAAGTCCAGGAAAATTAGCAAGGATGCTTTTTGAAAATCAAATGTTCTTTACTTAGCAATAAATCTAAAATGGGACTATTTCAAGATAGAGGTCATATAATTTTATATTTTCAAGCATGTGTACAAATTTTGTATTTTACTAATTTATCGTTAATATTTTCTGCCTTTATTGAACTCACATCTTCACTCTTCATTAATAAATTAATTAAATTTATTATAATATTTAAAGTAAAGAAAGACTTTAAATTGCTTATTGGACTGTGCTGGTGTTATATATACATAATTTTAATTAAATATTACTTAAATCTACCGTTGATAGATTATTAAAATTTATTTTAATGATAAAATGAAGAAATGCTTCAACAGATTTTAACTTTATTAGACTTTAAAGAATTAATCTCTGAATAACAAGAGGAATAATTGTAATTATTCTCTTTATTATGTGATTTATGTGCTTGACTTAAATTTTTTTTTTTATGTGGAAAAGAACTTGTTCATTGAAAGTTCTTAAAACCTGAACTATAATATTTTATAACGAATGTATTTCTAATACTGAAAAATGAGATGTGTCACAATATATTATTGTAAAAAGTATTATTTAAAAATGAAAAATAAGAATACTGGAGAAAGATTTTAATCTAAAAGATGTTATATAATTTAAACATTTACATATTGTCAGGAAAAGTAAATTTTTTAATCACTATCGTTAATTTTACCTTCATTTGAAGAAAATGATAACTTTGATAAAAATGTGAAATGCTCTTTTAAAAAAAAGTAAGTTTATTCAAGAACTGTAGCTGCAGATGTGTAAAAATAAAATCTCCTTAATAAAATTTTATATTTGAATAAAATGGGGGAAAACAGGCAATAGTGAACTTTGTACAATAAATGCTTAGGTAAATGAATGGAAGTCAAATGCTGCAATAATTGTTAAGTGCTCTAAATGTGAATGTTATTAGTTCCAGAAGATCATTGATATTTGTATTTTTTTAATTTACAAAATGATGGATGCATTGCTTTAACATGATTCACTGTCTGAAGGACATTATTTCCTGTGTCTAGCAGCTCAATGTGGCAGGTATTCTGCTAAAGGACTATTAGTGTTTTAAAAAAATATTTTTTCTCTCTTTGTTTTACTATTAAGTAAAGATATTACAAATTATCAGATAAAATTTTATGCATTTATTCTTATGTTGTTCAAGGTAAAAAAATTATGCAATTTGTTTTATTATTTTGCAATTTGTTTTATTATTTAATTATTTGACATGAGGTACATAATTAAAGCAAATGTGTATTACTTTACATTCACTAGTACTATTTTATCAATATGCATTTTATATATGTCTGGGTAAATTGATAAGTACCTAATATTTATTAAAAGCTCACAAAAGGTTTTATCTAATATAAGATAATAATTTTATTATAATGTTAAAAAGGTAGTATATTTTATATTTATTACATTTAGTATGGTTTTGCATTTTGCCATTGATATCAACTTTATTTTTAAAATATCATGCTGCTATTCATTATATGTGTATTTCTTATTATTTGCAAAATTTATTATGCTATTCAAGGTTTTTTTTTAAAGTCATAGTGCATTATATCATGTATGAATTTTTTTTTCAGAGATAAATTTTTATTTCTAGTTTCAAGTGATATGTATTTTATCTTGCCATGGTTTAGGATTAATGACATCCTGTTTTTATCATTGTGGGATGCATTTGGCTTTATTATCATTGTATGTTAATTATTGTACCTTGGAAGATTGAGAATTGCTCTACCCAATGATAGATATTTTTTCATGAGGGGTTTTGGTCTAATATTCTATTATTGTCATTTATGCTTAGCTAATATAACTGTATCCTTAGACAGGATTTTTCTATGGTTTATATTTTAATTCCATGTTCTAGGACCATGTCCATACATATACTTACCTCAGAGAAGGTGTGTTGAAATATGCCATTGTTCTTTTTGGTATAGTAATTGTGACTCTGAGTAGCTTTTTTCTCATAAGGATATCATAGTTTTATTCTATCATGTAGGTGAAGTTAATGTATATTATTTATAATGGTTATGGCAATTGATAAGTTTGCATTTGAAGTATATACTTGCTTCAGGGACATTGTTATATTCATAGTATATAATAATAGGATTAGTGTATGCATTGTACTGTTGTGCCTTGCCAGTAGTTACAATAAAATGAACAAACATATTTTCTTAAAATTTAATATTTTATAACATAATAAGATGTGCACATATATGTTTTATTATCATCACCATTCAGAAGTAATCACCGATGGATTGGTAAGACCATTAAATTTTTCTTTAATAATTTATTATGTGAATATAGGAAAAATTGGAGTATGCTGTATATGTGGCTTCTGAAAGAATTTACCATCTTAATGGTTAAATTAACATAATGCCAGATATTATTTTTTTTATCTATGTCAAGGATAACAATAGTCTTATCATGACAATCTACTAGAAGTATTATGCTTTCTATCAATTAAGGGTTAAATTTATAATTTTATTTAGTAATTCTCTAATATGTTATTTAGACAAGCTAACTAATAATAGCGAGATGGACATAAAAATATATCTCTGATATTATTGTAAATTATATATATTTTTAAAAAAAAAAAACCAGTAAAAGATTATTCCATAATCTTAAAATAGCACTCATATTCAATTTAGAAGTGATTACATATAATAACAAATTATTATTAGTATAAAACAAGTGTAAAAGAATAAAAATAATTAGCCACAGTAGATGTTTTGTTTTGTTTTTTTATGAAAAAGAAACTAAGTTATAGTTAACAAGAATCTCTAACATTGCAAATAAGGGCTTGATTTTAGAAGGGGTTAAGCAATAAATTTATGCGTAAGCTTGTGGTTAAGACCTGTAGAGGTCCCTACCTTCGCATTTTCAACTGCACATGCTTTGGGTTTATTGCCTTAGTCATGTATACCATTACCTATGTTTGGCAAAGCACCTTGATGTATAATGTTATTAAATGTGTGTAAAGTGAACTAATGTTAATTGTTAATAAATTTATTATTATTAAATTTTAGTCCTTGTCTCTATATGGTTTCTTGGTTCATTAATTGTTAATTATGTTATAGAAATCTTTATTCAAATCAGATACACAGTACTATTTAGAAATACAGATCCAAACTTGAAAATGCAAAGTTGCATTAGAATGGCAGTTTCAAAGATTGGAATTGAATTCAAATTAACATTATTTGTTTGATTTATTTTAAAAATTAAATTAATTTAAGACTGCATATTGTTTAAATTATCATGTCCATGTGAGTTGTACATTATTTTGAAAATTTTAAAATTACATTTGTTGATAAGTATAAGAATAGCATAAAAGGTATCCTTTCCATTCTTGGTATTCAAATGTCATCCTATATGAAGACTGTTCTTCTAAATTTTATTATTTCGTGCTTGTATTACTTAAATTTAATATTTCTTTAATTATCATGACTATTGTTATTATGGTACATTAGGATACATTAACTTATAAGGGAAGTATGTGTCTCCTATAGTCTGCTAGGATGTCATTCAGTTATTCAACACTATGTGAAAACGAAATATATTTAATTTGTTATATTAAGAACCCTGAGATCATTTTATCATTATTACTACATGATTTACCATTACTCTGAATCATATTTGTATGACATTATCAAATCAATTCTATTGTACTATAAGAAAAGTACATCAACTCTTACTTTCCACGAGTTAGATCAGATCATGGCAATAATTGATGAAAATTTTTAAGAGAGTGATTCAGATAGTTATTTATAATTATTTCTTAGCTATAATTCTTATATTTATTTTAAAGTGGTATTGCATCGTTTATAGATTTATTTAATCGGTGAGAACGAGTTCTTACGAATCCCAATTTCTCGTTGGGGTGAGAATATATATATAATATAAATGTAATAATTGTTTCTTTCTGTGATAAAAAATCCTATATTTTAACTTGATAAATGCAATAACAACACATTGAAGACTGTACTGCGTCTTAACATCCAAGCCTGTTTTTTTAATTAAAAAAATAATTAAAAGCCATCAAAATATTTTAAATGATTAATATTCAACCTGATAACTATTTAATCTAAATTTTGCTGAATTCTTCTTACACCAATGGGCAATGAAATATGTGAGTTGTTGTTTTTTTTACTATTAATATTAATTATAAATTGAAGTCTTTCTAGTTTGCACATAAAATTCTGATAGATCAATTTTTAAATTGGCAAACATATCAGAATCAGTGGAAATAAAATTGTTTTTGCATTTAATCAGTTCCAATTGAAAAGTCTAACAATAAACCTATATCATTGTCAACAATTAACCTATATCATTGTCAACAATAAACCTATATCATTGTCACCTGCTTCATGGAACTATCTATAAATTATTTCCAAAGCCTACATTTACAAAAATCAAAAATGAAATTGAAAGTTTATACATCCCGGATAACATCAGTTTTCATTTCAAATGCCTAATTTTTTTTTAACCATCAGAAATAATATTTTTTTCTTTACTATCATATAACTTTTTTTATTTCAGAATCTAATTATAACATAATCCATAAAAAGCTATTTGTTCTGACATGCACCCAAGTTACGTTAGAATCATTTTTAAAACATGATCACATGATTAATGTATGTATTGCACAAAAACTGAAAATCAACAACCATTTAAGTTCGCAGAATCAATATTATTATTTCCAAAGATTTTATTATTATCAACATGTGCATTAAAGTCTGAATCCCCCCTCCCACCGTTTTGATACAGAAATATCTAACAAATAATAAAAACTTTATTTTTCTCAACTTTTTAAATTTAATATGTAAAAAAAATTTTCACTTTTCTATGCCATTAGCATTTCATTGATACACTGTAATAATAAAAAAACCAAGTTACACCTCACAGCAAATTTCATTCTCTTGTTCATTCTTCTGGGAAATGAATTTTACTAAAAGTAGCTATAACATCTATAGCTCTTCCACATCAAGCAAAGTTTGTACTTGTTATATAACTAGAATTAAATAAGACTTAATTTTATGACTATTACTACCTTCCTTTGTTATTATTATCATTATTGATATAACAACTATTTTTACCTATTAAATTAGCATTCTTCAAGGCTCTGATCTAACTAAATTTTTTAAGCTATCCATTTTTAAACACACACACTAGATTTTTCATTATTTGTAAAGAGAAAATACTCCCAGTTATCATCATGGGATTTTCATCCTAATTCACTTCTACTACCCACATGCAAAAAAATATATAGACAAAATGGCTATGCATGTAATTAAACATAAACAACCCTAAAATCACTGAAAATGACTGAAGGCATAAGAGGATCATCATAATCAGACTTTATACCAATTCAAGTTATGGAAAACAATAAAATGAAAATGGATAAATAAAAAATAATCGCACAAAAAATTTTTGATCAGCCAGCATTTTATTTTATAAGACAATAGTCTAAATTCAATACCCAACATATATAACTATGATCAAAATGAATGGCTTTTGAATAGCATAATACTAAAGGCAAATAGCAAAGTATTTAACAGTAAAAAGTATTTAACAGTAATTTTTATATTCAAATTAGCAATTTTATACAGAATTATGTATTAATCCATGTCCATGTTTTTTTTTTTTGACATTATTCATTGTTATCCAGTAAATTTTCCAACAAGTTAAAATTTATATATTTAACGAATATTAGACTATGTATAGTTTTGCAGCTATGTGTGATTGTGTATGTAATGAATTGGTTGAGATTACAGCCACGTTATGGTCTCACAACTCATGTATTTATATATGCAATGCATTTTCTTTCAAATTATTACTTATATTTTTTTTAAATAATAAAAGTAAAATTGAGTGAAAATAAGTTCAAGTACGTCCGAAAAAAACATTGATGTAGTTTAGAAATGTTATGTAAAAAAAAAAAAATATCTAAAAAATTGTGTCAAAATTTAATTTTAAAAAAAAGATATTAAACCTTGTAAAAATATTTAATAATAAATGAATTTAAATTTTTATAACGCAACGACAGTTTAAATTTTATAAAAAAAAGCAAACAAAAAAAAAAAGGAAAAAAAGAACTATGTGGAGATTTTTCTTTTCACACACATTACATAACATCATTTGATGACGTAGCATGATCATTTCTGAGTGCTTTCTCTCTCTTTCTCTATAGAAAATAAATCAGGAATTACGCGATGCAGAAGATTACAATAATCCTTAAAAAACATATTACATAATACTAAAATCCTTCCTGCAGATACTACGTTTATCTTTTTACAGGCTTGAATATAAACAGCCAGTGTGTATCATTAAGATTAATAGTAACTCATTTATCAGGAATTGTTTTTCTCTATTGTCTAACTTTTTTTATATCCTATACAATTACAATCTGAGCTTTTCTTAACTAATTACCAACTCTAATCAGGTTAAGCTTCTATAGAAATATTTCATCAAGTCTACGATCAAATATATATAGACACACACAATCATGTGGCAGGTGCAACAATTGCCTGCCAATTTAAGAATTACTGTATTGACATGCTCTAATTTTTTCACCTATTGTAAGGCTGCAAATCCATACAAATCGTGAATAGTGAATAAATTACTTGGATAAAAAAATAATAATAATTAAAGCAAATAATGAAAAACAAAAATTATTGTCTTATTGCAAAAATAGAGATGGAGACTAAAGTTACATGATTAACCTTAGAAAAGAAATAGTAGAAAGAAATCAGAAAAAGAAATGATGATGAATGGATAGTGTTGAGGAAGGATATAAAGTAACAGTGGAAATATTACTCATAATACTAACAAATGCAAAAAAATGTTTTGCTCTGATTACTAGCAAGAGCATTTATTTTAAAAATTGCAATATTGATTCCAGAAAAAGACAATTTTTTTGGGGGGGCTTTTCAATAATAATACATATTTTTAATAAACATATATATATAATTTTAAAGAAAGAGAATAATATAAGAGCACTCAAAAAATGTCAAAATAATTAAGCATTTTTAGAAAATATGTAAAATGTGTTATATTCGCCAGTCTGACTGTGCCAATGTTATATCCGCAAGTATGACTGTGCAGTCAGCAAATAACTATGTTCAATTCCCATGATGTTCTCTTGCAACGAATGCTCTGCTGTGGATGCTTTCCAATGAATGGTCTGCAACGAATGCTCTGCCACGGATGCTCTCCAATGAATGGTCTGCATCGAATGCTCTGCAAATGGAGGCTCTCCAATGAATGGTCTGCAATGAATGCTCTGCCACGAATGCTCTCCAATGAATGGTCTGCAATGAATGCTCTCCAACGAATGGTCTGCAAACAGATGCTCTCCAACGAATGGTCTGCAACGAGTCTATTTCTATAGTTCACTAAAGTTCAATTCCCATGATGTTCTACAAAAATGGTTCACAAAGGGCATACCTTAGCCCCAGTCCAATTTAGCTGTACACAAACTCTTCATAGTAAGCACTGTGACTGACCTTAAGCTCCTATTGGAATTGAACAGTAACTCTACTGTAGATGCACTCAATACTGTCCGCTACTCCAATACTGCATGACTGCTCTCTACTACTCTCTATATTACACTGCATAGTTGTTACCCAGTCTTCTTATCACTTTCTGATAACGGCAACAATCAATCAATACACCATCCAATAAGGTAATGTCTCTTATCTAGAAATATTTGCAATCAGCAAATATTTCTTGGAATTGTCAATCACCATTATGTCAATGTCTTAATTAAATTCCTTAGTTATCAGCGCATGATCTAAAAACAACCTCTCGAATAAATTCTAGTTTTTCTGGAGTGCATAAACATGTCTGCCATTTTTACAAAACACTACAAAATGATTCTAAGCTGCTATGTTATAGACAGTACATCGATATCTAATTATGTTCCTCTTTTTGTCATTTCTTCCATCTTTTAATTCAAGAGAGCACAGAAAAAAAGTAGTATTTTTCATTACAATGCTAAAATGTAGTTGCTATACCTATATAAATGAACATTATTTACACTTTAAGACAAAATATGCTTAATAATAATAATAATATCATTTTAAATACATGCTAAATTTAATTGAAAACTAATTACTTTCATTATATAAATATATATTAAGATAAAGTATTATATAAAAATTGATAATCTTTTCATTTGTAGAATAAAATAACCATTTTAAATGTTAATTTTTAAAACCTCAACAATTAAAAGAATAAGAGGATTTCTCTTTATGTTGTCAAATTAATTAACCATCCAATACAGCTAATATAATCACAAAGTATTAGTCAATGAAAACAGAATGTTTATGAATTGAATGCATAGTAAAAGAGGATATCTGAGATTTTGCATTAATTGGTGTTTGTAATATGGTGGCAATGAGATCAAGATGTACTAATAAAACCAAAAAATTTGAAAAGATTTATCATGTAATCCAAATGAATATTTTAACTATCCAGCTTATATTGTTTCAAAACATAATGTGTAAGTTCTATTTACATTATAGATATCATTTTAAAGGCATTCTAAAGAGATGCAATACTGATTGCTTTAACCCAAGGTAAAATAGCCAAAAACATAATGAAGATAAGATGTTGAATTATTTTAATAAGAAAATTTTGCTCTAGAATAAATTACTGCCCCTTTAAAAAACAGTGAGTGATATACATAATATCTGGACATAATTATATTTTTCATAAACTCTTTATTTTTATTATTATCTTTTTGGAGTTAGAATAACCATACTGATTAATAAAGTTTGTTAATGATGATGATAATAATGAATGCATGCACTGCTGTGTATGAAATCCTCATAATAGCATTAGCTAATGCATCCATCTGGCATGTTCATAATTTGGTATTTAAATACTAAATGATGCTAACATTTTAGGAGTGTGAATATTGTGCAAACAAGCATAGGATTTTTTTTTAATGTAAAATCAGTTTATAGCTCATTCAATGCAGTTAATATAAGCACACAGCAACTCTTGCCTAAAACATGACAACAATCTTCAAGTCACTGTGGGCTGATATAATGAATGCTAATATACAAAACACAAAGAAAAATTAAGAATATAATGTGATTCAGCCTTTAATAATCAATAGCTGAGAGAAAACTACAACTATGATTGCTAAGCCCATATTTATTTTTAATAGTAATAATTAATAAAATTTATAAAGAATGCCTGTGCATTTAAATATGAAGCAATTCCAAACATCAATTTCTACAAATAAAATGTTATAACAATCAGAAGAACCATACTAGTACTAGTCTAATTTTCAACAGATTATTAGATTGATATTGGAGCTATGTTATTGTAATAATGAATTGAGTCTATAATTAAATATTTGTTATAAAAATGCTATAGATATTGTCTTTAATGTTTATCATCTGTGATAATGAAAAGAAAAAGGATCTCCCAGGATCATATCAATGTAGCCAAATAATATGCTTTTGTCAAGCGTTGTTAGCCGAGAGGTCATCGCAGCTGCCTTGCAATCAAATAGTTGGTTGCAGACGGTTGTGGGTTCGCCTCCCGACCGATGCTATGACACATGAAAAAAAAAAAATATGCTTTAGCAATTTAACGCAAATCAAGTTTTTAATTCCAAAAAAATTTTAAGTAATATGCACCGATATCATGAAGAACACATAATTCGAAAATATCTGTTCATCTTCTGTGATACTTCATCATTACTTTTCAATATTAGCTACTTATGTCATTATTGCTTTCAATATGTTTATTATAAAAGAGCGTTCTTGGCTTAATATTTCTAAAAGATAAATCAAAATTCCCGGGTTTTTTCGTTTTTTAAAAAATATCTAAAAGCATAAAGATTGTTGCCAGCAGATTCCCTATTTAAATTACTTTTCAATATTTCTAAATAATAATAAAAAAAGCAAAATGCGATTATCCTCCTTTTCACTAATAAAATTGAGAAACGGATTTAAAATTTTTGAAAAATATTACAGTATTTATTTTTAATTCATACAATTTTATTCTTATTTTTTTTTTAGAATAAAAATGATTATGAAAGAAAAAAAATTATAACTGTTAATCAGAGTGAAGATATTTAATAAACTTTAATTTTATTTAAATATCGTGAAATTTTATTTGAATATTGTAAAAAGATAATTTAAAAATGCAATTAATTTACCTGAATTCTGCAGCGGCAGAACTATTAAAAATTTTAATTGGAACACTAAAATTTAATGGATCCTTGCAAATGATGTCATCTTCATAAAATATGCTGTCGAAGTATACTCTGAAAAAAAAATGATTATAATACATTAGAGATAAATATTGATAAAGGCATTTTTATGAGACAATATATTCAGTAAACAATGAAGATTGCCAATTCCTTAACAAGTTTTGTGATAAATGCTTAGCTAGAGAAAGCATTTAAAATATCTCTGTCAGGACCCCCCCCACCTCTGACCATGGTTTCGTGCTTTGGCACTCCTCAAAGAGGTGCCAAGCACGAAACCATGGTCAGAGGTTTGGGGTGGGGTCCTGACAGAGATATTTTACATGCTTTCTCTAGCTAAGCATTTATCACAAAGCTTATTGAGGAATTGGCAATCCTCATTGTTTATAACTTACAAGCTTAAGAGAATAGGATCATGTGATCAATAATTGAATGCATGTTATTTCATATATAACTATAAATCACTTTTTTTTTTTTATAAGGCTCATATCATCTTTAAAACACACACAAACATATATATACATGAGTAGTTTTGTAACTACTATGTTCTCTTAAGAATAAAATGTTAGCGATAAAATATGCATATATTTCCTCAAAATTAACCATTATTCTAAAGTATTGAATAAGTTCATTTTTTTCCTAATAATTTTTCAAGTTAATTAGAAATTTTTCATTTATTGGAAACTGAATTTTATTTCAATTAAAAGAACTAAAACAATAATTATTACAGAAAAAAAAAAAATCTGTTAATTTTTTTTTATTGATTATAGCAAAAATAAAAAAAATTAAATTAAAAATTCTGATAAGGATTCATATGCAGAATTGTCAATATAAACACATGCATAGTAAATGTTTTCTAAGATATAAAATGTACCCCAACCAAAAGAAGATCATCTCTTCCTCAATGTGATTAGGAAAATAAAAGAAAGAGACAAAACCTTGACCACAAAATTCCTTTATAAGGAAACATGGAAGCTTTTTAATATACCATCCCAATAGTCTAGATCAAATGGTCTTGTATGCATCTTCATAGGAAGGTAGACTTTGTTCAAAACTAGATGATAAAATTACATTTTACTCAAAGTTATTATGAACTCAATATAGATATGTTCTGATTGCTTTTACATTGAAGAATTTTTTTTTGGAAACCTTTTGATACACTACATGGAATAGACTAGATCAAATAAATTTATATATATCTTCATAGGGAAAATAGCCTTTGTCTAAAGACTAGATGATCAATTTACTATTTATTCAAAGATACAATGTATTCAATATAATCATGTATCAATTGTTTTGCATTAAGAAATTTGTTTTAGAATAAAATGAATATTTATTTAATATGCAAGTCAATGACTAGATATATAAATAAAATACTCATAAAATATGTTAAATTCAATAATTTAGAGATTAAAATAGGTCTACTTAAAAATTAAAATTAATTATAAATAAATAAAATAACCTAGAATATATCCAGTGGTTTACATGTCCCAGTTTTTCTTTAAAAATTATGAAGACCACGGCAAATTACAACAATGTTTTGCTTAATATCCAGGGCATTGATATTGGATATCAATTTATTAACCAAAAACTGAATGTCCCCCTAAATAGAATATAAAATGCCAACCTAAAAAAGATTTTAACTTGTTTGTGAAACTTTCCACCTTTCACGACTATTTTTATTTCAAATTTAAACTCCAATATATATAAATAAAAAAAAGCATATTAACCAATTTACCAATTAAGGCCTGAAAAGATATTTTATGTAAATCACCAAGTTAATTTGACTTTATAGAAAAATTGCCATCATTTGTAGAAAACTATTTAAATAATGACAAATGTTGCACATCATTATTTTGAAAGCCTTATTCAAAATCATTTTTGGAAGATTAAAATTTATAGAAATTAAAAACTTTAATCAATCAAACATACTGCAGTTATCAATAAATGAAATGTCAAAATTTTTAAAAATTAAATGTTATATCTTAAATGAAACTTAATGACAAATATTACTTTAAAAATGCATTAAATAACTTGCATTTGTTGTTTACATTAACTCAGTATTACATACAAATTTTGCTTTGCTATATAGCAGAAATTCAATACTGATAACAAAAGTTGAATCCACCATTTTTTGTATATTTCATAAATTACAGTCTGGTATAAACATGTCTGGCAGCAAATTTCAAAAATATTTTTATATTTTATTGTTAAGGTTGTTAATGAATAATAAATTTTCAAATTATTTTACAAAAAAAAAAAAAAAGTAAATTTAAACTTATTATGTACATACATTTTCTGATTATGATAAGATTTTTGCACTGCGAATGTAGCAGAAAACTCTGCTTTAAAATAAAAGTGACTGTTTATTGAAAGTATTTTTCTGTTAATACTAAGCAAACAATTGCAAATTTTTCACTTTTATTCTGAGTATAGAACTGCAAATCAATAAAAAATAAACTGATATGGTTTTTTAAGAATTCTATGTTTTTATCAAAGAAATACTATATTTAAAGCATATATATACAATTAAAATGATATAATTTTGCACAAATATTAAAACTGTATCTTTTTTTTTTCCAAAAAAAAAAAACTTATTCAAGCGAGTCATAAATTTTTGCATTTAGATATCAGACATTATTTATTTCAAACAATTTTATGAATGAGTTTAATTTCTTTATAAAAATATGTTACTGACTTTAAACTCTAATCACATGATTTCCTTCCAATTTTGATGATACAATAGCATCTAAACATTAAAAGTGGTTGTCATCTACTTTTTATGTTCCCATTTGTGTTGAAAATGAGTTTTCATTTTTTTTTTAGTTTATATGATCTAATTGTTCTATACATTAAGAAATTGCAATTTTTGTATATATTTCTGCAATATCTTTGATTGCTGATTTGAAAGTGAGTAGAAAATAGTTTCAACTTCATGCTGTTCAACATAATGCAATGCAGCTTATAGTACAAAATAAATATGTATATGTTTTTTTTTTCTTTGTGACAATAGACCAATTGATTTTAAATAAATTAATCCCATAAAACTATTAAGATAATAATTATTTTTCCTCTCTAAATTTTTTAATGATTATTTTATATTAACAAAACATGATTTTATAAGTTTTAAAAAACCTTTCTATCAAAATCATCAGTAATATAATCCAATACTCACATACAAATTAGCATTTAAAGTAATCTACTTATATAAATATATTTAAACCAATCCAATTTTCTTTACTACTGATATAATGCTTATTTTATTAAATCTTATCAATCTGACAATTTTGATTGACCAGCAATCTTCTACAGGGCTAAAAGATATATATATGAACACACAAATAATCAATCATATATACAATTCAACCAAACATTATTTATAAATGGAGCATTTTTATATCTTATTACATAAGCCCTGAAGAAGATTGCTGGTTAATCAAAACTGTTAGATTGATAAGATAAAGAAAAATGAATTTGTTTAATTATTTATAATTTTAACTATGCATATAGAAGGATATCAAATGAAAAAAATAAATATATTTACATATTTTTCAGAAATTAAGGTGCAATTCACTTACATTTCATAAAAATAAAAGCATTGGGGGAGGGGAGAACCTTATGTATCCTTATGTATAAATCCTAGGTGGGTTGCATATATCTTTTTTGATTTTCACAACAAAATAAAAAGTATTTGACTTGCTAACACTTATGTGACTTTCATATATTTCTGCTGTTAAATGGTTGAATATAATAATCTATAATTTTAACTATTCTTTTTAAATGTCAGTCATAATTGATAATGAGAAAAAATAGGAACTAATCTCTAATCAAGAGTTAATAGACTTCTATGCATGCATAACATGAAAAAAAAATTGTGGTTATTTTATATCTTCACACTGATATTGGAAAAAAAGGGTGTATTTTTTACTGTGTGGGGGGGGGGGAGTATGCTAAATTAACACATTTTCAATTTTTAATAAGTATGCACTATTTAGATATATTTTTTTTTAAAATAATGGCAAACATAAATACTTTGCATTGACGTTATTACTGGTTTTTATTATTATTATTATTTAATTATTATTATTATTATTAAAGTTGATTTTTTATTTGTAATACTTATTTAATAAAAAATACAAAATGATACCAAAAAAAAAAAAAATAACTTTTTTTTTGTTGTTAAATATATTTTAAAGTGAAGGTCATTTTGAAAAAAAAAAAAACTAAAAAAGAGAGCATTTGTGTGTGATTATATAAAGCCAATTCCTAATGCTTCAAATGCATTCTTCCAATTAGTCTATATAACTTCTCAAATCCCACAAACCATTATTTGCATTTAGTGATGCACATTATACAAATTTATTTCCTACATGATGTACTTATTCACAATAATCATTTTTAAATAAATATTTAAACTTATTATTCATTATGTATTATATTAAATACAATTTCTAGCCTAATAAAAAATTATTTAAAAGTTTCTTTCAGTAGGAATTTTTTTTTCTCACCACAGTTATGTCAGCTAGTATAAACTTTAATATTACTGAATAGCATGATATAAGCTGAAGTTAAGTGATGTCTTACTTATTTTATATCAATCCTGGTCAAAGTGTCTATGGTAATAAAAAACTAAGGTCATCATAACATATAGATACTGAAATAGTTTATAATCTATATAACTATACAAGCAATTTGGCTTATATTAACATGAATTTTGAACTCATAGCTTGATAGTAAAATAAAAATATATCAGATGGCTGCTAAAGAAAAGATATTTGATCAAAAAGTCCAGATACACCACCCCCATATCCAAAACTTCTCACTCATGAAAGCCATAAGCTAAAAACTAGACTGAAAATATTGGATAGGGTAGCACTGGATATGAATTTATTAAGTACTATCATTTGGTATCTATTGATTATAAAGCTTACACTAGATGGCGTATCTGTGTGAGAAAAAAATTTGCTAATGAATAGCATTACTATTTTAAAGCAGTTTCTTAAAAAGTAATTATTGTGAAAAAATAAATTTGTATAATATACATATAATTATTTAGTACATGTTTATTGAGTATTCAAGCTATGTTAAATCGTAATAGTTTTAAATATATATCAACAATTGCACATATAAATACAATTTAAAAGTATGCTCCCTCCTCTTTCTTTCTACATCTCTCTTTTGTATAAATGTAAAAAAAAAAGTTTTAATTTAAATTTCTACAATGTTTATATTTTGTAACTTAAATAAGATTTTAGCAGTGGAAGAAAATAGTAGCTGAATGCTATGTCTGATTAAATTAATGTCTACTGTTAAGAAAAATAAAAGTTTAATGGAATAAAACGTTTAACTGCCTCTGAGTCACAAAAGCAATTCAAAAACTATCCCAATGGCAAACACGGGAATGTTTCAATGTATGAGAAAGTCATTCAATTGACCATCATGAATAATAGTGATTACATTGAGATTTAAAAGATAAATCTATATTAGTATAAAATTTAAAAGCTTGACTTAAGCTTTTAATACAATTTACTATAAATTTTTGTTACATTATTGAACTTTAAAATTGCTGAGGAATTTTAGAAGTCGAATGTAATTATATGTGTCCACATATACATGTAGAATATTCATGAAGTTTATGCAAAATTTTAAATTATATTATCTTGATAAAAGTTTGCTTGTTTTAAACTATATTTAAAAGTTTGCTGTTAACTGAATAAAGATACATTGACTTGCATAGGAAGTTTCAAAAAAATTGATCAGAGTAAAATTTTAATTCCATTTTACATGTTCTTGTCATTCCAACTGTTATTACAATATGAATGTTCACAGATAAGTGAATACTGATGGGTTGCTCACAAATATGCGTCATATAACTTAATTAGTTTATTAATTTTTACTATGAATTTAAGATTAAAAAATACCATGATTTTTTTTTTCTCAGATACCTTATACTTTTTAACTGGAATACCATTTGACTGTTTGTTTTTTAAAGATAAAGTGAAGGTGTGTAAATGCTTATTTCCTTTTAATATTTACAATAAGATAGTAACTTATGAGAACACTAAAATAACTATATTGGTCCTAATTTATCATTTGATGATTGTAATATATTCCCTGACAACTCGACTGAGAACACACTCAAGAAATATAATGAGATTATCTTAGGAAAAGATATTTATTACTTTTTTCAAATACTGTATAGCAAAATTTGATAATATACACTACACATAATATATATACACTCTTAATTTTACTTCCTGAAATTAGTTTTTTGTTGTCACATTTCTTTTTCAACCTCAGCTAAATACTTTACAAGTTCCTCAATATTAAACCCTGATAGTCCTTTAGGACAATCTGTTTTAAAACTACTCAGGCTTTTGTACCTTCAGATCTGAGTCTCTGGATTTATTCTCTCACTAGTATATGATGACTTGCAACATACGGTACAGTTATCAGTACATCCACATTTCAAAAAGAAGCAAAAACACACTTAACTCTTAAAATACCGAAGTTATATAGTCTAAAGTTTTTTTCACTTATCTGATTCTCCTAATTAATTAAATTCCTTTGTCATAAATTTAATTAGTCACTTTCCAGATATTTTATTTTAGGTTGTTTTATCTTTTCTCTAATCAGTTTTCAATCCTATTTTTCCCAACTTTCAATCAGTGTATATGAAACAAAACTTCTAATTAGTAACTACTTTACAATTTTAATATTCCTTATTCCACAAATGTTTTAATTATCTCTGTTGTTAATCAATTTTATAAAACCCTTTACTTTAGTTTTTTTTTTTCATCTGTCATAGCATTAGCTGGGAAGCAAACCCACTAACCCAGGACAACTGCTTGTAAGGCAGCTGTGCTGACCTCTCGACCACCAACGCTTTAGTTTTCTTTAACTTATACATTTACTTCTTTTCTTTATTTTTGTTAAACTTCTACTTCTGAAGTCCTGTCATTATTTACATTCAATTTCTTATTCAGTGTATAAATATTACAATGATGGCCTTCTATTTAGCTACTGATAATTGTAAATTACTTTTATGTTAGGAAAGATTACATGAATTGGAAAAAAACTGACTACTATAGAATGGATCTTGGTGAAGTTACAAAAAAAAATGCAGAAACAATTGATTTGAAAAGTGGCATGTACTTCATGTTATGCAATGACACAAATATAGAAACCTAAGTGAAAGAAAATTTATTATATATAAAAGATTAAAAAAAAAACAGAATCATAGAGAGTGATGGTATGCCATTTATTTTGGCCTCAATTATTCATTATATTATAATGATTAAAATACCACCATTACTATATGTAAGATGATGAATTTTATTCTGAAGCAGTATACATTGGTACATGGATAGTAATTCTATATAGGTTTGTATTATATACAACTTCATATATAAAAATTATATATAAAATAATTTATATATAACTTTATAGTACTATACATTATACCAGACAGACAGCATCTAATAACCATCAACAGACTTAAAAAACTTATAATTTACTGATGAAGATATTAACTACAAGTGCCTATCACAGCTATCTCATCATATATATCTAAAATTGCAGCTAGATCATGGAGGGTAAATATTTTTGGCAAAATCACAATTGGAAAGGCAGACTACAATAAACAAAATGCTACACAAATCTAACAATTAACAAACAATATTTATTAACAATTTAACAACTAGGATACCCCAATGGTAGTGTTTAAATCTAATGTTATTTTCAAACAATATGGTTTAGATATTAATTGACTCTTAAAGTTAGTATGTAAGGCATTTGACAGCTGATAGTTTATATTAAACTACCCCTCAATGTTACTTCAGTACCTTAATAATCTTTGAATTTTTACAAAGACTTGACAAACTCTAGATGGGCACATATATATATTCATAATATTAACCCATAATTAACAATCAGCAGTTTTAATCATTATATCAGTTTACATACTCTAACTATTACAAAACAAAACTTATGTGTGAGAATTGG
Organism: Epiperipatus broadwayi; assembly: GCA_028023455.1. Taxonomy (NCBI): domain Eukaryota; kingdom Metazoa; phylum Onychophora; class Udeonychophora; order Euonychophora; family Peripatidae; genus Epiperipatus; species Epiperipatus broadwayi. Next base: position 395,560 of record JAQFVV010006486.1, read on the forward strand.
ATCCAATTATGAAAAGAAACAAGTAAGAAACAACAATAAGTAGGCCCATTAATAAACCATGTTATATATATATAAGTATGGGAAAGGAAAATCACTTTATGCCAATGTGAAAATCATTAGATCTCAAATTTCAAGCACTAAATAAATCACTGATTCAAACACATAATAATTTATAAATGAGCGTGGGAAGGAAAGGTCACTTTACCCGATACAAAAATATCAAACATCTGCTTATCTACAGTGGTAATAAAAATATATCACAGGGCCAAACACATAATAAAACTTTAGGTGGTATACATATAAGGGATCATTTTATACATGCCCACATATATATATATATCCTTCAGACCCATATGACAGAAAGTTTTCAAAAAACTCAATGATTCAAATAGCTCAACAATTTACGCATAAAAATATGCACACATTAAAAAATATAATGATGATCTTGAAATCATGATATTATTAATTATCAATAAAACTAATCACTAAAAAAATTAATCTATCTTTTTTAAACTTAACTATTTCTTTCTTAAAATATCTCTTTAAAAGTAACTTAGATTGTAAATAACAATTGCAAAAGTGGAGGAGAAAAACTTACTTTAAGTTTCTTTCAATTACTCTCTTCCCTCCCCCTTCTCCATTTATGAAGAAAATAAAAATAAAATTAATTCTAGAAAAAGCTAGTTTATTATTAAAATTAAAATTATCAACTATCAATTGCAATGGGGTTTGGAAATAGAAATATTACTAATATAGTCAAAGAATATAATAATACATGTAAAATATATAAAAAAAATGCTACATTAGATAAAATCAAAAATATAAAATTATACCTTTTCTTCTATATCACTGGCTTACTGATAATGTTTAACAAAACAGTTTATTAGAAAAGTTTTACCTTAAGTCAAGAGTTGTTAAGGGCTATCACTTTCCAAAAAATGAAATTAGATTGACTTATATAAGTGGCAATAGTGTATGGAAAGTTTTGCCTGTTTTTGACTTATATAAGTATATATATACACAGAAATATAAATATTGGTTTCCACATCTTTCTTGGTTCAATGATCAGGTATATTTGTCTTAGAACTGCTTTATTAGGCAGAGAAAAGTACATTTCTTCTATGGTCTCTTCAATGGTAGTAGTTGGCTTATGCTGTTGGTCAGTTAGCAGGAAAGACGACACATACAATGGCTACAGGTTTATGGTAGAGGATGGAGTTCATTTTTCAGGTGCTTTAACAGCAAATAATTTCAAACACAGTCACTGGAAAAAGTTTTGAATTCATCATATAGCAGGCAAAGTAAAATACAAGTAGAATGTAAAACTGACTGGAACAAAAATACAGAGTGTCCAATAGAAACATAGAATGTGAATAAGCAGAGAATAATAATATAATTTCAGCTGGTCTTTTTATAGAAAGTTAATTGATTAGCCCACTCAAGAATTTCCTTTAATTAGCAAACCAGTGTTTAGAATTTTAAATCCAAATAAGCCAGCAATTCTTAATTAATGAAATTACATATTTACCTCATATAAGTCAATAATTCTAAATTTATTAAATTTTGAATTCTGGGAGGTTTTCAGATAATCTTAAAATCAGAGCAATACTTAATGGGGAAAAAAGAATTTCTAAACAGTTTTAATTAAAACAAATGAACTAATTTAGAATTTATAATAATTTTAAGATTAAGCATTGTTCCCTGTAATATATATATAAAATCTTTTACAGATTAATAACAAATTTTACTTACAACTAAATAAACTAAAGTAGCATTCTAAACATAAATTTATTAATGTGTGCATATATCATACTGCATCAATAAAAACAAAACTTAAAATTGAAATTAAGCTTGTGCTTGGCCAACTTAACAAATTTGCATTTAACTTAAATGTTGAGATAGCAAAGCTCCATCTCAATATATTATATTGTTCTTTTTAAAAAATAATGATGTTTTGTACAGTATTTTTCATTTTATTTTTTTAATAATTTTAATTAAGAGTAAAAATATATCATAGAATGATCAAATATATTTTGCTGAAATGTAGATTACAATGTTCATTTTAACTTGGAATGATTTTTTTATTGTAGATATAAGTGTTTAGGATTGCTATATATATTTAAAAACAATTAGAATTATTATGTTTGAAGATGTATGTTAATTCAGAATTAAGTTTTAGCATCATGTTAAATAGGTCCATTGATATACTGGCAGCTAGTGTGAGAGTTAGTGACAAATTTCACCCAATGATGATTGCTGGTTTAGCATGAAATATGCATATTGGTGATTATTTACCTTTTCAACACATATGTGTTCAAGTGTATCAGTGTTATGGGATAGGGTGGAGAGTGGTGGGGCATGTGAAAGTCTGTACTCATATACCCTATATATTACATATATAGACATAGGTATATAATAAGCCTGTGTTTCAATAATAGAAAAATAAATACAATATTAATCATTTTTATTAAGTTAGAAATTACGGCATTTATTTAGCTCTTAATTGTAGACCTTTATCTTAATAAAGTCCAAATATATCTTCTTTTTTTAATATTTATTTACTGAAAAGTGATTATTGTGAATAAATTATTATTATAAAATATATAACAATTATTAAAATAATTTGTGTAAAACTGTAATATTTGAAGAGCTATGTGAGTTTGTGAAGTTATCAAATATTCAAACAAATAAAAAAAATTAATATACCATTTGAATAAGCACCATCATTTAAATGAATGTGTTTTCCTTCAAAATTGAATGTATTAGTAAATTTAATAATAAAATTTGATTGGACAAACTCATGGAAAATTATATTCTTTTTTAATTTAAAGTTTTAAATGAATAAAAAAGTATTTATACTGAGGTCCATATTTTCCTCATTATTTAAAAATGATTATAAAATACTAAGTGAGATTTTAGGAAACGTTTTTAACTAGCAATATTTTGTAAAATCTCCAATGCAGATAATTATTAGACCATCAAAACAGATAAAAAATTATTTCTTCTTGTTTTTTTCCTTCTTATTTCTTTCATAGTTCTCTAATTAGCTCTTTTCTTTCTCATTTCTTCTATATTTCTCTCATTATTACAAAACTTCCAACAGAAAATGAACTTTTAAAACATATTGTTTGAATTTAAAAAAATTAAAAATATATAAAAGTCTGCAGAAATTATACAGAAATATCATTGTTTGTCACGTGAACTTTCAATAATTTTATTGAACCATTTGTTTCCAGTCATTAATAAAAGATTAGTAGAGATTAAAATATGTTTATAAAGAATGAAAAAGTACTAATGATATTTTTATTACAAAACAAATGCAGAAAAAAATATAAGTAAAGAGCACTTTATTTAATGCCTTTATAAATTTGGTCAAGAATTTTTTTCAGCTATTGAAAAAGTTTGCAGCTTATTTAAAATTAACTGATGACCCCAAATTTTATTAATATCATGAAATTTTGGGTAAATTGGTATGAGATAAAGCATCATTACTAGTTTTCCATTTTTAATGACAGTATTAAGCAACTTCATAAAGACATCACACAATAAAGTTTACTGGTGAGAGCTTTTATTTGAACCAATTAAATACAAAACAAAACTTCATTACTAACTTACTTTCAACCAGTTTAAAAGATAATGAATCAAATGTTAACTTTTTGGTTTGCTTTATAACAGATAATGTTTTAGAATGCAGCTGTTTTATCAACAAATGATGTTTTTAACAACTTTTAGCTTGGATATCCACTGCTTAACAGAAAGCTGAACTTTGATGTTGCTAAGCAATGTAAACCAGTTGCTGCTACATTTAAAACGTTAAAAGATAGCATGTAATTATTGCACTACATTGTGTATATGATTATTATATTGCCAATCTTATTGTATAGAGTCTAGACATATATTCTCTATTGTCATAAAATTCTAAAAGTGAAATAATCAGGATTGAAAGTGCAATGCTTGCTGAATATATAATATAGGATTTTACTATGTGAAATAAATGAATAATAACAGGGTTCAGAAAACATGTTTCTAAAACTTGAATTGTGGTTTCCATGGAAGTGGCAACTCTCATTTACTTTATGAAGACTCTCTCAAAAACATTCTTTGATCTCTTTCATTGGATAAAAATGACTAAGGACTGACTACAAATTAAGCAAAATTTTGACATTTTAAGAAAAGAAATTGAATGTAGAAGAAATTAAAAGACAGGATTTATATCAAATAAAAATTAAAGAATTAGGTGATACATAAGGCTTTTATGGATTTGCAAAAATCATTAAATTTGAGTTTTTTTCTTTTTTCATTACCAAAAAAAAAAAAAAAGATCACACTCACTTAAGAATGGTTACAGATTATGTGTTAATTAAAGCATTGCTGTTTAAAAACTGACATTATCAGTAATAGGAAAAAAGTAGAATTCCTCAGAAAGTCATGGAATATTTAACTACCAAAAGTAACAGGTTGAACATTGATCCAGGAACTTTTATTTTTCAGATTCATCACTTTTACATTACATATTGAGTAGACATTTGGGAGACCAAATGATATGTAAACATTAGAAGTATTAAACTCCTCTCTAGAATCTTTAACTCTTAAGACTATCATATTAACACAATAATTGGTGTAATGATTAATTGTTTCTCACTCAAAATGTCATGTGACATTTGAATAGTGAAAGTGCGAGTCAGCTTTGACTAGAGATTCTTAGGTCTTCAGTCCATGCACTAAACCATATTTGTAATATTAGTGTCCAAAAAAAGGATAAAATAACTTTTAAAATCATTGCAATAAAAGACTGAATTCTTAAAGTAAACAAAACCCTAACAAAATAATTTTGATAAGTAACGCTATTTTTTTCCCCGTTTAATCACATTTTCATAAGTCATAAAGGGTTACATATGATGATTTGCTCTTCAAAAGATTCGTTTCATATATGATATAAGTCATCAAAGTTTTCATTAATTTTTACAGCTTTTGTTCGTTTTCTTTTTTAATCTTTATACTGATTTATTTTTTTAAAAAAAATAAAGATGACATTTTGTTCTTTTCACATTTCTTGAAACGCAGAATTTTAAATTTCCACTGCATTTACATCTTCGTTAGAATAATATTTTCCCAGCTGACATTTCCAGTCTCGTATAAAGAGCGAATAATGAAGCTTTTGTGCACAGATGTATAAAATTTGAAAAGTTTATAGAAAAATAAAACGAAATACTATGATTTTTATTATTTGCTAATTATACAATAAACTTAATTCTAACCTTATGAAATGATAAGTTTAATAATAGAAGCAATCTGTTGTCAACGCAACAATTTTTAAAGCACATAAATTCTCAGAAGCCTGTTTAAATAACTGGAACCGTCAAAATATGATGGGTGGTGGGAAAAATGAAATGTTTCTATAGTCTACCAATATAGTTTTAAAATAGCACAATCGCAAAACTCAATAGTGCACATAAAATATAAAGATTAAAAATAAATATGAAAATTTTAATTAAATAAGTGGATTCATTTTACTTTTGACATTTCATGTGGTATGTATGCAAATGTAATACTGAATTTATAGTATCAGGTACGTTCACAAGAGAGTGAAATGACTATAAGATATGAGGATTTATAGGAATGATCAGTAAACAATGTCTAGGATTGATTCCGATTTCCTAGTAAGCTGACCTTATCTAAGGTTAAGAATTTTAAGTTTTATATCTCCTCTCAGATTTTTTTATTTTAAAATTTCCACATACTTAGAATAAAATATAAAACATTCATCATAATGCATGCTAATGGGAATTTATTACTAATACTTGAATAATCCTATTTTCTATTCTTTAGTAAATATAATTCCAATTCTTTTTTTTATTAATGTATGTAAGTATGCAAAACATGCTAAGTCTTTAATTGTAGGTAGATAGCAATGAAGGTAAGACTTATAGGCTGAAAAATTTTAATGGACCAATTTAAAACTGGATTTGAAACAGAAGTATCATATATCAAATGATTGCATAATGAACCAGAATTATTTGAAAATCTCTACCACAAATATAGATGGATTTAAAAAAATATGGTTTAGAAAAGTTTGTTTTGAAAAATCTATCTTGGATTGGCATACTTGGAGGATTACTTATCTAATTCTTAAAATAAGTGTTATACTAGTAATGATAATAATAGCAAGATAGGAGATAATGATTATAGTCACAACAAGTTCTGCAATTTTTTTATCAGTATCTGAACATTGATACATTAAATATGTAAACTGAACTCTGACTGAACTCTTTAAATCTAAGAAGTTGTCAATACTTGCCACATATTCTATAGGAACGTAGTTAAAATGAATAGGTAAATCGTTAAAGTATTCTTTTGAAAAGATTGTTCATTAAAGAAAAGTGATTGTTGGATTCACTATGAAGTCTTAGTTAGCATCTTTTAGTTCTGAATATATCAACTGTAATTGCATTAATTTTTTCAATTCTTAAACTCTAATAGAGAATTCACAAAATTCAAAGAATGAAAGCTTTTATTTCATGTTGGAAAATAATATTACATCAGTACCAATAAAATGCTGAAATTTTTCAATAATTATAAGAAAATGAATTGGTATAAACAGTAAATTATGGCTCAAATTATTTAAAGAAATGGAAATGACTTAACAAACTCACATTGCCATTTGTTTTTGAATTTTTGCATAATAAATTAATAATATTTATTTTATATAAAGTGCAGATAGTTAGTTTAAATTAAATTGAAAAGCTGCAAACCTCTCATGCTTATTATAATACTTATCTAACAGCCAATCAGATGTTATGATGGCTGTCTCTGTCAGATAAGTATTATAATAAGTGTGAGAGGTTTGCAGCCTTTCAATTTAATTTCAACTAACTATCTGGGCTTTATATAAAATAAATATTATTTACATAGTTACTGCAATTTATAACATCTAAAAACTACTGCATAATAAATCATAGGATTTCACACTGTATATTTGTAATTTAGACTCAGTGAGTTAAATGTGAAGATATTTAAAGCTTCACACATTCAAACCTAAATACTTCAGACTGGCTTAGATATATAGAAAGCCAAGTAAAAAAGAGGGTGGACTGCCCTTTTCTTATAAAATTCTCTGTCTTGTGTTTACAGTTTGATCATTATTCAGACAGCCATCATAACATCTGATTGGCTGTCAGATAAGTATTATAATAAGTGTGAGAGGTTTGCAACCTTTCAATTTAATTTCAATATATGAATATAAATATTTTGTTTAGGCAGAAAAATCATTATGAAAAGCTATGATGAACCCATGCTCAAAACAATGTCATCATGTGAATTATGTAAGAGTCAAAATATTACAAAGTAAATCATAGATGTGAAGTGTCAGTTAGAGCGTAGACTAGTATATTCCAAGATTAAAGTGACATTAATATATTGGAACAATAACATTCTTAAAAAACATCTCTTACTCATACTAATTTCACTAAATCAGTTTTCAAACTGTTTAACTACACAAATGTTTAACTATAATTGAATATTGTTACAAATATAATAATATAATTTGGAAATCAGAATAACTTAGATAATTCCCATTTAGTTGCCACATTATAAATCATTAAATATAAAAAATTATCAAATGACTTTATTGCTGGGGTTTGGAAGTGCCAGCACTGGAATCAATCTGAAGATCTTAGTCCCAGAGTATGGCACTCTATCCCTGAACCAAAAGCTATGAGGGCATTATATAATCAATAATTGACTTTAAATTTCTTTAAACAGGAAAAAAAAATTAGGAAAAATTACATGAGTTCAACTTTTTCTAGCATTAATTAGTCAATGACTTCTTGAACTTTTATTATTGTTGTAAAATGCCTAAAATTTCTTATTTATAATACCAATATGAGCCTTTTTAAATATTTGAAGTTATAATGCATTACTTATAGAAGATAGCTATAAAAAGTTGTAATCATATTTACAACAATGACAAAAGCCATTCCATAATCAAATTTGATTTTATTAAAATTTTGTCTCTTTGACTGTATGAATTCACTTTTTATACAAATCTTCAAGTAACTTAAGCAATAATATATGATTTAAAAAAAGATAAGTCAACAGATCTATAATTTTTAATTTCATCTCTATCCCTGAAACTTAACCATTTAGTGCCCAAAATGTTTAAGTAGCCTAATTTATATTAAATCTTTATATATATCATATATGAGACATAAGTTCACCCAATACATTTTTTACCAATTTCATTATTGTTTATAATAACGTATTATATTATTTTAATGTATTTAGATTCAACTCCATTATTCACTCTTTCATTATCTTTCTTTATGCATATATATTTTTCATAAAGCCTTAAAATGCAGTGGTCTATATTTCTGCCCTGAAAATCAATGACCTTAAATTTGAATGTGAGCAAATATTTTTTTTTTTTTTGGTTTAAATATGATTAGATTTTTTCTTTAGCCATCTCAAAGACAATTTAATTAAATATCTAATATTGATTGGTAAATGGAAATCTTAATACTGTTAGCTGGAGAACAAAACAAAGATCAACTCTTGCTACATGGAAATTAACAAGCTTGATGGGTAATATCTTCTTCTTCATAGTATCTCTACACGTCTTTTAGAAAAGTCTTTGCCTGCAATATGTTATTCAAAAGTTGTTGTATCTTTACTTTATATATATAATATTTTCATAGATACATTTTTTAAAAACCAATTACCATATAAATATCTGATGAAATAATATAATATGCATTTGCATTCTCTTAAAAGAAATATCAGTCTAGCATTTTTTAAATGAAAATAGTAGTATAAAAAATCTGAAATGTTTGGAGGAATGAAGAAACCCATGCTTTTTATAAAAGAATTTGAATGCAAGTAATACTATTAGACCAAATAGTTTTCACCTATATATCTGGAGTTTTCCCATTTAAAAATTACAAACAATAGCATATATATAAAGACTCAGAAGTCTTGTTATAGAATTGAATAAGAAATGTGTTATAATTTTTTTTTCATGTGTCATAGCATCATCTGGGAAGTGAACCCACTAACCTGAGACAACTGCTCGTAAGGCAGCTGTGCTGACCTCTCGACCACCAACCCTTGACAACATGTTATAGTTGGTGATCTTTACTTGAAAATTTGCAACATTTATGTTACACACATGTTACTTGGAAAGGGTTAAGTACTTGTTATATATAAAAATACATAATGAATTTTTCAAATTCAGAAAATATAGATAACTTTAATGGCAATGATGAATTTTATGCAAAAATATAACTTAATATTTATTTTTCTTTTTTATATTGAATCACTAAATGCCAATGCATAAGAGGATGCAAAATGGGCATTTTTGAATCACCTTTTTAGTACTCTCCTTTTCATTGTGAGCAAAAGAATTCCTAAATAATGTTTTCAAATATAAATTTTCTGCTAAATTGAAAGTCTTGTTCCAAATCTAGTTTCAAACTTTTTCATTATTGATTAAGTTACTTCATATAAAGTCACATCTGAAGACAACCAGTTTTCTGATTCTTTTACCATCACAAAAAGCAATAATAAAAATTTAATTTTAAAAATATGAGGGCTTGTACAGCCACTCACACAAAAAAAGAAATTTGAGGTTAGTATTTCTGAGAATTTAATTAATCAGTGGAAATGTGGTTGAACAAACATACAATCCTGCCACCTGGTGGCATAAGATCTACAACTGAGTGAATTTTATATTAACTTTGTCATTTAAGATATTAAAACGAAAGTTCACAGAGACAATATAGAAAAAATTGGCATTGGGATTTTGATAAAACAACATGCTCTGTGAGACATCAGGAGATACTCTTATTGATTGAAGACTGTTTATTGTGTATTTAAATTTGATTGTCTTATTTGAATGTCATTCCATTAACTGAACATTGTCGACATCTGACTCCTCTTTCTACAATTTTGCAACAAATCAACTAGTTCAATTCTTACTATCATCTCATGGTATGCATACAATCTGTTAAATTTTAACTCATATTACTTAATTAAAAAAGATATTTGAGATGAGTCTGATACACTTTTATAGTTATTGCTTTTTTAACTTTTCTTCACAGAAATATTTTGGAATGTTGCTTATGCCTTTTTGATAATGATATTAACATTAAAATGATTGTGTAGAGAAATATTTTAAGGTCATTGCTACCAAGGAATATAAAGTTTTTTTTTTTAATTAGCAAAGTTTGTTAATTGTTGTTTGCATTTAAGGCTATACTGAAATGGCAGACTCATGATGACTTCTCCCACCTTCGTTTTAATCTTTTAAATGGAATTATTGTGTTCAACTTGCTTTTAGGTTATTTGAACATTACATCATCTTTTAAACAATTTGTCTTACTTTTTTTTTTTTACTGAATGAATATTAATGTGTTTGAATATGTCGATAGATACATATGTGGTCTTAAATTTTAGTCCAGTGTTTGATCTCACATATAAATTTTTTTGTTAAATAGAATGAAACTGCTTGGACTAGTCCACAAAAGTTAAGATAATAAATCTAAAATTCACACCACATGATCACTATTTCTTATGCTAGCACATAACTGTTATTAAAACAGGCAAAACTCTCCATACAGTCGTGCCACTCAGTGCCAACCAGAGTAATCAATGGATGCCAGAAAGCTTGTGCATAAAATCTCCATCTAGTGCAATATTTATAAAACTATTTTCTGTCAAATACAGGGGAGGTGGAATATTGATTCTATTTCAGAAAAAAATGTTTTATCCCACATTTTAAGAAACATTATTTTATTTAATATACAAATTTTTAATCAAACTTAGCTCAATGTACATGTGAACAAAGGGAGAAAATTATCCTCCCCAGGTTATGATTTAAAAAAACTCTAAATGTTGACAAAGAACAAGAAAAGAATGAATCCACCTATTCTTGCTGTTTCTGATGTTTATAAGTATACCATTGTCAACATTGTTGGTAATTCACAGTGAAACCAATTTATCAACCAGATGAAATATGGCACTTGAGAGTTATAAACATCAGAGCTATCAAGAATATGTGAATTCACTCTATTCTTGATTATTTCTTCAACATTTAGATTGCTTTTAAGTCTTTAGTCTGTGGGAATGATTTGTGCCCTTTGTTTATATGTACTCTGAGCTATGTTTGATTTAAAATTTATATATTAAATCTTGTTTAATTACAATCAAAATGTTAGAAGTGAGATGCTGTCTACAACCTTGTACAATTAATTGTGAGTTTAATAACTCTTAAGTATATATTCCATCTGGTTGAAAAATTTATTTCACTTTGAAGAATCAACAATGTTGACAAAAGTATGCTTATAAACATCAGTGCTATCAAGAATAAGTGAATTGATACTATTATTGGTTCTTTATTTAACATTTAGAGGGTTTTTTAAGTCATAGACTGGAGGAGGGTGCTTTGCTTCCTTTGTTTATTTAGTATAATATAGATGTAAAAAAATATCATTGATAAAGCTTTTTTTACTTATATTGTTTCAGCTTAAATTATATCACAAATAGTAAAAGCTATACATTCATTAGATTAAAAGATTGTACATGATGATATTTTCTAAATAGTTCATATTAAAATATGCCAAGTAAAAACATAAATTCTTAGTCAAAGTCAAAAAGAACAAACAATAATCTTTTAGGGACTATGAATCCACCAAGGACATGGATTGTTGAACTGAAAAATTTCAACATCAATGGGATACATTAACTATATATATAAATTAAAAAACTATTTTAAAATTTACATTTAATTCACATTAATAATTGATTAAGATAATTTGCAATCAAAAAATAAAAAGTTCAATAAAAAGAAAAAATTATTTAAAAAAAAATATTGCATAGCAACTGGTGACGTCTCAAATATATATTTTTAGAATATTTATTTTTATTTTCAACTGCATATGACAAAATATATCCGTTTGTAATAGAAAATTTATCTCAATCAATCATATTTGTTACTAAAAATGTTACATAATTAATACTGTAAAATTATATTACATATAGCTTATAGTTCTATTGTATATAAATGTTAGAATGTGCCTAATTTTGCACTAATGCGTTAATAAATAAATAAAAACGATTGAATAATGAAGTTAGAAAAATAAAATTAAAACTAATAAAGTTGGTAAAAAATAAGATATATTACTGAGAATCAAAAACAGAGGGAAAAAACTGTATTTGAATGTTTATTTAATAATGGACTAGGTTCTAGATTAATTCTTTAGTTAAAGCCAACCAAGTCTTGAGTAGAGTATAGGTAATCAATGTAGATTATCAATCAATATTGATCAGTAAATGGATATCTGGATGTTTTTAAAGAGTCTCATGCTCTCCACTGAGTTAACCGGGAGCTGGATGGATGTTTTTACTTAGCGAATAAAGTAAAAAAAAATAAACCTTTCAGCCAGTGACAACTAATTTGTCTGAGGAGAAAAAAAAAGTATCTTCTCTTTCTCTGAAGTTCATAAGCCACTTCTTGCAGTGAATTGCATAGATTTCAATCAGTGGTCCCCAAGTTTGTTTTTACTATGACAATTGAAGTTCATATTATACAATAGACAACATTTATTTTTTCAAAGTAAATTTTTAGTGAAGACAATTATAATTACAACATATATATTATTCTCAAATAATTTGAATTTACAAACAAGGCAAAATTCCATACAATAGTGCCACCCTGTGCCAACCAGAGTAATCAATAAATGCCAGAAGACCTGTGCATAAAATCGCTATCTAATACCTACTCATCCAATATCCCCAGACTAGTTTCTGGCCTGTGGCCTTCATCAGTGAGGAGATTTGGATCTGAGAGCACTGCACCTAGATCTTAGGATCTAATACAACCCTCCAGCAACCACCTTTTATCTCTACTTAACTACAAAACTATGAGAATGACATTGAAAACAATAATATTTTCAATCTAAGCTCAATAGCTTATATAGTCATATGGGTCTGAACACAGTTCTGAACCCATAGATTTTGGTGTCTTTGGCTCTTTAACAACCACAGCCACCACTATCCTATTAGGCAGGATTGGTGTTAAACCATTAGGCATCACATGATCATCATCTCTTATACTAGCACATAATTGTTTATAAACAAGGCAAAACTCTCCATACAGTAGTGCTACCCTGTGTCAACCAGAGTAATCAATGCATGGATGGCATCCATTGATTATTCTGGTTGGTACAGGGTAGCACTACTGTATGGAGAGTTTTGCCTTGTTTATAAACAATTATGTGCTAGTATAAGAGATGGTGATCATGTAATTTGAATTTTTATACAAAATATTTGACAATATTCAAAATTAATTATTAATAACAATATTTAGCTTTACTTATACAAAATATTACTTTTAAATAGATAGTTAATCTGATTTTAGGCATTGCAAGTCATCAATTAAAGTTTCATAATTAGGAATGTAAAATGATGTGTCCATTGGAAACAATCATGGGAAGGCTAATCAGTCAACTATGAGTTCTACTTTCATTTTAGAATATTCGTATATAAAAATAATGACTTGCATAAATAAGTTAAACAAAAAAAAAAGTTATACTTAATTTTTAAAGAATAAAATGTCTCTGTCAATCAAATTGCAAAATCTCTAGCTCAATTTTTTCCAGTGGCATTACTAAGCCTGGCAACGGATTGATGCAAATTCTATTACAGTTCTTTTACAAGCAAATAGATTTAAGCCAATAAACATCACATGACCACCTCCTCTTATGCTTGTGTATAACTGTTATTATACTAGTCTGGGGATATTGGATGAGTAGGCATTAGATGGGGATTTTATGCACAAGCCTTCTGGCATCCATTGATTATTCTAGCTTGCTGTGTGTGGCAATATTATATAGTGTTTTGCCTGTTTTAACAAATAGATTTATTTAAAAAGTGTAAAATAATTTTTTAACATTTTATAACATTTATTTTTAAAAATTATTAAAATTTGTTAAGAATTTTCACATATTTATAAAATGCAAAAATAATATTTGTTGTAAAATAGTTTTATAATTTTATTTAAAAAAGTTGCTGAAAACACTTTGCTTGTGTCAAGCCATGGTGGTCATAGATAAAAGTGTCAAGCCCATAGAGTCCACAGACATACCGTTGATCTCTTTTCTAGAGATTTTGTTTAAAAAACTGAAATATACAGCTCCGAATTAGTAAAATGCTTAAATCATACTGTCAAATTTTATGCTCATAACTTTAGACATAGCTGAAAAAAATTAAAAATCAAAGCAATAAATTCAAAAATTAGACTTATTTTTAAAAACTAATAGACATAGATATAGTTAAGTTTTTTTGTCTAAAATTTTTAAGACAAAATCAAATAATTATTATATAAATATCATAAGAAATATAGAATCTGCTCCAAAAAGAGACTATACCTTTTTCAAAACTGACTTTCTCTATGAATTAAATAATTTTGTTCAGCATTTTACAAATAATAGATTTTTTTTTACCCCCATGTGTCATAGCATCCGCCGGGAAGCGAACCCGCTAACCCGGGACAACTGCTTGTAAAGCGGCCGTCGCTACCTCTCGACCACAGATTTGTTTCTATAATATAGTTTGAGCACATTATATACTATATATATTTCAGTACTTCCTTATTTATTCAATTTCCTAAATATTTAAGTTATTTTCTCATTTTACAATTTAAAAAAAAATACATTTTTTTTAATTATGGAAAGTCATTATTTTTATAATCTTCATTTTCTTTTTATCATTTTTCATTCCAAAGCTATTAATCACTTTTTCCATTTACAAGATTGTTATCAACACATAATGAACTAAATAAAATCCTAAGGAAGGTTAACATTTTTATTATCCAGACAGCATTCGCTAATCTTTTTAAAAAAACTAATTATATATATATATTAGACAACCTGCAGTAATATAAATCTGTCTGTTCATCATCTGTTATATTAAACATTCTGTAATATTAATCTCATGCAATTTTTTTTAAAAATAAAATTTCTTGCTTATTAACTTTAATAGTTGACTCTAAAATATTCTCTCTAAATTTACAATTATACATTTTACTTATATTTTAATAACAATTAGTCTCTCTTTAAATGCTGGTTTGTTTGTCTGCTGATTAACCCTACTTTTAAAGTAATATAATTTCATAGGAAAAATTAATATATATTTGCAATTTTAAGCAACTCATAAGTATGAATGTTATGCAGTTTCTTTTATTCTGCAATATTTGAATGGGAATGTTTCTGAAAGCCATTCATCAAGTAATTCCTAATCAATGAGTAGGCTAACTTGAGACCATTTGAGCCCACATATATTGAGATTGAGAAATATATTATCAGCATACAATTATCAGCTGGCATATAAGAAAGAAAATTTTACATACTGAAGCTTGGTAGAAGTTCAGATAAAGATGAACGCATAATAAATGAAAGAGAAATAGCTTATATAGATGTATTAGAGTCAGAAATCCTGAATAGCAATATAATTGCAAAGTGAAAATACACTGAGTTCAAACTTATTCTGATTCTACTTACAGAATTAAGATGTATTTATAACAAAATGTTTATAGAAAAATCTAGTGCAGAAAATCTAATCAGATGATATTTGCTCAAATAGTATGAAGATAAAAGGCCAGCTGAGTGGGAAAAGAAAATGTTAAAACCATAACTAAAAAGATGAAATTCATTGTTACTAAAGCAATGAATGAAATGTGAAACTTTAATTAAAAGCATATTCTTAAAAAATTTCTTACTGAAAGAATGTTAAAATGATTATTGGGTATATTGAGGATGGCATATTAATTAACATGGTGAAAACATTTTTTTTTTTATTTACTCTTTTATATACCCCAAAGAATTAATACAATAATGACAAATTACTACAAGTACCATATATCTGATCTTTAAAAAAAAAGAGAGATTTTAAAAAATGTATTTCCTATCTTGAAAATGAAAACATTATTATATTTAATAGAGAATTTATGGTACAATACTCAAATTAGCAAAATGTTACAACAGCTTCTATAAATAGTTTATCAAAAATGTATTCTTGTTTTCCCTTGAATTTGAATTGAATTCGAAGGTATTTATTTTTTGTTATTTCTTGTTAATTTAGATTCTAGAGACAATGACATGATGCCAAATCGAAAGAAGGCATATATAAAGATTTCATTTAATTGCAAACTTCGAATTTTTTAAACAAGGTTATTATTGGTTAAATTTTAGTTCCTTCACAATTTGAATTTTTTTAATGAATTTTGATATTACATGGTACATTTAGAAATAAAACAGGCAAAACTCACTATATGTATTGCCACACACAGCAAGCTAGAGTAATCAATGGATATCAGAAGGCTTGTGCGTAAAATCCCCATCTAGTGCCTACTCATCCAATATCTCCAGACTAGTTTCTGGCTTGTGGCCTTCGTCAGTGAGGAGCCCTGGATCTGAGAGCACTGCACCTAGATCTTAGGATCTAATGCAAACCTCTAGAAGCCATCTTTTATCTCCATTTAACTACAAAACTATGAATCTTAAACTGAAAACACTTTAATGTTTTCAATCCAAGCCCATAAGCTTATATAGTCATATGGGTGTGAATTCAGTTCAGCATCCATGCATTTTGGTGTCTTTGATTCTTTAAAAACCACAGCCACCACTATCCTATTAGGCAGGATTCCATTGATTACTCTAGCTTGCTCTGTGTGGCAATATGTATAGTGAGTTTTGCCTGTTTTAACAAGTTATGTACAAGCATAAAAAGTGGTGGTCATGTGATGTTTATTGGCTTAAAACCAATCATGCCTAATAGGATAGTGATGGCTATAGTTATTAAAGAACCGAAGACACCAAAATGTATGGGTGCTGAACTGAGTTCAGACCCATATGACTATATAAGCTTATGGGCTTGGATTGAAAACATTAAGGTGTTTTCAGTTTAAGATTCATAGTTTTGTAGTTAAGTGGAGATAAAAGGTAGCTGCTGGAGGGTTGCATTAGATCCTAAGATCTAGGTACAGTGCTCTCAGATTCAAGGCTCCTCACTGACAAAGACCACAAGCCACAAACTAGTCTGGGGATATTGGATGAGTAGGCACTAGATGGGGATTTTATGCACAAGCCTTCTAGCATCCATTGATTACTCTAGCTTGCTGTGTGTGGCAATACATATAGTGAGTTTTGCCTGTTTTAACAACAGTTATACACAAGCATAAAAAGTGGGGGTCATGTGATGTTTATTGGCTTAAAACCAATCTTGCCTAATAGGATAGTGGTGGCTATGGTTATTAAAGAACCAAAGACACCAAAATGTATGAGTGCTGAACTGAGTTCAGGCCCATATGACTATACAAGCTTATGGGCTTGGATTGAAAACATTGAGGTATTTTCAGTTTAAGATTCATAGTTTTGTAGTTAAGTGGAGATAAAAGGTGGCTGTTTGAGGGTTGCATTAGATCCTAAGATCTAGGTGCAGTGCTCTCAGATCCAAGGCTTCTCATGACAAAGATCACAAGCCAGAAACTAGTCTGGGGATATTGGATAAATAGGCACTATATGGGAATTTTATGCACAAGCCTTCTGGCATCCATTGCTTACTCTAGCTTGCTGTGTGTGGTAATATGTATAGTGAGTTTTGCCTGTTTTAGCAACAGTTATACACAAGCATAGAAAAATGGTGGTCATGTGATGTTTATTGGTTTACATTTAGAAATGACATTTTAATAGCTCAGAAGGTAAATATTTTCCATATATTGTATTTGAATTTGTTAATATTTTCCCAAATGAAGAACTTCACTCTAATCCATATTGCAGTATGTGTACTCATCAAAATATGACCAATAATTAATTTAAAAAAAGATAAAGTTCACATAGGTAATGATAAACTGTATACTAAGGCTTGCTGGTTTGAAATTTACACAGAAACTACTCTCTCCATACAGAAGCGCCACCCAGTGCAAGCCAGAGTAGATCAATGGATGCCAGAAGGCTTGTGCATAAAATCCCTATCTAATGCCTACTCATCCAATATCCCCAGACTAGATTGTACCTTTGGCTGTCATCAGTGAGGAGACTTGGATCTGAGAGCATAAACAATGGTGATTAGATGATATTTAGTGGTTTGAAAATATTTAGTGGTTTGAAATTTACATGAACAATAAAACTAAAGATATTGATATAGACAATATTTTTTAAAAAAATCTAACAATTACATATCAAGTGTATTTCAAAGTATTATATCATAAATATTATTGATTCTGAAAAAAAAAATTTTAAGGTGAAAATAAATATTTATGACATGAAAAATTCTCATTAAGATAATTTTTAGATTGGTAACAATATGATTATCAAAAATAAATATGATAACAATCTGTTTCTGATCAATTAAAAGATGGAACAGACGCAATAGAAACTGCTGCTACTATTAAAAGAGAAAAATTCAATATAAAAGAATCTAATGTATTAAAAATGAAAATAAAACTCTAAAAAAAAAAATAAGAATAATGAATCCTTGCATAATTTTAAAAAAAAGATCTGATGTATTAATAAAGATCAAAAGTGAAAAGTGAAGTAAAATAAATCTAATAATAAATTATTGTGTGTTTTTTTTAAACTTTCAAAAGAAAAGGTGAGATAATATAGTTTCATTTGATGATGATCAAATTAAATGACATGATGTGAAATAAGGGAAAATGTAAAATTATACATGAAGTTGAACTAGATTAAATTTTATTTACTTTATAAATTTATATGCTTTATATCTCCTTTTTATTTTAAAATAAAATATGCTAATATACTTCTAATTTATTGGTATACTAGAATAAGTGAAAACATGTTATTATTGACTTAATTTGGATTTGTAGACTATTTATATTTCTAAAGATGTTTTTGTATGCAAAGATCAATTTATAAACCCTATAAATAATTAATTTAATTAGTCAATCCATCAAAGATATTCAATCTAACATGTAAATAGAAAACATCTAGCTATTTTCTTAATTTCTTTTGTTGTTTTCACAAACAACTATATAAAGAGTTTTAAGCTCTTTTTTTTGCTCCTTCCAGATGTGAAGAGGAGTATAATTGTTTGTTCATTTTGCTCAAAATGGTATTATTGCAGATTTCTTTCACTACTTTTGTTCCATTAGTTTAATTTTAATGATAATAAATCTATATTTTACTTTTGTTTTTTTTTTCTAGATAGTAGACTTAATTAGAAGATAAAAGGAATTTTAAATTTACTCATTCTTTTCATAATGCTGTGGGAACTTTTTCAGTTGTGTTGTCAAGATGAAAAGTAAATTTTAATTTACTTTAAAAACTTTTTTTTTCATTTTAAGTATATTTTGTTTTATTTTAAAGATATTTTTATCAATGAAAATAAAACATTTTATTTTTATATGTACTAATATATATATATTTAAGATTAAAAAAAAACATATTTGTTAAATTAAAGAAAATTCACATTAGTAAAATATCAAATGTAAAGTTGTTGTTTTTTATTTCTCAATAGAATATTATTTTTTAATATCAATATTGTTTTTGTTATTTTAGTCACTGGAAAATATTTAAAAAAAAAAAGATTTTTAAAAAATTATTTTAATTTTGTTACAAACTTTATTCAAACTGAAGGCTACATATACAAAAAAAATTAATCAAATCTTTTAAAGCTTACTTTAAGCTCATTGTGAGACAGCCCTGCATTTAATAACTCAGTTGTAAGTATTACATGAATTCATAAATGAAGCTTCACTAAAAAAACCATTCTGGGTCAGTTTCAAATATCATCTTCTTCATTGTTAACACTCTAACATTCACAAAATTATCTAGATTTCAACCTGAAAGCCATATAAAAGTGTCTACAAAGTATTAATCAACACAATAAAATTTCTGTCGAATATTTAGATAAAGAATGTTAAAACAAATATATTGTAATGGTATATAATATGCTGTTACATTAATTTAAGATTGAAATAAAAACTTAAGTTCGTAAATAAAAACTAAAAGCTAAAAAATTAAAGAGTTGTTAAACGTTTCGCACAGATGCAAAACTTTGAAAGTTTTTTTTTTAAATAAAAAAAAAAGTATTTGAACGTACTTTTTTATAAAAAAAGATAAAAGATCTAAATGTAAAATATTTTAGTAAAAAGTAACATAATCAGAACAATTTTTTCCATTGACTAGATTCCCCCACCTCACTTTTCTCAGTTGTAAAATAATGGAGTAAGTAATTCTTAAGCTTTTAGGCTGCCTTTACCATGATTATACTAAACCAGTTGAGGCTGCCATTTTTAATTATTGTAGAATATTTTACATCATAGCAATTTAATCTATAAAAATTCACATGCTCACATTTTTTTTCTTTTGATGAAATGATATTCTCTCTTACAATAAATTTATTTATATGTTGTGTATCAATTAAGATTCAAATGCTATGGGTTGACAATAAAAACAACAATTTAGACATTTATTTTGGATAAAATCTACTGCAACAGAATATAGGCAAAAGAATAGAACTGAAAATAATTCAAATGATTGATGGTTTATATAGATAATTTTAATGTCATATATATATAAGTTAATTGGTAATACAGTCTTAAATAATCAAAACAAGGCAAAATCTCTTAAATACCACCTCACAAAAAAACAGTAAAAAAAAGCAGCATACTAGGCTTGATAATTGGTGTGTAATGAGAATTTATGCATTTTCCATTTTTGTTTTACTTTACAGTTGAGAATAAATGTTTGTCTGCTTTGAATTCAAACCTAGTACATTGAACATAATAAGAAAATGTGCTGCTATTGTGCAATGAGGCCTAAATATACAAATATAATAGGATATATGTACAAAGTGGTTTTATAACCCCTTCTGGTTTTTGTTGATAATAAAACATTAAGTAAAAACTTTAATGCAGATACTAAGAGATTATTAATGACTATTTCTCTTTAAGAAGTATTATAACTTTATCTTTCCTATTGCATTGCCAAAATAATATTAATATCATCTATGTTCTTTATAATTTTTGCAATGCTTTTTTACAACCTCATATGGCAGTTTTGATTACACCAGCAATCTTCTTCAGAACTTCTACTTACATCTCCAAAAGTGGAAAAGTTCTGAAGAAGATTGCTGGGGTAATCGAAACTGTCATATTAGGTTGTAAAAAAATTATTGTAAAAGTAATGAAAAACATAAATGATACTAAGACTATTTCTCTTCATATACAATATTTCTTATATATGGTTAACATAATTTTACTTATACATTTTACAAATATATTAAGTTTTTCCTGAGTTTAATTTAATAAAACACTAATTAAATATTTATTAATCAGATAAAATTAGATTTTCTTTACTAATTAAGTAAAAAATAAGCAATATTGTAATAAAAATTCAATTATATTTAATAAGAAAAACTTTTTTAACCTAAAAACATCTATTCATACCTTTTTAAATTATTATAAAAGTAAAATAAATATGATCCATTTTACATGTAAATCAATAAATAACACCAAAAAATTTTTATGCCAACAGGCATAGACTGGATTCAAAATTAGGTTTAGAAAAAAACTACTCACTGGTCATTGGTTCTTGATTATTTTTCACTGCATTGAAACAACTTTTGTAAAATAACTTACATAAAAAAGAGAAAGATATTGATGAATAGAAATTATATTTTTTATAAAGAAATAAACAGAGAAAATAATTTCTAATAAGAAAAAACATTGTACACTAAATATTTTTCGATTAAATAAAAGTGTATACATTGCAGATACATTTTCTGTAATATTTGTTTGAAATAGTTCTGCATGAAATGTGGCTAAGTAATTTCACAATGATGCAACAAGCAAGACAAAAATAAGGGGATTTTTTTTCATGTGTCAAAGCATTGGCCAGGAAGCAAACCCGTGAACCCACAACAACTGTGTGTAAGACAGCTGTGCTGACCAGTTGACCACCAACACTTTTATGTGTCAAAGCATTGGCCAGGAAGCGAACCCGTGAACCCACAACAACTGCTTGTAAAGCAGCTGTGCTTACCACTCAACCACCAACCCTTGACAAAAATAAGGGGATTTTTTTTCATGTGTCAAAGCATCGGCCAGGAAGCAAACCCATGAACCCACAACAACTGCTTGTAAGGTGGCTGTGATGACTACTTGACCACCAACACTTGACAAAAATAAGGGGATTTATTTTTTCATATGTCAAAGCATCAGCCAGGAAGCAAACCCATGAACCCATGACAACTGCTTATAAGGCAGCTGTGCTGACTACTCCACCACCAACACTTACAAAAATAAGGGGATTTTGCTATAAAAGTAACAAAGAACATTAAATAGTGTGTTGCATTTTATTCTTATATTGTTATCTTGTATAATTATTTTATTGATGGTTTATTAGCCCTTAGAAAACATTGGCCAATAGAGAAGGTTTCAGTGAATGATGAACAAGTCCAATCATGTATATTAACAAATATTTATTATTTATTGTATATAAACTTCTTTCACTCTGTTAATATTCATAATATCAATGTTATACTAAGTAGAAAACGAAACATTAGCAACAACAAAAAGATTTTATGTGTTAAATAATTCAACATTTATTGTTATATAATCTGTTGGCATGCTTTGAATAGACTTTTGCCACATTTATGTGTGCACAAAGAGAGAGAATATCGTTGTAATGTAGATCAAACTATACATCTGATGAAGGCAAAAAATAATACTATATATATATATGGTATTTCTATGTGCGTATGTATGTAAAAGAATATCATTATAAATGTCATTAAAGTTTTAAAAGGAACAAAAAAAAATTGTGAATGTTGACATTTAGTCAAAAATACGTATAAAAAAATGATATTTGTTCTGCAGGGTTAATAGAATGACATAAAAAAAATGTTTTCAGAACTATTTTGATGAAATTTTATGACTATATTTTCCTGACAGTAATAAAGAATGATAGATGGCAGCTTTTAGAGGGAAAAATTTAAACACTTGAGTGAATCTACTATTTTGACTTCCAATATCATTTTTCACAAAATAAAATTTCATTCAAAAAATATAGTATTATATGCGAACGTTATTAGATAAACAAAGTTTTAGCTAAAGACAATATATTTCTTTCAGTATGTCATCTAGAAATTTTTCTAAAAAGACTTTCAGAAAATAGGATTAATAAATTCAAAGTAAAAATCTTTTTTATATATACTTTTACAATCACTTATTATAAAAATTAGCATAAATGAAATAAAACACTGTACAATTTATCCAAACCACTTCGAGCACTTTTTAGCAAAATCCATAAAAAGTGTTCAAAATGGTTTGGATAAATTGTATTTATAAGATATTACAGCAAAATAAAGGAAAGGGTGATTTTGGTAAAAATTCAAAAGTGTATACAGTTGTTAAAATTTTGGCATTCATGAACAAGACCTGGATTTAAATTCAGTATAGAGTAATGAAAATTTTTTTCATATTTTAGAATTTCTCTAATAAGCTAAGAATTTTTTAGATAATTAATTAACAGCTAAATCAGCTATCTATCTATCTTAGTACTAGCCAATAAGTATCAAGCTAATCTTAATTGGAAGAAAAAGTAAGATATATATATCAAAAAACTTATATAACTACCATTTGGAAATGTCTTTAGAATGCTGCATCCATAATTTATTCTTATTATCATTAGAATTTATTTACAATAAAAACATTTAACAATTAAAAATGATACCCTCCAAACCCGTCTATTGATTATTAACTTCTCATATGTTTATAAGTAAACTATCTTTAATGGTATATATCTTTCTTTTTTGTATACAGTGAAGTTGTGAACTACACTATATTTTGTTTCAAGCCCTCCCCCCTCATATGCATTACATATCATGCATATTGTTAATGTTTTGTTGATAAGTTTTGATTTCAATACAATAAGTTTGTTTATTATACTGTAAGTAGGTTGTAGTATTTAATGCACATTAACTGTATATACATGTAGTGGACACTTTTTTAGGTGTATAGTGTGTATTTATAAATTAAGATTATAATATAAACAAAATTTGTTTAAAATAATAATATAATTATTGATAATAAATCAAGAGAGCACATTTACATATATATTTGCAATACATTCATTAAAAAAAAATAGTAATAAAATGTATTTTCTTATTCTCTACAAGATCATGAACTAGAACATTTTTACAATTCATATCATTTAGGGATAGATTCAAGGCTTTTTCATTTTAATCAAAAAATTGTTCTTTATTTTAATTATAACATTAGTTATTTCAAGAGCACAAGCAACAAAAGCATGAATCTGCTTCTCTTTATAATTTCCTTGATTAAAGATTCGTTCTTTTGAAACATATAGCTTATTTCAGAATATAACTTATTCTTCCTTACTAAATCAATAATTTTCATTTTCTCATTTAAACAAAATACAGATTTATTTCTATAAAATATTTTACTACTTATTTTTTAGACCATACAAGTCGCTTGATGGTGTTTTATACTCTTTAATACACATGCTTACAATTATAATACTAAAATGTATTTAAATCATAAAGAAAATGTGATTAAATAAGTTTTGAGTAAGATATTTAATGAGAAAGAGAACAGTTGCCACTATGCTGAGATTCATAAAATTTAATAAATTTGTAAATTTCAATGTTTCCCATTATTTATTTGTTTACTTGGGGGGGGGGGGTAGCATATAATTAATCTTGAATATTTTGATGCAGCATAGTTTACAACTTCATAGTATTCTATTTTTATATTGCTATAGCTCTTCATAATATATCCCTCATCACTTACACACACATGCATATCCTTTCTTAATTTTTTCAATAATTGCATTTTATCCAGACAATGTTAGTTTAATATCTCAATGCCCTGATTTAGTAGATTAAATGAACTAATTATTTTTTGTCTATTCTTCTTAGTAATCCAAGTCTCCACTGTTTTATCAGTCATTACATCAAATAAAAAATAAAAAAAGAAATAAAATTAAAATATATAATCAAAATATGAATTGCAGAGCCTAATTATGCTTTTAATAACATAATATGATTATATAAAAAAAAAACTATAATTAAAATAGAAGCTTCTTAAATGTTTGATGCCAAGATTAGTTTCATATAGAGTAGAAATATGGATTATTAAAAAGATAGATAAAATAATAAATAAATAATCATTTGTTTAAGATTCTGTCATTTTCAAGCACTTTAGCTACAAGTTATAGTTAATAATATTGACATGTGTATTTGAAAGAAAAAAAAAGATAAATGCGATAGATACGGTTAAATGCATTACGGCTTTTTTTTATTTTTATTAAACTCAGGAATCTCTCAGCCAATAAGCCAAAAAAAAAAAAAACCTGTTTGCCCTTATATTTTCCTATTATAATTTATTATCCTCTATAACATTCAAAATCCTAAATTTATTTACACTCTATTCGATTTCCACAACTTTGTCCATTCAATAATTTAGCCACAAAGTCCCTCATCATTCTCCATTCTCATTGTAAAAAGCCAAAAACTCACTTTCTGGATATTCACTTAGTCAAAATTGCACTAATTTGACATTATAAAAAAAGCAGCATGTTTATTCACTTTTAAATAAGCAGAGAGATAATAATCTACAACCTTTATTATAATCCTTAAATGAAAGAATAAAAGTTTATAAAAGTAGAATTAAAAATAAATATCTTAATTTTGCTTTATATATTATATTCATGAAAAAAGATACAGACTATACTATTAGTTTTGACGAGGCTAAGGTTGTTTTCTTTGAAAGAAATTAAATAAAAAGAAAACTTTAAAAAAAATTATTATTATTAAAAAAATTTGATACTGAAGCAATTAACTTAATTCAAGAGTTCTAATATTACAGATGTGTGGAATGTAATTGAGAATTATAGGAATATAGTTAATATATGTTTTTAATTTTTTGCACATGAAAAGTCTGCTTTGTCAGAGAAACCATTGATTGTGTTATTATTATTATTACTTTGACTAGTCTTGTTTAATTATTCAAATTGAAATAAATTTTAATTATACATATGGCAATAGCAAATTAAATAAAATTGTAAATAATTAATTTTGCAAAATATTTTTCAAAATCTGAGAAAGTAATTTGTGGAAGGGAAAAAAAAACTTAACTATAGTTGTTAAAACTATAATTTGTTTAAATTTAATGAGTTACATATTGCTAAGTAATTAATATCCAATGTTTACACTAAAACAATGATAGCATTTATTTATTAACAGACTTTTTTTAAGCTTAAAAAAAACCACTGTAGCTCCAATAAAATCACCATCAGATAAAAATTTGCTCCTGTAAATGAGAAAAGCTAATGTGTTATATTTTTACTGATATATTTTAATAATAATAAAAAAATAATTAGTCTGATAATCAGTTGCTAAAAATGTCATGTCACCAGCATCAACAGGATTGAACACAATAGCTGGCATCCAAACAGAGATTTTTTATTGTATTAATCTGGAATTTGATCCAGAAATTTATAATTTTTTAAGGCTGCCAATCTACTATAATGCTAAACTATATAGAAAATAAAAGCACATCGATTTTGCATGCTTTCACTTTCTCTATGAATACAAATGTTCACTCTATACATGTATACTTCTTTTTTTGCTACTAATATGGAGGGCTATAAATATAATTACAAATTTTGAACAAAATATTTACATTTATTTTCTTGTTTTGTATGGTAGTGTAGATCCATGGATTGGATCTCAACTCTACTACTTCTAGTGGTTGAACTTCATTTGAATTTCTGAGAAACAGATCACTCAGCAATTAAATCCTGCAATTACAGCCTATACTATATGCTATTTGAACTTGAAAAGTTTTTATTATTATTTAATTTATATAAAACTCCAACATTTATTTTAAAAGGATGCTGTGAATTAATAGCTCCTCCAATTCAAAAATTATTGCAGGTATCATTTGACAAAGAGAGACTTCCTGGGGTTTTAAAAATAACTAGAATTGTTCCTATATATATATAAAAAAAGGTGCAGAAGATGATCCAAAGAATTACAGAGCAATATCAATTTTACCAACTTTTTCTAAAAATTTTGAAAATTTTTTTTTTTTTTTTCAAAAATAAGAAATGATATTAATAAGCTTATACCAAAATCACAACATGATTTTATATCAAAAAGATCAGTCATTACTAATTTTAAAACAATTCAAGATTATATAGCACATGCCTTAAATACTGGGAAAAAATGGATGTCATATATCTGGAGTTTACATCTGCTTTTGATTTAGTTTCTCATAAATTATTAATAGTCAAATTGATTAAATTGAATGTAAATATAAAAGCAATTAACTGGATACCTTCTTACTTAAAAAATAGTAAATTTATATCTCAATAATGAATGTAGTGAATTAATAAATATCAACCAAAGTATACCCAAGAAGGGGTTTTGACACCATTGTTACTTAATATTTTTACAGCAGATATAGACCAAAATATAAAATATTCAGAAATTTTATCATATACTGATGATAAGATATTTAAGGTAATGTGATTCATATGATATGATTAAATTACAAGGTGATCTAAATAGTTTTGGAAAATTGTGCCTTAATAACAGCATGAAAACAAATGTTGAGAAATGTTGTGTTGTATTAGATGCCAGAAAACCTACAATTTTAATACAAGTTATTATATAGGTAAGGAAAAAATTATAAAAAAAGAATCTCACAAGGATCTTGGAATAAATTTTGACAATAATAATTCCTACAACATACATTATAAATTTTAAATACAAATAAAAGTTATAAATCTATAGTAAAAATATTGAGAAATGGTAACAAGACTTTTCCATAGAAACAAAAATTTATATTATTTAAAGCTTTAGTACTGTCAATGATACACTTTGGATCAGAAATATGGACTAGAAACAATATAACAATGGTAAACATGCTATAGAAAATATTTAACAATTTTATAAAACATATAAATGCAAATCAGAAGAAGTATTATCTTTCTCTTATAAAACAGAGACAATTAAAAGATCTAATTAATTATTATATAATATTATGCATGAGAATTTATGCTTATCAAATTGTATAATTAAAATTAAATTTAAAGAATTAATAAAAAACATGAGGGATCATGGGAAAATATATCCACTACTAAAACTTTAGAACACTCTACTTTACAAAGAATAAGCAAACTATACAACACTATTGATAATAAAGTAGAAATAGAAATTTTATCTATAAAGATAAATTTATAAACATAATGAAATCTATATTATAGAAAATATTAATTGCATGTCTATTATATCATTATTACACTGTCTGCCACTTTAGCTTGACTGTATATATTTATTATATTTAGATTATCTGTGTGTAAACGATTTGTATACTTCAAACTGTATGGAAGATGTATATAAATTATTATCATCATCATCTGGTGATATTCATACTTAGATCTATTTTGATGACTATATATTTTGTTTGTTATTAGAGTATATTATGTTGCAATATTTCCATTTGCAGTGCCTCTACTGATTACCCACTATCTCAATTATATACTTTAAAAATTATACAAGGCATACTATTTTTGGTAGACCTAGATTGATCTCTGTGTGATATATATAAATTCTGGTGTGTTATCTGCTTCTAAATTATATAAGTTTAAAATTGTCAGCATTTTTTATTGGGTCATAAAGTATCAATTATAGGTAGCCGCTTGGCTAACAAATTAGTTCCAAATTTTTCTTTAGAAAGCAGTCGAAGGCAATTTCGCTACAATGGACTCAGGCTTTTTAATTCTTTTGTTACTAACTGCTCAATAGATGTTGATCATTTATCTTATTATAATTGTAAAAAATATTTAAAATTTTGGTTATTGTCTCAAGTGTAATATATTGATTAATTAATATGTATATATTTTATTAAATAGTTTGCATAGAGAAAAACGACATCAAACGGAAAATTAGGGAGGCGTACTTCGTTACTGGTAACAATAACTCTATCAATAGACGCGACGCCTGTTTCGACATCTCCCAACACTGGTATATCTAAATAATTTGCATATATTTTGCATATCGCCATTATCTCTCTATTCTGCATTGCTCGGTATTGCTATGAATATAAGGCAACCCGCCTTGAAAGTGCTAAGCATTTAATATTTTTGCACTCTTTATAGCTTCTCTTTCAAGCGCTTCACACGCTTTTACTTTTATGTATTAATATGTATATCTCTTTGGTTGTATATTTATTCTTATATTATTTGTTTTGGTTTACTTGTTTTAGTATTTATAGTCATGTATTTTATTATTGTTATTGTTTTGGTTTGTAATTAATAATTTAAAAGACTCCTAGCACAAGTTTATCTTGTTTGGAGTATTTCTCTTTCTTATATGTATTGTTTGATTAATAATAAATAAAATAAATAAATAAATTATATATATATATATGATTGATGTAAAACCTTTTTTTGGAATCAATAAGATACCTTTTGAAACATAATAATAATAATTTATTTATTTTAATTATTATTATTATTAAAATAAATAAATTATTATTATTATGTTTCAAAAGGTATCTTATTGATTCCAAAAAAAGGTTTTACATCAATCATGCTTGGTTTACATAGTTTCACATTGTAATTGTTTGCTCAAATTGTATAAATTGTTGTACAAAGTTACACACTTCATGAGGTTAGTTCCTCAAGGTTGAATATCTTTGAGTACAAAATTTTTGTTGCTTAACAATTATTTGCTATTATGTTTGTGTATTATTATGTTAAAGTTATTTTAAGTAATTAATTTAACTCTTAATAGTTTTTGTTTTTTCTTTAGATTTTTGGCTACAATCTTGACTATTCTTTTAATAGCGACCAGGTCACAGCATACGAATCTGGTGTTGCAATTGTTCTGTCGCTGTTTTTATCTGCATTAATTTGTTAATAAATGTGGATGAATGTAGCAAACTATACAAACAGAAATTTCAAAAATAAAATCTTCCATATGTGTATAAAGCCATACAAAATACATAGATTTAAGCATTCATTCAAAAGTAAAAACAAATAAATAAAATCATATTGACTAATGAGTAAAAAAAAACAACTATCTAAATCACTATTTCAATAATGATATTGGACAATAATTAATGAAAGCCCTAAGAAAAACAATCAATTTTTTGAGTATTTATGGTAACAACACAAACTCATGATTTTTATCAATTTTAGTTATTATTTATTCAGCAATGAATTTAAATTTTTAAAACAGCTGAGTGTTTCCAATCATTATAAAGGAATCTGGAGACATCTTAATCTTATAATAGATTCTGTTGTAAGTTTACTTAGTTCTTCAACATACTGAACAATCATTAATAACATGATTTATAGTTTGTATGCATCCTCCTAAGTCAGATGCTTTAGAAAATTCCAATTCTGAAGCAGATAAACACATCAACCACATGTAATCTGAATCTGTTAATGATATTACCTAAATAAACCAAATCAATTTATTAAAAACCTTTCTTGAATGAACATCCAGAAAGAAAATATTGATTGGAGATGCATTTTAGACAAAAAACTATTTTCTGACTTAGACATAAATTTAATCTCTTTTGTAGCTTTTAATATATTATTTGTCATCTTGCTACACTTGGTGAACAATATATGAAAAAATGGTAATCCATTAAAACTATGCAATAATATTTTTCATGGTAATATTTAATTGTGTACCTAAAAGTTTAGTAGAAACACAATATTCAATGCAAAATAAGAGGATAGTATTCTGCAATAAAATATATTACAGCTAATAATTATTTTTTTTTTGGGGGGGGGGTAATTATTTACATCTCAATTCGAAGTATTACCAACCAGCTTTCCATAATAATTGTTCTTAGAAATTATTTTAAAACTATGACAAAAAAAAACTATAATCAAAGGTTATTCTAAAATAGAAGTCTATTATTGTAGAAAATTTCAATCTATTTCTCTTCTTGTTGTTTGATATACTGCTTCTTTTGGACTGAGGAGGAGGTTTTAATCTTTCAAAAAGATTTTTACACTTTGTTATGAGAATGTTGCTATTTCTAGAAAAGATTGTTTTCATGAAATCAATGCAATATTAATATTGCTGATATAGAAAAATTTTCTTAAAAACCATTAATGAATATAATTAAATAAATAAAGAAGAAAACTGATCCTGTAAGAGACCATTTGATAAGCTTTTGTATTTACTATAATGCAAATATTTGGTAAAAAAAATTGGTTTCTTTCTTTTTTATAATCCAATGCTAAGTTCACTTTCAGTGAAGTTCACCATAATATTTGCCAATTTGAATTACAAACACAAATGAAGAGAAAAATCAATATGATTTTCATTAGATAAGTAATTTCTTTTATTGATGAGAATTTTGTCAAATAATTAGTTTTCCTGCTTTTAAGCTTTTAGAAAAATATTGTTTGCAAACTGTAATTTTCTAAAAAATTCTGAAAAATGTTTATTCTTGCCTAAATTCAGTCTATTTAAAAGTAGAGTTTTTAACTATTGCCTTAATTATTGTTAAGATGATTCTTTCAAGGAGTTGCAGTAAATACAAAATAATGACATTGGGTGATATTTTAAATACTTGTTGAGTTTATTAGGTTTTTAAACTGCTGTAATTTTGCTTCTATGTCACATTTTTTAAAGGGTTTGTGTAGGAATAATATTGGTGAATAATTTTTCCAATCATACCCTGATTTTAAATCAAAAATTTGTTAAAAAACTATAGTAGTATGTTGTTTGCTCTTAAGGCTTTTTATTATAATTATAGTAATTAGTATTTTATTTAACTTTAAGAACTTTTTTAATATAAACTAGCTTTACGTATAATGTTAAATTATCTTGATATTAAATTTTACCATATATTAATCACTTTTTTTAAAAGTAAAAAAAAAAGTTTTATAACGTTGATAAACTTGTTTTTTTAATTAAAAAAAAAAAATAGATAAAAACGAAAATAAATGTTTACTTTCAAAATTGAGATTTTTGCGATTTTAAATGAACTATAAAGAATCCATAACAAACACGTGATGTTTTAGCATAATTAAATTAAATTTGTTTTCGTACTTTTTTTTTAAAATCATAACCCAAATCTTGTGAAGATACAAGGTATCTTTTTAAACGCTATTAACATTCCAGTGAATTAAGGGGACAAATTGAAATATATATATATATATTACGTTTATAACATTTTTTATTTACAATAATAAACACACACACACAATCTTGCGGTTAACTTTTCTGGAAAGATACATATAGGATTGTTGTCTTAAACGAAAACAAAGTTTCATTTATTTTCTATAGAAATTCTTTTTTAAATTAGATGTTTATAATTTTTGTATGTTTTTAAATTTTTAGAGGTGTATGAGTATCAAAGTTTTTTATTTAAAATTTTAAAATCATCGTTATTAAGAAGATAGTCTTATATTACAGTCATATTTTTTAATAACTATATCAATATTCATTTGACCAATCAAGATTAATCTCGGATATTCATTCTATAGCTAAAATTATCTACACATTTATTTACTGATCAACATTCATGAGCCATTATAGGCTAGCTACCTGAAAAGTTCTAATCTAGTTTGTGATGCAAAAAAATTTCAAGATCCATTTGGTCTGTTCCTGAGTTTATTATACATTCTTAATATATAGGTTATATGAATACAGACTTTCACGCCACCCACAGCTCACCACTCTATCTCATATCACTGATATACTTGAACACATATATGTCGAAAAGATAAATAATCACCAATATACATATTTCATGCTAAACCAGCAATCATCAGTTGGTCCAGATTACCATTTCTACACATATATGCAATAAGTGCTCAGACATATATTATGATAGCCAATCTTCATACTTTAATGGACAGGCTTCAATCCACTCCACACTCCAACCCTTCAACTGTCCATCCAATTGAAAATCTGAAGGAATGCTCAGGGCCACCCTGAGGCCGAGATTCTTGTCACACCCATGTTAACCTAAAGTCAATCTGACTCCTTATGTACAGGACATAATCCATTTAATACATAGACAAGGGATGGGAAGACATCTCTACTATGTAATAACTGAAATACAGGCTTATTATATACCTGTTATCAATACATGTAATATATAAGGTATATGAGCACAGACTTTCACACCACCCACAAGTCACCACTCTATCTCATATCAGATATCTGTTCATACCTTGTATATGTATTAAATGGATTATATTCTGTACATGAGAAGTCAGATTGACTTTAGGTCAACATGGGTGTGACAAGAATCTTGGCCCCTTTGAGCATTCTATCATCAGATTTTCAATTGGATGGACAGTTGAAGAATTGGAGTATGGAGTGGATTGAAGCCTGTGCATTAAAGTATGAAGATAGGCTATCTTAATATATGTCTGAGCACTTATTGCATGTATGTGTAGAGATAGTAATCTGGAACAACTGATGATTGCTAGTTTGGCATAAAATATGTATATTGGTGATTATTTATCTTTTCAACATATATATGTTCAAGTGTATCAGTGATATAAGATAGAGTGGTGAGTTGTGGATGATGTGAAAATCTGTGCTCATATACCCTATGTATTACATGTATTGATACAGGTATATAATAAGCCTGTATTTCAGTTAAACATTCTTAAATTAATTAGAATAAGACAAAAAACAATTAATTAATCTCCATAATATATACATATTGATATAAATGTATGGATATAAATATTAAATGTTTATTTTTGTTTTTAATTTTATGAATATGATATATATATATATGTGTGTGCAATATATTTTATAACTCTGAAGAAGACATTGAGAACCAAAATTGTACAATAAAGAAATTAATTAAATAAAGTAATGCAAAGAGTGTTTACAAGGGGTATAATTTTTAGACATTTATCAGAAAGTCTTTAGAAGAAAAATTCATCAACGTAGATAATAGAATAATTTGAGTTAATATGTTTAATTGGAATTGATGTAAAGTGCCATTTTTTGTCATCTTGCTTACATAATTTTATTTAAAACATTTGGCTATTAGGATTGTTCTAAAATAAAACTAAAAAAAAAAAATGACACATACATTGTCCAGCTTGATTTGGAACAGTTGTAGAATAACCGATTCCAGAGTTCAAGCCCTGTGGATCACAATCCAGATTTATCACTTGAGATGAAATCGCAAACAATAAGCCATTTAATTATTTTTTACACAGTAACATTAAAATAGCTGGTGAGAATTAGATGTAAATCTTTCTTTAAAGTTGTCAGTCAATCAAGTGAGTCACATTTCAACTTTTAGTGCTATTTCAACATATTCAGAACCATTGCAACATTTTTTTAAAAACGTTTTAAAAAGATAAGATAATCTATGTACAGATGTTGGATGAATGTATTAAATTATAGATCATGCTAATGCAAAAATAGTTTGGTAGTTTCTGGTAATAATTCTAAGAAGGTATCAAATTATCATAATATATCAATGAAGTCATCCAATATCTTGAAAAGAGATGCATTCATTACTGGAGAATGGGGACAATCCAAGATAAAAATGATTTGAATGCCTTCTCTTGTAGTAGCATTTATCATAAATAAAAAATAAAAAAAAAGCTTGTTTAGAGCTATTAGCACGCTCTTAATTTTACATATTTGTAAGTGCAAGCTATATATAAGTCATGTGACATCTGACTTGTTATTATTACTATTAATATATATTTTAGTAACAATTAGAAAAATAAATCAAGGAATTAAAAATTGTCAACATCATTTGCAATAATTCCCAATAACTGAAGTCTCATCATTCTAAGATAATAGTAAAGATAAAAGATAACTGGAATTATACTATATTATTTTCAATAATATGTTATCTAAAGTTTAAATCCAGTCTATTTAATGTTGAAATTTTTTTTCAAATCTCAAACAGGCTTTAGAAATCTATAGATATCTAATATTGGTCAGTAAATGGGTATTTAACTATTATTAGATAGCAAATAAAGTACATGGTTTATTTTATTGAAATCCGTATAATATTGCAAATTATAGCACTAACTAGACAATATAATGTAGCTATATAGCTACATTGCTGCACTAAAAATAAATGTATAATGCAACGGTACTTTGGTATTATTCTATGACGTATTACTCTGGTGATGTTTGCATCTGATAATATTTATTCAAAGTTTCCATTTATGATATAGCAACCAATAATCCTGGCGTGACTAATGAAAATCAAATAAACGGACCCTTTTCTTTCCATTTTACAAGATATTAAACAGTTCAGTCCTCTACAATGATTCCCTCCCCATCCCTACAATATAATACATTTCTCGCACCATTTGTAAATAATAATATTATATTTAAAAATACATTTACAATTAAAACATTGTATATTTTTGTTTTGTTTTTTTTTCTATAACTTTTTTTAAATAATTTTTTTTTTTTAATATAACGTAAAACTTACAGCTAAAAGTTTGTCACAGCTTATCGTTTAAAAAAACATTTCAGAGTTCTTTTTCATATAACTCCTTTTTTCATAATATATATATCTCCATCATTGGAAATAAGATTTTTTTTTAGATCAGAAGTTTGGTATTTCATATTTTTCCTTTTTCCATAGTAAGTGTATCTCTCCATCACTGGAAATAAGATGTTTTTCTTTTTTATATTTAAAGTTTGGTATTATACAGGACGAGTGTTTATGATGGCACAAGTGCTGTACTACGCCACAAGGGGGAAAGATGGCTTTGACAGCATGAAGTACCATGCTAAAAAAGCACAACTCATAAGTACCTGTTTTATTTAGTAACATAATGCTTTTTTTTACTTTTTTCATAACAAATATATGTCTCCATTATTTTTTTAGACTTGAATTTTCATATTACACATGGCATGATGGATTACTCCTGATAACATATTCTAAGTTTGTTATATGTCCACAGGATCTGTGGACAAATTTTATCAATTAAGTTTGTCCACACATTCCTTGGAGACATTATTTTAAACATATTGCAAACTTGTAATAATACATCACCACAATAATAAATCATAGAAGGAATAACACCAAAGTACTAATGCAACTATAATAATTGACAATATTATAAGTCCCTTAAATTTAAAATTATATAAACAATATTTAATTTTCTCATACATTTCTCTTATAATAATAATATTTAATTTTATCATATTTTTATAATGTCTTGATTTACATATTTATCTTTCCTAAATAATAATGAGAATTCACAAACATTACTTTTTTTTAATTTGTTCTCTCTCTTCCATAATTTTGACTATTTAACAGTATTAATTTTAGTTTTGAAAAATGTACTAAGAGAAAAAAAGTTTTCTCTTCAGTATATTATTTAGCAATTTTAATTTTAACCGTTAAGAGAGATAAGTAGGTAAAGTTTTATATTTAGTAATATTTTTTAAAAGAAAAAAATATATGATTTAAACATTTTGTTAAAAGTTTAATTAATCACAGTTGTTTTTTTTTCTTTCTTGTTTCTCTATTCTCTAAAAGAAAAGGCAGTGCTTTCAAAATCAATGTAATTAATCTGATTATTTTGTTTTTCTTTTGACATGAAAAAAACTAACTTAATAAAAATTTCAAAAACTATGGTTCTAATTTAAGTTTTGACTTGTTTCCAATTTCAATTTTGAAGGAGGGAAATATCTAAACAATGTTTTGTATAAAATTAACCCAATTGATTAGTAATAAATTTTGTCATGTAGGATACAGAAAATTGTAATTTGTGTGAAATAGGTTTGTTCCAAAAATAGGAATATGTTTCACTCAACCAAACTGTTGAAGAGGTCAGTAGAAATCTTAACCAAGCTGTTGAAGAGGACAATCAGTCAACCAAGCTGTTGAAGAGGACAATCATGCCTGATATGGCTGCTGAATCCAGTAGAATTTTATCTTTGTATGGCACACTAAGTTTATCTATAAAAATGTTTTCTAAAATGAAGACAAACATATACTAAGTTTAGCTAAAAGTTAAACATCATCTATCTACATGTAACCTGCTTCACTGGAAAAAAATATAAAAAGAAAATATCCCTGAAGTAACTAAAAGTATGAATGTCTCTATCTTTATGTGTTTAGTAGTATAGCCAGACCTGGAAAGTTATTAGAATGAAAAATTCTTTGTGTGTTATCCTGAAACAATTGTATGATAAAATGGATAATTTAATTTAACTGTATGCATTAGTAACCTGGGGATGCCTTCAAGAAGAAAACTTAAATGGATGGACTCAAAAAGAAATTAAAACCATGGAACAATGTATTTTCTTTAATGTGCACATTACATTTACATTTATAAAGTTTTTAAATTTAGTAAAATGTTTTTTTAATATCATTATTTTTCTCTAAAATTAGAAGGATTTTAGCCAATTTAAAATTTTATCTTTGTTAGATAAATTTTTGTTTTTACAAGTAATACTTAGTCATAATGAATAATTTTTTTAAGCTAACATTTTCTTTTGAAACATGTTTTTTTATTGTTATTTTCCCATCAAAATGATAAAAAAAAAGTTTTGTTTAGGTAATTTAATTTTTATTAAATTACATTTAACAATTTTTTTTGAAACATGTTTTTTATTCATTTGATTTATGTTCTCCCCAAAATTATACAAAGGGTTAAGATAATTTAAAATGCCCTTATCTCTGATTGAAAAGTTATTCTTCAATTTTAGCTATTGAAAAAGAAATAACTTAATGAAAGTAAAAATTAATTTAATAAATAAAAATCTACTAATCATGTATATATTTGAATTATATTATCATGACATTTTCATTAATTATTAATATTAGTTTATTAAATAATTGTTTAAAATAAATTTTAGTGTTAATGTCTTTATTCCTCAAGCTATCTGTTCCATGAATAGGTAATGTGTGTGACTTCATTTCATTATAGCATAGTATCTTATGAATTTTTAAATTATCCCAGTAAAATTATATAGATTAAGCTGTAATATTTATTCATCTCTTGTTCACAATTACAGTTCATAGGGTCTTATAATCTTGAGCTAGCTCTAAATCATAATGGTTAGTTATATGAATATATGGGTTTGTGTTTGAACATCCAGATGACAATTTTGTATGGTGCAAAGATATTATCTTTAAAGTCCATTCATTACATTTTGTTTTTATTAGAAATTAAGTTTATAGTTAGCCAGTACACTAATAGTGTTATGTGACCAGGGCAATGATGATCAGCATGCTTCAATATCTCAGCACTATTTTTTATTGAGTTATGGATTAGCACTTGAGTAGGTGCATCAAGAGTATTATATTCTGCACTAAGTTACTTATATGATTAGTCCATGCTAACTCTCATTTGAATATGCTCCTTATATATTCCTTGTTAATTTTTTTCATTCTCATGATTATTTGTCATTATATTTGTGATATGTAGGAAGAATGATAGTTTCCCATCTCTACATATTCAACACACATTGATCCCTATCTTTTCATACTGTTACAATAAAGGTTGGACATATAATACTCTATCATTCTATGCTTACTGTAAGAACACATTGCACATTATTACAATCATATAGGCAAAATTATTTTATCTTTTTAATTACTTTTACTAATGCACTAACTGCTTTGTAAATTAATTAATATAGCTCATTTTTGGTGAATTTTGTTTAATTTGCATCATTTTTCAATTGGTAAAGTACATCTTTATAAACTTACAAAATACTACAGATGCATTAAATATGTATTTCCAAGTTACATATTGATCTAGTCAGTAGCTTATGAGATTATGAAATTAATTGTTATACAAGCATGTAAAAAGTAAAAATATTAATGATTTAATGATAGTTTCAGTGTTCTTGGATCGTGAAAAAAACATGTAAAAATAAATTTGCTTTTGAAAATGTTAAGAGACTTCATGAAGAGAGAAACCATAATAAAAGCAAAATTGAGAAGCAATGTTCATAAATAGAAATAAATAATATAATTAATAAACAAGCTGCTAATGTTAAAATTTGAAAATCCTAGGATTTGAGTTAAAAACGTTTGCTTCCATTATGGTTTTCAATTTAAATGGAAGTTAAAGAGGATTAAGTAATTAACTGAAGTACTTTTATGAATTGTAAGACCACATAATTGTTAATCATCATTACATTTATTATTTTTGATTATTATTATAATATTTATTAAATAATGGACATTTTATTTGTGTTATAAATGTATGGTGGGAAATTTCAATATGATGTCTTTTCACTAAGTTGATCACTTTTGAGATTATAGTGTCAATTAACAATTTTGAAGTAATTTTATGGATTAGGTATACTGAAATGATTTTCACATTAAAGTTAGTTAGTAATTAAAGAAAAAATCCTTTAAATGGATTTAATAAGTTACTTGAAATAAGAAAAAGTTATGTAAATTAATATACAAGCTAGTACAATTTTAAATTTTTTTAATAAGTTAGAACCAAGCATTTAAAAGCAAATTTAAAATATTGATCTTATAGGATAAATTTATACAGACTACATAACTATTTTTAATTACAGTATATGAATAAAATGCTTGCATCATGAAGCCACTTATTTTCTTTTCCCCAAAGGATAAATGATTGTTTGGTGTATAGAAGTGTGTATGTGCATTCACAAACCAACATGTTTTAGAGTATGTTATTAATAAAAAAAATATTAAAATTATTTTTTTTTTTTTCTCATATGCCATAGCATCTGCCGGGACGCGAACCCACAACCGTCTGCAACCAATTACTTGCTTGCACGGCGGCTACGATGACCTCTCGGCTAACAACGCTTGACAATTATTTTTTCTTTAAAAAGTAAATTATGCTAATCAATTAAATAATGATCTATTTTTAATTCAAAAAAAGAATTCACAAAATCAAGCCAGATAAGTCTTGTTAGCTATTTATTGAATGATTCATCCAGACATATTGTGTGCTATGCTATCCAAGATTCATCATGCCACATATAATAAAACACGAAATAAAAATATGGTTGGTAAAACATTTTAACTGAATAAAGAAAAGTATTGCAAATTTACATTATTTTATTAGTATTTGTTTTATATATAAATATTATCTTCTTACACAAAACATATCATATGAGAGATTTATTTGATGGTGATTTTGGAATCAGATTCATAACTCAACAGATGATATTTTAGACTATGTTACAGCTTAAATGGGGCTCCAGTGTGATGCAATATGTTTTTATGAAGTGATAATATTTTATTTACATTAATATATCAATCCATATACAAAATCTAAAATAAAATAGGGGTACTCCATGTCTTTCATGATAAAACATATATGGGATGGGTAAAGGATCTGGGTTGTTACAATATATATAATTTATTTCTTATAGTAAAGTCTGTATTGAGTTTTTCCTTATCTCCTCTAACAATCTTTATAAGAAATATCTATATAACTTTTTTATCTTTATTATTTTATTTCTATTTCACTTTGCTTTACTTTTATCAGTTTTGTTTACGTCTTATTATTATCATATTTAAAAAGAATAAGAATAATTCCATCTCTGAAATGCTTGACTTTGACAAGAGTATTTAACACCAAAATCCATTAAGGTTATATTTAAGGTTTTCAACATTTTCCCCATATATAAAATATTATTAATATTTCTTTTAATTTATTGTGTATTACCAATATAAGTATTGAGTTATTATTGTATGAAGTTGATGACAGGATGTGTCAATAGCAAAATATCATTTCAAACTGTATATGACAGAGTAATCATTACTTCTTATACTGTGTTGAATCTTGGGAATAAGAAACCACAACACAATAAAGTTGTAGTACTTGAAGAAAATCCCTCAAGATTACAGATACTTGAGAATATGTGGAAAGATAAAAATATGTTTCAATATGAATGAACTGTTTATCGTTGGACAGTCATTTAATGATTTCAATATAAGGGATAGCGGTTGGAGTTGGGGTTGCAAGAAACAAATTACAACAAGTGTCTGAAATATATAGATTATAAACGAAGAAAAACTTTGTGTTAAAATAAAAATGAATTTATATGATAAAATCTTATTAATTAGTAAAATAAAGCAAAGTTCAATTGTAACATTTTAAATCATATACTAATATTTAAGCAGAAACAGCAAAAAAGAAATTAGTATGATTTCTATTATCAAAAAGATATTACAGAATATTACAATACTACTATAATAGAAGTTTTTACTTGAGTAATTCAAATAATTAAATGTATAATTAAAAAAAGTTTTATGATTATGAGACACCAGAAATTGATCAAATTTGCAGCAAGACATATTTCTAGTGATTACTGATTGGAATTCTAAACCAAAAATGGGAAGAGCAGAAATGCCATAGGACAATCTGAACTTTGAAATATATGTAAAGCTTGAGAAATATTAAACTTTTTAGAAATACAATCATCTTTCTTTTTATTAATAAATGTTTCAAAAAGCCAGATGGCAGTAACCAAACAGATTGCACTCTTAGCAATCATCAAGAACAAACTAAATTTTTAATAAAGAACAAAAAAACATAGCAAGAACAGTGGTGTAAATAAATGCATGTGGATCCCTGGATCTTAGAAATCCTTTTACTGTCAATCAATAAATTAAAATATGCTTAACAAATTTTAAGGTATATGATACAAATATTATTATCAATTTTTTCAAAATTTTGTGTAGAGACCCAGAAGTTCTATCTAGGCCCCTGAATGGTATATACAATTGCTCAAATTTGCACTTTTCATTCTGTTTGTACAAAATTATCACTAAATTATATACATTTTTGATAGCAAGCTTGTATCATATATAAAATTTAAATAAGCAAATAATAGTGAAGTTTTACTAATAATAAAAAAAGCATTACATTCTACATAAGAATTAAACTAACGACTTAGATATATTTATAAAAGTCTTGCGTTGTTAGCCGAGAGGTATCGCAGCCGCCATGCAAGCACGTAGTTGGTTGCCGACGGTTGTGGGTTCGCGTCTCGGCCGACGCTATGACACATGGAAAAGATATATATATATTTATAAAAGTACCACTAATGGCAGCGG
The DNA here is from genome assembly GCA_028023455.1 of Epiperipatus broadwayi. Taxonomy (NCBI): domain Eukaryota; kingdom Metazoa; phylum Onychophora; class Udeonychophora; order Euonychophora; family Peripatidae; genus Epiperipatus; species Epiperipatus broadwayi. The sequence continues at coordinate 437,654 of JAQFVV010006486.1, forward strand.
TAAAGTTGGATTGATAGTTATTCAAAAAGAAAATCCGAATGCTTTATTTATTTATTAAGAGGAGAAATAAAATATATAAATTATTCAAGAAATGAATTTGGTTGTTAATTTATAAACGTTTAAATTTTATTATTATTACGGGATGCATTAATAAATGATCACCTGTCAATTCCTTTCACTATATTTGTATTATTTATTTAGAAACAAATTTGAATAATAATGTTCATGTGTACTTTCGGTGGCTTTCGCCACAAGTGTTAATCTTTCACGTAGGACAAAAAAAAATGACAATGTTATTTGAATTGCTGTCATTATATATATATTAATCGTTCAGAAACAGATTTAAAGAATAAACTGCGAACTATGTTGCTACCTCGTAAACGACAGTCATTCAGGGACTGATTTTGTGGATGATGTGCAAACACGGCTTTAAATTCCTTTCATCACTATAAATGTGTTGGTTATGAGGGAATAAAATTTTGGTTATAATTTGCGAATACCGATTCATATTAGGACAAAATTTATGTAATAGCTTTTAGTGAAAAAACGGAAGTAATAATTTATAAGGATTATTATATATTATAATCTCATATATAAATATATATTTTAGCTGTCAGAAAATATTGAAAAAGACAAGGAAAGTTACTAACACTTTATCCAAGATCTCCCTGTCACTCCCAGGCAAGGTGACACTATTAAACATGTTAATATTTCCGCAAATCAATTACTATATCCCAATCTTCAAGTTGATCAAGACCTTCCAGAACACCATTAATTCTATCTGCACCAAACTGTTGTGGAAAAAGAGGATAAGGAAGACTGTATGTATAAGTTTTTCCAAGGTGCAGAAACTGAAACATCTAAATGGTCTTGGCCTACATAATATCAAAGTGTTTTATGCTCAAAGAGCACTAGCTACATTCAGGGCTATGGAAGTGACAAAAAATGAAGCGCAAATGGCTGAATTGGTGGAGCCCACGGATACCCCACCACCAAGAATAACCAAATGGGTTAAAAACACAAAAGCTCATCTAAATGGACTTTTCCTGGTCACAGACCAAATGATTAATACCAAAAACTTACTGGGATGTATATAAATACATATATTCCAGGCAAGAAAAGACACACTCAATTAAATATATCCATAAAAGTTTTAATTTCAAAAACAAGACACTGGGCTTTTGAGTCAAAAAGAGTGGACTTTATAATCAAATATAACCCCTATTTACTACCAACAAGTCACTTCCTATGCAGGGGGTTCCATAAAATTGATATGTTGTGTAATCTGTGTAATACTTATGAGGAAACAATGAGACATATTTTCTTTACTTGCTCTCATTTGACATGATCTTAGAGACAAGTTAATTTCAAGTGGACTGCCAGATTGCAGAGATGTTCTTGAACTTGGCAAAGCTTTGAACATCAGAAAACTTGCCATAATAATAATGGCCATCTTTGTTCTGTTTACCCTGTGGATTACTAAATGTGACTTGAAGTTTAAGCAAAGCATGCTGAACCCGTGGAAAATATTCAAGAAAAACCCGTGCAATCTTAAAGTCAGGGACTGACTGCTGGCACCTGAAAGTCTATACATGAAAACTTGGAATCAAATATCCATAAGTGACAGTGAGATCATCCCTTTGAGAATAATGTCCAATCTATAAACTGACAAAAGGTGGAGCAATGAAAAGCAAGGCATCTGAAGCATCGGATAAGCACTTCTAGTTGGAATAATAGCTGAGCATATTGGAAAAAAAAAACAAGAGTTTACTTTTGAGATTACCATTTGTAGTGTGAGATGGTGAAAGTGATTAGTGGTGGCAGAAAATGATGAGGATACCACTCGGAAAACACAAACTAAACTACAGATTGGAGTTAAAGCCCATCAAAAAAACTGATTACATGACAAAGTGGTTCACACAGACACATCCTTATGCTGGTAGGGAAATCTACAGTGGTTCTTGGATTTCTTTCACCTGTGGACAATAATGAGGCATAACCTCAGAAACAATCTACTGAAGTACTGAAAAGAAGCCTATCCAAACCAGTGATAGGAATAGAACTCAGAATCACCAATTAAACCATTGATTGACATTAAAATCTAATAGAACTGACCATATGATCAAAGAATCTATACAAATGAATCTCATTCTGCAGAATAAACTATAGTTGTACCTGAGACCAAGACAGCTATGAATGATGAAGACCAGTCTCAAAAACTGTTTTCCAAGTTGTTAACATAAAATAAGATATCGATGTATTTATCTGTAATAAATAATTGTTCTTAATAAAAATAATAATAATAATAATTTTTGAAAACTGTCTTCCTGCCCAGAACAGTACATGCAATATTTATTTTATAAGTTAACGTGTATTAAATCTGTAATTACGAAAGCACGTTTAAATGCTTCCAATGGAAATGATCATATAGATCCCAGTGATAAATGAAATTGTGTTGTGTGCATAATAATACGGTTTCTAGCATTCTCTTAATCAATCTTCTAGCATTTTAAACATTTGATTGGCCATTATAGAAAAAACAAAAAACAAATTTAATGTGATATTTCTTATTTTTAATAAATTTTTTCTAACATTCACATATATAAATTTATAGTAGTTCATTCTTCCATAAACTGATTACTTGTTTGTATTATATTTTAATAATCTATGCTTTTATATATATGCATAAATAAAAAATGAAACACTTTCCCTAAAGAATTCTCATAAAAAAATCCCAATAAAACAGAAGATATTATTTTTCAGGTTTGACAATTGTTGAATGGTAAAATAAGTTTTTCCCATCCATATTTATTATTTAATTTAGAATAACAATGCCTCATTGACCAAGTAATATGATACAGCTAGACTAGCTGGGATAACTGTAGCCTAATTAATGAAAATAAAATCTCTTAATGATTTAAACTGTTAAAAATATATAATTTTTACTAGCATAGATTTTTTTTTAAAAGTGTCATAGCATCGGCCGGGACGCGAACCCGCAACCCGGGCAACTGCCTGCAAGTGCAAGGCTGTCGCGCTGATTTCTCGACCACCAATGCAAGACTACTAGCATAGATTTAAACTTGAAATAGTGTATAGGGCAAGCTGGAGAGCAAACCCCTATAACTATGTAGTTCTCATATATATACACAAGTTAATTTTAAAACAATGTCTGTAGTGATTTAGTTTGTCAAATACGTATTCTTTACATATCGTAGAAATATTAGAATCCAAATGATCCAGCCAAAACTTCAATTATAATACTTGTATACATACGTATATATTGCTAAGGATAAAACATCTTTTAAATAGTTCATTGCAGGATAAATGCTCCTCAGTAGACCTCATATGAAGAGTGATAGAAAAGCATTATTGATCAAAACCTGAAAAAAAATTTCAATTTTATGTAAGCCAAATTCGAACCTAGGTCCAAATCATGATAAATAGTTGTATTACCATTCCATCATAAACATCTCCAGTATATATATAGATTACATATATATAAGTTTTTTACATTTCTTTTTTTACATAAAAATGATAGAACAAAATATGTAAAAGAATTTATAGGTAAAACTTTGTGTTGATTTAGAAACAAGCAAGAAGTTATCATTTACTGTAAAGATACTTTTACATTTCCTATTAAACTAATGAAAGCTTGTTATTAGAACAGAAATTAAATTAAGATTAATTCAATTAATTTACTGAATTAAAACTTGATTAAATATAGAAAATACTGTAATATTAGATTCAAATGCTAATTACTTTTATTTAAGAAATAAAATAGAAATTATTTAAAGAGCTGCTTTAATTAACATAATATAGAAATATTACAGAATTTATTTAAAATATAATTAAATTGTCACAAAAAAAAAAACTGCACTAAAACATTATTTAAGTGCAAAGTTAAATATAACATTTACTTAATTTAATATATATAAATTAATTATCTATATAGAAAGAATTTTTTAATAAATTTTATATAAAATTACACTATATATATATGTAATAAAAAATTCTAATGGATAGTTACTCATAGCATGAGATGCTAAACACGTTAACTTAACTCTTAAGTATATCATTCTGTCATTACTCTAAAACACAGAGAACGTGTTTTGCACACTTGAAATCACTTTATTTTAATTAATAAACCTTGATGCAGTATCAGTTTTGAATTAATACCTAATTTATATGAATTCCTGAAAAATACACTGATGAGATGTATTAACAGATCCATAATTCCCTATAAAAGTTGTAATGCTGGCATCTTTGAGGACTTGGTTTTGATTATCTAGTGACTTCTTTCTTTTCAGAACATTACTAAAATTCAATGTGTTTTGGACTATGTCACATAAAAAAAATGAATCAACTATAAATATAATGTGCTATCTTGAGAAATTAATAAAATACATAAAGACAGATGATGTAGATGATTTCATCTTTTCCCCATCATAAAGAATCTCTGCATTCACTTGGTGTAATATTACAGAGAAAAAACAAATCTTAATGATTCGATGATCCTTTCATTCATCAGATTTCTCAATTATAACTTCTAGTTGTTTCTATCTATCATACAATGTGAAAATGCAGATCCACTTGGCTATCATCATTATTGATAACACTACATCTAAAAAACATGAGAAAAAGTAACTACAACAAAGATGAATGTTTTAGATAGCAAGTGACAATTATATTAAAAATCTTTAAATCTGAAAGATGTGTCTTCTGTGTAATTTTTATAAATGTGTGTTCAATATAAGTCTAAAATGTTTTTTTAAAAAAATCTAAATATTTTACAATAATTCTCTATACTGAAACAGTGATATTTTCATCACCATACCATCAATTCTCTAAAGAACAGAGACTTATCTAGAGATCTTTATCACAAACTTCACTTTTCCTCAACTAGCTTCCAATTCAGTTCTGCATTTCATCTCTGTATTTACTTTGGAGTTATCTTAATAAATTAATCAGTTTCTTATTTCTAAATTTCAGTTTTATAATTGTTGTAAAATAAATCCCAGTTTAAATTTAATTCTATTCATTTCTTTTTTTATCATGTTTTTGTTATAATCAGCAAACATTTCCTCATATTTATAAATGTTAAATGTAGATTATTTTTATTTAATGTTCATAGTTGCATCCATTCAATGTGAATATTTTCAATTCATACTTTAAAATGACTCAAACATATTGTTGTAGACAAAAATCATATCATTTTAATTTATTTAATGATTTAGATATATTATAATAGTTAGAATATTATTAGCATATAATGATATAAAAAGTTAATATTTTGCAATCATGTATGACTAGAAAACAACACTGTTTAGAAGTTTTGATTTTTTTTAAAGTTAAACCATATTAGAAATGTATAACAAAAACTAATCAAATTGAAAATTTGTGCTAAGTGATATGTGACATTCCTATAAAAAAATCTATAAAATATAAAAGTTTCAATCACTCTTCTAAGTATGTATACATAGTGTAAAACATTCAAATAATTTTTAGGTTTTAACACTGTACTCCATATATATTCTATTTTTATCCTATCATCAAACATGATTTATGGTAATAAAAAAAAAACTTTTTAAATAATATACTTTTTATATATGATTACAACACATGAATACTAACTAAAACTAAACTATATATAAGACTGAAGCATAACATTAATTTACATATAGGAATAAATTTTAAAATTATATTCAACCAATGTTTAATTACTTGCAACTGTATGATTCTCTGTCTATTTAGGATTAAATAACTTAAATTAATCACTTGATACCATATTTGAGTACTAAAGTGAATGGCTAAAAACAATAGTTTTATTTAAGCTGATTTTGTTTTTTTCTTTACTTTTTTTGATTGTGAATCAGTCCATAAACTTTAGAGCATCATTATTACCTGGGTAATTTTTAGATCAATCTTCATTTAGAATTGAGACTTTCTAAAATATAGATTGCAGATTTCATATATTAGTACTTTTATTTTAACTATCTGACACCATTTTCATTATATTACTTTTCTCCGACATCTTTTAAATATTTAGAAATGTGAAATTAGTTTTTTTAATAATAAATTAGACATATATTTTGGGATGTGTAAACTTTATGGGCTATCGAAGCTATAATCCAGAGGCATTTAAATAAGAGGAAGCATCAAAACTTAAGATTTAAGATCTCTAATGTGATCAATACATATTTTGCTACCAAACAATTATTTTTATTCTTATTCATTAACCACCACCATCATCATCATATTCTACTATTATCAATCCATGAGGATGAAGATCTTCCCATATTTAATTCAGTTTCTTTGATCTCTAGTCTCTCAACTCCACATCAATCTCAACACACTTCCTTATTTCATTCATTCATTTTACATGTAGTATCTTTGCAGGTCTTTTACAATCTCTTGGAACTCAGTTTAAGATTCCAACTATCTATCTACAATCATCTTTCAAGAAATATATCTGGTCTAGCACCATTTTAGTCTCTGAATTATGTCAATGCTAGCAGTAATACTTAATCGTTCTCTTACAAATGTATTTTATTTTCAATCCCTTATATTACTTCTAATATACATCTTTCCACAGTTCATTGGGAGATCTGAAGTCTCTACAGTGCTCTTCTGTTAAGTATCCAAGATCCATAGGTAAGAACTAATAAAACACATTTATCAAAAAATCAAACACATAGGCATATTATATCTACCAAATGTAGCCCATTCTATTTTAACTCTATGATTAATTTTATATTTCCAGTTGTTTTTATAATCTAACCAAGATATTTGTAATTGTTAACTTATAACAGACTATATAAAGTAATCATCCTTTCCTCACAAGCACTGTTAAACAATAGTGTTCAATCTGCAAAGATACTCTTGTCTCAGCCATAAGATAGAGGCTTCAAGGAAAATAAGAGTGGCAGTCTTATTTCCAAACTCAAATGTAATTACATGAGCCAATCTTAAGTGTCTAGAAGTGAGAATGTAAATTTATAAATCATTCACTTTAAATCTATTTTTTATTTTAATATTTTTATTAGCACTTCTGAAATTTTAAATTTACTTTGTGCCAATATTAAATGATGCTAAATTATGTAATATTTAATAAATTTTACAAAACACTGATTTTAGATTGTAACAAACTATAGAAAGTAATCATCCTTTCCTCATAAATGTCATTAAACTGTGGTGTTCAATCTGCAAGAATACTCTCATCCCAGCCATAAAATAGAGACTTTAAAGAAAATAAGAGCAGCCATCTGATTTAAATTGAATGATTTATAAATTCATACTTTCACTTCTAGACACTTAAGGCTGGCTCACATAATTACATTTGATTTTAGAATGCTGACTCATATTTTATTGATTGAACACCACTGTTTAATAGCACTTGTGAGGAAAGGATGATTACTTTCTCTAGTTTTTTACAATTTAAATCACAGTGCCTTGTAAAATTTACCAAATATTTAAACATTAAAAGTCTAAAGCTAAACTAGTCAACAAAATAATCAAAATTACCCCAAATTCAAAACAAAACCAGACTAGCCAAAGAAATAAACTCTAAGCACAATCAATGGTTTCACTGCTGAGTGTGTAAAGGACTAAAACATAACAAATTTATACATATTATCCACAATTTTAACTTACATCTCACATACCCTTAATATTAAAATAACTTTTAAACAAATTAGTTGCTTCAGAAACATACATTTTTAATAATAAAGATTTTTTAATTCTTTTTTTTTTTCATTTCTTCCAAAGAAAACAATGTTTAGCCTCATCAAAACTAACATTGTGGTCTATAACTTTTTCATTGATATATATAAAGCAGAACCGAGATGTTTATTTCTAGCCATACTTTTATGTAATTTTATTTTGTCATTTAAGCAACTATTCTGATATATATATATCTTAATACAAAAATAAAAGATAATTTACACTACTCCAGGAATAGTCTTTCTATCAAAAATTTCCTTTGTAATGTTTAATAAATTATTCAAAGTAATACCCCTTTTCCAAGCAATTTTCTTATTTTCAAACAAATTTCTATTTTTACTTAGAAATTCTATAAAAAGACAATTTAAAAGGTAAACAAATAAAATCATATTTTTCTTTATCTTTCACATTATTGTCACTCTTTATCTTCTTTTAAGAAAATCGATTAAATATTACAATAATCTTTTTAGCATTTACTTTTAATTCAACTTTCATATAATAACCTTGTAACATTTTCTCAAATTCTGAAGCATTATTCACAAAAACAATTGCATCAACTTCAAAATCTAAATGAATTGAATAATCTCCATTTACTTTTACACTTTACCTTTCTATTTTAATCCACAAAATAATTCTTGCAAAACTGCTGTAAAAAGTATTGGAGATATAGAATCATCCTGTTATAAATTCTTCTCTTTTTAGTGATGTCAGCTAATCTTGCTATTGCATTTTGACTGATAATATTTTCTGAGTCTATATTTTGATGATCCAATGCTTTAATCATTGAAGAAATATTTATAAAATTAAATGCCTTTTCATAAACTGCAAAACCAAAGGATGATGGCAAATTTATTCATTTGTCTTTTTCATAATTTATCTCAATTCTTGGATGTGATCCACTGTGCTAAAACCATTTTTAAATCCAACTTATTCCTTTGATTGGTTAAAACCCAACATTTGTTGTAATCATGTTATAATTATCTTCATAAACATTTTGTATAGAACTGATAAAAGAATGATAGTTCTATAATTTCTAATATCTTTATCATCTTTTTTAAATGTCAATATTACTACTGCATTCTTCCAATTATCTGATAGATCTTTTTCATTTAGATATTTCATATATAACTTTGCAACAATTTTTCTATGACTTCATCTGTTTCTTTTAAGTTATTATAATTCTATCATTATCAGAACTTTTCCCCTTTTTATAGCTTTAATTGCATGTGTCACTCTTTATTTAAAGTTCTGAGCAATTCAGAAGATATAGCAGTTGAGGAGATATTTTTCTTGTTCTTTATTGCTATACAACTCTACAGAACTCTTCCACACATTTCACAAAGTCATCTCTTTAAAAAATCCCTTTTTTTAAAAAAAACTCTTCTTTTTAAAAAAAAAAAAAAATTTTTATTATTCTTTTTTTTTTTTCCTCTCCTCCTTCCCAATTAACAATTCCTTTTTCTATAATATATAACATCTCCTTTTCATTCTATAAAAAAAAAAATTAAAATTCTTCCTAATGGATGATTTTTAAATATTTTTGTATTCCTGATTTTTTTTTCAAAAATTGGGCTGTCTTAGTAGTTCTGGTTGTCTTTGCTGTATCAGTTATCTTCTTATTCATTCATTCATATCTGAACCATTTTCAAAATGTTAATATTTTAAAACAAGTTTTAATTTAAATTCACTGAGATGTTTCTGAAGATTATGAATATCAACCAATTTGTGTCTTTCTAATTTTGCATTACACATATCTTACATCTCACCAATCAATGATTTCTTCCTGTGTTGAATTCATTAAGAAAATTACAATCTTAAATTACATATAATCAAATTTTAATCCAATTCCATGTCCATTTCCATTTAGCATTTTTCTCAAAGTAAGAATTCCTAATATAAAGTTCAAATTCCACAAGTATGTATCCTTTCTTATTTCTATCACCATAACCAATTTGCCTACAGCACTTTCATTTTTCAATCATTTACTAACTCTAGCACTAAAGTCTTCTATGACAATTTTAAAATGTTGTTTGATCTGATTAAAAACCTTTTGTAGCTCCATATAAAAATCCTTATTTATCACAATAACTTGTTAGTGCCTAAACCTGAATTATGTGCATTTGCTATTTTCTATCAAGTTGAATAATTAATTTTACCACTCTGTCTAATACAGGATGAATCTCTGCAATATTCTTTTTCCACTTTTTATTTACAATCAATCCTACTCCACTGGCTTCCAGTATTTCTTTGTAGTATAGTACACAGTGGTGTAATTACTGAGTTGCAAAGGAAGGCAATGCCTCTATATAGTCCATGGTCCCATAAACTTGAAAATCTATAGCAAGGCAATTAAAATATATTCACATGAAAACAATTATTAATTATACCTTACAAATTGTTGTTCTTATATGGTATAAAACATTTTAAAATATTTTGAAAAATCCAAAAGTATCTTTCATAACATATACAAGACTATATTACTCATTGTTCAAAAACTAATTTATTTGGCTTTTCAAAATTCACATTGGTTACATTACCATCCTATATTTTCTAAAGAAAATTATCAGTATGACAGATGCTGATGTATTAAATAATTGGTCAAATCTTAGAAATAAGTACCCAGAACTTTTTTCAGAACAGTTTTCTGGACAATTAATTCAAGTGATTTTTTTATTAAAAGATGAGCTTACAGAAAAAATGGGTGTCTAAGAATTTCTCAGACTTGTTAATTACCAAATACAGTTGTTTGTTAAGTAAATTTAGTGAAATACATATCGTTTTCTTGTTATTTCTTATACTTCCTATAACTGTAGCTAGCACTGAAAGCTCTTTTAATAAATTAAAAATAATAAAAAGATTATAAAAGAAATTTAATTGGCCAAACCAGGCTTAAAAGATCTTGCAATGTTAGCTATTGAGCAGAAGGAAACATCTAAAATAGACTTAAAGAACTAATTAGTGATTTTGCAAGTGCAAAAATTAGGAAGGATTTTTAAAACGAGTACCTTTATTAAATTATCTTATACAATATTTATAATTTAATTAATTAAAAATTTGTGAATACACGAAAAATCAAAGTTCCAAATTTTAAAATGGGACTTAGAGAACTCATTTTGAATTTCTGCCTTCAGGCCCAAATTTTCTAGTTATGTTACTCATAGTATATGACTAATTATTAAATTATCTCTTTGCCTTTTCTTTTAATTTCATCAAATCTAATATCTCATTTAATATTAGAAAGTTCTTAAATTTTTGCAAATTTCCCTTATTTGAAAGTGATCTATAGTTGTAAGTATTTAAATAAAGCAGCTGAAGACTGAAGATGCTAAAAATCCTCTGCTTCATTTATTATTTCTTTCTACTTTAACTGTAAAATCTTATAACATTTCTTCAAGCCTTCTTATATTTCCCATGACAATATTGTGCCTTTAAATTTCATAAATGTGTTATAATTTCAAAGCTACTAAATTCATAATTTGATGCGTTTTTAATAATCTGGAATTGATAGTTATTTGTACACAACCAAATTTACAACCGCATGCAGCAAAATACTCATTTTAATCAATATGATATATTCTTGCTTCCAATATTATTCCTTTTCAACAATTTGAAATCATATGAATTAATCACCATGATATTTTTATAAATAAATAATGAAATGTTTAGATGCTCAGGGAGTCATATGACATTCAAACATTCAACTGACAATACTTACTTTTTTATTTTAGTAACTCGTTTAACTGATTCTGAAACATTTAGCTTTTAAGTTCATCATTCTACATCTGTGCTAAACTCCTTAAAATAATGTAGAATCAAAAGCTAAATAAAAAAAGTTAAATGCTTTTAATATATATAAATGGTATATATCAATCTTTGTATGTATGACTATTTGCTTTGTTTATTAAATATTCAGTGCAAATCTTAAAAACGGATTATTTTATTATTACATCAAAGAAAACAAAATCGTAACACTCCTTACATAATTTTCTTTATTTAACAGCTAGTTCTAAAGACTAAACACCCAAGACTAGTTAACAGTTTGCCAATTCTAGAAGATTCTTCGACAGCTGAAACTTTCTTTTGGCACCCCATCAATTTGCCTTTTTTTTTTTAAACATAGTTATAAAAAATCAACAAAGATTTATAAATAATTTGTTCATAACAAAAAAAAAAAACATCCCCAAATTTTCCAGACAGATTTATTATTTCAACAAATAGTTAAAATTAGATATGTATTTTTTAAAATATTAATAAATAGATTAACTTTAAGTTAATTGCCTAAAAATTATTATTATGTTAATTACAATATGGAAGATAGATCAAATTAAATGTAATCTATGGATTTAGTTTGTAATTTAGAAAGATATATAAAAATAAATGTAATTAATATAGGGATTTTTTTAAAAGATTAAAATGGTTAAAAGTTAGTTTTTAACGAGGGTCATTAAAATATACTACATACCTAGGGTCTATCCTATACAGCCACAAAGTCAGATTAGCTTTAATTCAAATCTACTGTGGTATTAGAGCCGCAACACGAAGAATTATAATCGTTTAATCATTAAATTAATTAGGTTATTAAATCAAAAACATATTTTAAAATCTACATTAAAAAAAAAACAAAACAATTTAACAAAAAAAAATGAAAAGCATTAATGTGAAGAATAGTTAAAATGCATGTTTAAATCAAATTGAGTATGTGTTTGTACGTGCATATTCTGCATAATCTATTTTAATACACTGTACGGGTTTACACCTGCATTTATATATGTAATATATGCGGGATTCAAACTCAAGACTTTCACACGACCTACAATTCTCAGTGCCATCTTATTTTGCTGACTCACCTGATCACACACATGTTGAAAAGATAAATAATCACCAATATACGTATTTCGTGCTAAACCAGCACTCATCAGTTGGTTCAGATTACCATCTCCACACATATATGCAATTAGTACTCAGCTCCATATTAAATAACCAATCTTCATACTTTAATGAGTGCTGATTTAGCACGAAATACATATATTGGTGATTATTTATCTTTTCAACATGTGTGTGATCAGGTGAATCAGCAATATAAGATGGCACTGAGAGTTGTAGGTCGTGTGAAAGTCTGAGTTCGAATCCCGCATATATTACATATATAAATGCAGGTGTAAACCTGTACAATGTATTAAATTAGATTATGTAGAATAAGCACGTGCAAACACACACTCAATTTGATTTAAACACGCATTTTAACTATTCTTCACATTAATGCTTTTCGTATTTTTTTTTGTTAAATTATTTTTTTTTAAATGTAGATTTTAAAATATGTTTTTGATTTAATAACCTAATTAATTTAATGATTAAACGATTATAATTCTTCATGTCGCAGCTCTAATACCACAGTACCTTGAAATTTTAGGTCATTAGTTTACATAGCGTAAAAGGTGACTACTGGCTAGCGCAACATTGCCTAATATAAAAAGACAAATTAGCCAGACTGATTATAAAAATGTACACTATTGATTAATACTATATCTATTAATTAATCGGTATTTCATCAAATTGATTGTAGAATTTGTAAACTAGTTTCAGTTATCAGAAAAATTATTTGATTCTATCATTTTAAAACTGGTGGGATCTGGTCAAACAATATATTTTGCAGAATCATAAGCCATTGAAAAGCTGAGCTGATCAGAAAAAAAGGTACATTCATCACAAAATTTTTAAGATAACAAATGTTTATAGTAGCCCTATAAAGTTTTCTTTGATCACTGATGACGACTTGACATTAAACTGGTATTCTAAGTTTAATTTCGCTGTAAAATCTTGAATTTAAAATTTGCACAAAAGTTTATTGGCAGGCAGTAGAAAATTAAATTAAGCACAGAATTCACACAAATTAACTTTTAATAAAATAGAATTTATGAGTAAACATAATTGTTCTATTTTGGTCATAATATATATATTTTGAATTTTAAAAAAAATGAATAATGCTGATGATGATTGAAGAAATTGATCATTAATAAGATGTAGATTTTATCATCACATTAATGAATGAATCTCTAAGCAATATAAAAAATCCAATAGATGATAAATGATTTGGAGATATGTATTCAGATAATTGCCAGGAAATGATGACAACTTAATGGCATTTGATAATAATATAGTTTTATATATTACACAGTGATAATTTTTAAAAAAAGCATACCATCATTAATATGTGTTAATAAAATATGCATGTTTAAACAATGATGAAATCTAATGAAAAGTTGTCACTAAAAATTGTTTGTAATTACTTGATTAGAGTGCTTTTTAGCCCCCTTAAATATACATTTATATGTATGTCATGTTATATAGTACTAGATAAGCATATAAGGGATAAATATAAATCGTCATTTAATTGTGATAATGTAACTAGATAGATAATGCACTTTTTTTACCATCATATAAATTTTTAGTTATCATTATCATCCACTGGCACCCATCCATAATTAAATTCACATATATATTTGTTAGCTTTTTATCATACATAGAGAGAGGTACCCAAAAATAATCCAAATCATGCTGTGAAAAATGAGCACATTATAGTATATGCTTTTGTGAGATGTCTCTTGAGGGACAGCCCCCTCCAACAATATGCTAATCACCATTATAGAGTAAAGTCATGCTACAGTATAGTAAATATTTTTGTTGTGTCCACTTATTTATCAATTTTTGTAATAGTTAAATAGTTGGAACATTAAATTCTGTTTTCTGTTAGGAAAAATGAAAGGAGAAATGGTTGTAATGTTTGAAACAGCTGATAAGCAAACTGTTCTGGGTTAAACACAAGTTTACAAGTAATTTAATGGAAATGTTAAATTCACCACATCCCAAAAGGAGTGTAGGGAGTTAGGTCCCATGTAAAGATAATGCTAGGTGTGGGGGTGAGGGGGTGCAAACAACATTGTTCACTCAGAATTTGCTTGACCGGGCATTTAACACCCACAAATTCTAAAAAGTTGGTGTGATGCAGTCAGTGCAAGCTTTACCATGACAATGAGCCATCACAATAAAAACTTGAGTGTGAAACAATTTTTTAATTAAATTCAGCATAATCCAACTTATCCATCAGCCATATTTATTTAATCTCATTCTGTGACACTTTTTTTATTCTCTCAAATAAAAAAATGCCTCAATATATATATATATTAGACTTAGAAGTGATAAAGAAAAAAAAACAACCACCAGGTATTAAAAGGCATCACTTTGCAAGAGTTTTCAGACAACTTCAAAAAATGAAAAACACATTTAGATTGATGCATTGCATTAAATAGACTGTACTTTGAAAGAGTTTCAATTTATAACACCTAAAAATAATTATACAATTTTTTATCACAAAATTCCAGTTATTTGTGAGTCCTCCCCTTGTATATTCATTTATGTGTAAATAATGTACCAAGTTATAGCTATTAATTGACTGACTGATATAATCATTTGATCTGTAGGGCATATTTTAATCACCATTATTCTATTTTTGACATTCATTTTACCTCTTTTCTTATATATATATATAAGAACTTGAACTCAGACTTTCAAACTCCCTACAGTTATCCAATCTATCTTATACAACTGATAAGCATGATCACATACATATGAAAAAGCTAAATGATCAATATAGTATTTCTTGCTGAACTAGCACTCATCAGTTGTTCCAAATCACCATTTCCACATATATACAATCATTGCTCAGTTTATATTAAGATAGAGAACCTTCAAACCCTAATGGACAAGCTTCAATATTCACCACTCTCCAACTCTTCATTCATCCATATCATTAAAATTTTGAGGGTGCAATATTCAAAGCCCTTGATGATGCCAATACCACTGTCATATCCATGTTGACCTCAAGTCACACAGAACTTTAATATGTCCATTTAATTATATAGAATAAGGATAGGCATAACACAGGCTGAATATGTAATATTTAAATGTGAATATTGGAGATCATTTATCTTTTTTACAAGGATATGGTTACGTGTATCAGTTGTATAAAATGAATTGGATAGCTGTGGGAGTTTGAAAGTATGAGTTCAAGTCCCTTATAATTACATTAAGTTTAGAATAGAAAATATACATGATTCAAATATTATATATACCAGTTAACAGTAATAAAGCTTTTATAAGACTTCATTTACTACTATATTTACAATATGACAATTTAGTATTTAATTTACAAGATGGCAGATTTCTCTTAAAGCTTTATTATTATTTTAGTAACAGTAAATAAAAATCATGAAGTAACAATTGCTCCAGTTTTAGATAATCTGGACATTTTAATATTCAAAGCTTTGTTCTTTAAAATTTTCTTGTATTTCTTGTTTGTGCTATAAATTATCATCATTCTTTTGATAATTTAGCCTATTACTTAAGCATTTGCTTATTACTTATAAAATTATACATATATATGATTATCTGAAAGTTTATGATGATAGCATTTTACTTGTAGTCAAAAGTTGAATTATTTTCATTATCTAGTTGCATTGTTAAATATTTTTAAAAAAAATTAAAACTTTATGTATAGTTTTTTAATAAATAGGATTATTAAAAAAACTCATAGACAATTACAGAATAAGATTATTTTGAATAGTATTCTTCTTCAGTAATGCTTGGTGATCAATCAAAAACTGTGCCAAACTTAAAATATATATAACTTGTATAATTTCAACTGTTATAAAGGTCATTGAACTTATTCCTCTAAGGAGCACTCTCACATAGCAAATATTCTTAAAGCTTTACACAGATGTACTAGATATAAATAAGGATTTATCAAAACTAGACAACATAATAATTCACGGAACACTGAACACAATTTGAGAAAAAAAAGGGTTTGTGATAATGACATTTTATTATACTTACATATTAGACTATTTCCATTATCTAATAATGAATCTTGAATGTCTTTAGAAAAATTCAAACTTCATTTAAACTTTTTAATTATAGTCAACTATGTTAATATATAAATACAAGATTTCAAGTGGTATTATTCTCCTCTCTTCTTCAAGTATTGCTAGTTAGCATGGGAATCGAATCAGGAGCTTTAAATTCATGGATGATGAATTTAAGATGATGCTTTAACTAACTAAGCTATTTTCAATATCCATGAATCTAAAGGTCCACGTTTGATTTCCATGTTTGCATTGTCAATGGCCAGACCAGCAACACATATATAATCAGTGCTTAAACTTTAATGGAGAGGCTTCAAACTACTCTATCTCCAACTCTTCAGCCATCCAAACCATTGAAAATCTGATGATGGAACATCCAAATCCCTTGTTGATGCCAATGTTATATTGGAGGTCATTTGTCCTTTTCACATGTGTGTGGTTATTGGTATTGGTTGTATGAGATAGAGTGGATAGCTGAAGGGAGCTTGAAAGCCTGTGTTCAAATCCCCTATATTACATTTAAATTTCAAGTATATGAATTATGATTATATTTCAAAAATAGAAAGTGTAATAAGTCTGTGTTCAAGTCACTTACAGTTAAATCTATAAATTAATATATATAATTTAATTACAATTTTCTTAATAAAATTAAACTGTAAATATGCTGACTAAATTTTGACATAACATCTGAAAGGAAAAACTGTATCCTGTGTGATTTAGTCTTATGGCAGATTGAGTGATTCAAAATTGAGGCTCAATTCCACAATAGTTTTGGTGCTTAAACACCATAAGATCTGAGAAACAACTTATTTAGTTAATAATAATAACCATGTAACTATTCTGCCAAGGGTTGAATTTCAGACTTGAAAATAATTGTATGTAAGCATTTGTTTATGATTAAACAATTATTAGAAAGAAAAGATGAATGAACAATGATAAAGATATGTGTAAGAGATTGTGGTTTGAGCCAACTAATTAGTGCTGGTTCAGTGTGAAATGTGCATCTTCAGGATCATACACCTTTTTCACATCTTTCTTTGGTTTATGTTTATAATTAAATCCCTCCATAAGGTGTTAAAAGTGGTAGAAACTAGTCTCTACCTTGTGTAAGAGTGGTATAATAAAAATTACACTACAGAAATATTATTTATTATTTGATCATCTTTAACCTAATGAATAACTAATAAAACTATTAATAATTAAAACAAGTAAAACTCATTATACGTATTGCCACTCACTGCACGCTAGAGTAATCAATGGATGCCAAGCTTGCAGTGAGTGGCAATACATATAGTGAGTTTTGCCTGTTTTAATAACAATTATAAGCAAGCATAAGAAATGGTGATCATGTGATGTTTATTGGCTTAAAACTATTAATAATGTGAGGCCTGTTTAGAATATTTACAGCAGTGCTATGTTTTTCATAAAATTTTATATAATTTTCCAGATTATACATTAAATTTTAAATATCTGATGGTGTTGCACTAGATTACAGATATCAATAATCATTAATTAAAAAATAAAGTATTTCCAACTAGATTGGAAGCCTAATATCCTCCCACTCATTATATTTGTGTACTTCACTTTTTGTTTTGATTTAATAAATAAAAATAATATTAAGGCTATTAATTATGTACAGATAACAGAAGTGAAAGTGTGTTTACATATCTAAGAAAGCATTACAATGCGAACAAAAGAATTGACATTAAATATAACTTTACAAATCTTATACACAAATGTTAAGAAAAGTTGCTTTATCAGAAATTTGCCTTGTCAGACCTCCTTAGTAGAAACTGTTTGGAATAACTTTGGAGTGGTTTATATAAAGAGTAATTGTTATAATCGACTTTTTAACGTATTATTTACAAAAATGTTTCCATACCTCAACTTTACAAAACCCAGCTGGCATCGTAAAAATATTCGTTTGTCTGTTCTAAAGGAAATCCGATTCCTTTTAAACGAAGGGTATGCTCTAGATCAATATTGATATATACGACATCTGACTGTTTTAAATAAAAACAGAAAGAAAGCTCATCAGTGTTTGGAAATGATTATCTTTGATTCACAGTTATCTGACTTTATATTTTTAAATGTAAAGTGTATCTTTACTAATTCGCCATTACTTGTCTAACATTTCCAGTTTCATTAACCAAATCATCTAAGATAACATATGCTTTCACTCTTAATTAAAATTGTCAAAAACTGATTTCGACTAGGGACAAAATATTCTCTAATTAACAGCTTTTATAAAATCTTGTACAAACTAATTAAAATTCGTATCATTCACCAAATGCATCTGTGTATATAAAACATGTATGCACATACATACTTCACATATACTGCATCTAGATATTGGAAAACACTGTTTAGAGTAAAATTTAAAATATCAATAAAATAAATGAATGGTTATTACAAATGAAATAATAAAAATTTGAATCCTGATAGCTGATCTTCAATTCAGAAACCTTTAACTCTTGAATATATTACCCTATATAAGAAGTAAAATTATAATAATTTTAAATTATTGACATTTATGAATTTTGATTATCCATTTCATATTAAATTTTTAAGAAAATGGTTCTGAAAAAATAAACGTTAATTAACTTTATATGTGCATAATATATATTTATATGCATCACTATAGAGTATTATTATGCAAATTTCCATTAAAGAATAATGATATGGCAGTATTTAATAAAACAACTTTTATCAAGTAAATATTTTTACAATTTAAAATTGTATATTGAATATAATGTTTTGTATATCCTAATGATGAAGAAGTTTAATTATTTTATGTTTCTGCTTTATATTAGACATAAAAATAAATTACTGAATTGATAGGCATTAATAAGCTATCACTGATAATAATCAAATGTTAACACTATATCACAATACCTTATTAGCTATGTATTTTACCATTAAGCATCACATGATCACCATCTCTTATACTAGCACATAATTGTTTTTGGCACAGGATGGCATTACTGTATGGAGAGTTTTGCCTATGTGTTTTAGCGACCAACTCAACATGCATTCATCTATTATAGACACAATCTAATGATTTCATAGATTCATGAATACATTTTCACATATTGTATTTAATGTAATGTGGCTGAATGGTGAGAAATAATTTTATTATTATCAAAAATCTCTTGACAATAGCACTTTAACCACTAGGAATTATCCTTAGAAACAGCTTACCATTGATTTCATCTTAATCTTTAACAAATAACTATAGTAGCTTTAAGATTTATTATAATCCAATTATTTTAACATCATAACTAATTTTTGCTGATCTCTCCAATATACTTTTGCGAACTTAGTCTCAAAGTTGTTCATTCCAAACATATCTCTACCCTAAGTTGCATTTAGTCTTTCAGTTTCCAATTTTCATTCAAGTTCATCTTCATTTCAGTTTTTTAAAATATGTTTTTTAATTCAAAAAAATTTTTTTTGTATCAATATTTTAGCAAAAATAGTTTTTTTATTTGTTTTCTAGTGGGAATTTTAATTAGTCTGAACGTACAAAATTTAATATATTTTTTTAATATTCTTAAATTCCCACAAATTTATTTAGGGTGACCTATGAGCATTCCATCATCAGATTTTCAGTTGGATGGACGATTGAAGAGTTGGAGTGTGGAGTAGATTGAAGACTGTCCATTAAAGTATGAGGTTTGGCTATCTTAATAAATATCTGAGCACTTATAGCATATATGTGTGGAGATGGTAATCTAGACCAACTGATGATTGCTGGATTAGCATGAAATATGTATATTGGTGATTATTTATCTTTTCAACATATATGTGTTCGAGTGTATCAGTGTTATGAGATAGTGTGGAGAGTGGTGGGTCATGTGAAAGTCTGTGCTCATATACCCTACATATTAATAGCTATATTGTAAATTAAAATTGCTTACCAACAAGTTTGTAATCAGTGGTTATAATTTTCTAGCGGTTCAGATTTACATTTGTAAAATTTAGCAAATATAGCATTTTTTTATTTTATTCAACAATATTATTGTTAGTATTTTTTAATAATAATAATATTATATGACTTGCTCATGCTTATTTGCATGCTTCCAAAAGTAATCTAGCTTCAGCCTACTCTAAAGCCATATGTCCTAAGCTTAAATAATCAATTGAAACCCGATGAAAACAAATGCAATAATCAGAAATCGTTTTTTATTGTACTATTCCATTTAATGTCTATTAATCACTCAAGCATACAGTAGATTGCTCTCCAGTAAAATGCAATGATGTCTCATGAAAAATAAGAAAGTATGTTACATAATATTATTTTTGTTACACAAACTAAACAGAGTTTCATATGCAAATGAATACTTTGAATCTTTTAATGCTAACCCATAAAATATTTTATTAAAAAACTTTTGTAACTACAGTAAATAATTCTATGATAAAATCTTCTTGGTTTTATTTATTTAAAGGATCACAAGGTATATTACTTCAATAAGAGAAATATTTATATCAATGACAAAAGCCTATAATTAGCCAATCAGAGAAATATAATATTTTTTTGTGTTAAAATCATTAGCTGAATAGATGAAAAGATAAAAATCAGATCAGCCCAAGCTATTAAGCTCTTTATATATATATATAAATTAAACAGCTAGTCATTATTGCAAAGCATATGCTTACCAATAAACTTAATGTTTTGCCGTCTAAGATATAAATTTAATACTAAGAAAAAAAGTTAAAGTAAAAAAATGAAGTACACCTTAAGAAAAGACAAGATTATGACAATAGTTATGAAACCTCATCTACTTTATTAATCACATGATCACTACTTCTTATGCTACTGTTATTAATACAGGCAAAACTCTCCATACAATAGTGCCACTCAGTGCCAACCAGACTGTTTAAATAACAGCAATGTGCTAGCATAAAAAATAGTGATCATGTGATGTTTAGTGGTTTAATACCAATCCTGTCTAATAGGATAGTGGTGACTATGGTTGTTAAAGAGCCAAAGACACCAAAATACATGGGTACTGAAGTGGGTTCAGACCCATATGACTATATAAGCTATTGATCTTAGATTGAAAATATTTTTTTTTCAATTTTATTCTCATAATTTTGTAGTTAAGTAGAGATAAAAGGTGGCTGCTGGAGGGTTGCATTAGATCCTAAGATCTAGCTGCAGTGCTTTCAGATCCAAAGCTCCTCACTGATGAAGGCCACAAGCCATAAACTAGTCTGGGGATATTGGATGAGTAGGCACTAGATAGGGATTTTATGCACATGCCTTCTGGCATCCATTGATTACTCTGGTTGGCACTGAATGGCACTACTGTATGGAGAGTTGCCTGTTTTACTTTATTATTGCTAAAAAGAAATATAAAAGCCCTATTCTGTAACATGGCTGGTGTTATAAATTCAAAATTGTTAATGTTTTAAAGAATATTTTTAAATAATTAAAATTTTACTTTTGATTTCAAATTATACTAAAAATAAGAAACAGACTTTATCACATGGAAATACAAATACGAAATTTGTTTTATCTAGTATAATTGTTTTTTAAATTTTGCAATATGTTTCATATAGGGTTAAATATCTATGTTAAATTATAATTATTCTAAAATATTAGACTTTTCCATTGCTGTTACTTTTGTAATATTAATCATGCTAGCATTATTAAGTTCATCATTAATACCATTTATCATAGTTACCCAAGTATTTTTAGTGTGACAATTAGTATCCTTTGCCATTAATAATTGATCAAAATTTTTAAATAAATTTTGGTTACATTGAAAATATCAAAAGTTAAAAAGGCAATGAGGATACATAAAAATAAAGTTAATAAAGTAAATGAAAATTTTTTTAGATATTAAAATATAAAACTAAATAATTATATAAGGATATAAAATACACATTCCATAACTTAAAAAAATCAAATTAAGGATGTAAAAAAATGAATACACTTTTAAAAAATCCAGAAATAAATTTTTCTGTGAAGAAATATGAGAAATTATTAGTGAATAGAAAAAAAAAAACAGAGATATATATTGTTAACTAATAATTATTTTACTGACAAAACAGAATTATTTAACAATAATTTGGTAAATATATTGGATAAACTCATATTGGAAAATGCATTCTGGCAAAGGAAAAAAATCATAGTAAACTATACAAGAAAGACAGCAATTTGCATTTGAAAAGCAAAACTGTATTAGGAAGCAACCTGGAGAGAGTAGAACAATGATGTCAATATAAATAATGAATGCACAAATGGAATAGTACAAAAAAAAGCAATTTAATTACATTTTCAAGCTTAAATGATAATTTTCTAAAAATGCCAAAAATCTTAATGAAATTAAATAATCGTTGGGAATAAAATTTTTAGTCATTGAAAGTCCCCAAACTGATTAATTTTTAGTTTAATAATACAAGCAAATAACAAAATTGAGGATCATATAATGTTTAAAACTGATCTAAAAAAAATGCCTTAAAATGCTTAATAATTATCATCTCTTTGATACTATAAAGCATAGGTTTTTTTTCTTGCAAAGATATTCAAAGTTAACATAGAGCCAAATAAAAGAATTGCAATGATGCAATGTTTACTATGTGACTAAGAAGCCAAATTCACTGGTTTATAAAAAGTATTAAATATCCCATTCAGCTTAAAGAAAAATTTTTCCAAATAAAGATAAATTATGCCATTGATCAATGAAAAACAAAATGTCATTAATATTAAAAGAAAAGATCCTCTCTGCTTTAGATATAATAAAATGGAGTATATAGCTGAAAATTCTATATTAGAAATTTTTCTAAACATAAAAGATTTAACAGATTAGTCATTTATGTAATACAAATAAAAATAAAACCTCAGTAAAGGAGATGGCATCTCAAACAAGTGAGATCAAATTGGCTAAGATTAATTTAGAAGCACGAAGCATAGAAGAAAACATTGAAAAAGTCAATTGTACAGATGTGAGATCCTGTGTGCAAAAGAGGTTGAAGCTATTAGCAATAATAAAACTACACACCAAAACAAAAATGCAAAACAAGCTGGATTATTAAAAAGCTGAAAACAGAAGCACATCATGGACAAAAGAACATTATCACATCAAAACCAAGACAAAAGTATAGGTGGAAAAAAATTGGATAAGCAAAAAAAATTACAGATAAATAATAAAAACAATCAGTCACTGATATATATCAGGAAGTAAAAAAATATATAAAATATATGAACAAAAAGTTAAAAATAATGTTACTACATATGAGAGAAATTAATGATCCAAATAAAATGAAAACAATTTTAGATTGTATACAACATATAAAAAATTATAATTATACCAACAGAGACAAATGAGTAACCGATGTCCTAGTTAAATATAGTGCTGCAGTGTACTGTAATGGTAAAATATGCATAATCAACAATCATAAAAACTAGGTAATGACTATCAACTCGTATGTCTGTGTGTAACATACATAAAACACTACCACAAACAATATGAAGTCCAACATCATTACCATATCCCAGGATAATTTTCACATGACTATTGCATCTAATGTTATTCCATCTATCTGTTTCTTATAACCCATTAGAATCAGGGAGATACAAGATGCTATTATAAATATAAATATATTGATTGTGATAAATAATGCAAATGCCAAGATAACGAATAATTATATTTATTCAAATAATAACAATTACAACAGCAAAAAAATTAAAAACACATTTCAGCTGCCAATATCAAAGAACTAGGAGTATGTTACATGGGGTTTGAAACAAGGTAGTTGTCTAAATTATTATACAACATATGGGGTTTGAACTCATGTACATGAAATTAAACAGCATCAATTATTACTGAATCTGGATACAAAATCTTTTATTAGTTTATAAACTTATCCTGACTAGGAATAGCATATGTAGAATATATCACTATTTCAGTTTATTGGGGATTACTAATTTTATAATTGTACAATGAAGCAGTCAATCTTAGCTTAAGATTGTGCTTCATGTTTCTACCTACTAACCCATATTCAAACCCCTATATCCCATTCCGCTCCTTTTGTTGTGTATATATATTTCATGTATATATTGGAGATGTGTGCCTAAATTGTAAAATTTGGTGTTTCAATGGCATGTTTTGAAATTATTGCTAATTTTTTTTATTAATTATTAGTTCTTTTTTATTAAAGTATTATAGATGCGGCTCAAATATATATATATATATAGGAGCAAAACTTACTAACAAAATATTAATGTTTTTAAATATTTATTATATGTCATTTTTGACTTTTTCTTTTTAAATTGCTTGTTTTTCTATTAAACTGTAAATTTTTATAAAATCCAATATGGAAGATGCTACAGCTGATTGTCTAAAAATAATTAAGGGTTGGAAACACTATTGTTTTAATCTGGAGAAGGTATTTTTTAATTAAAGTTTTTACTTAAAATGGGATTAAGATTAGAGATACTTTTGTTAAAAACATGTTGTCAAATCTATTTCTAATCTGGAAATAGATTTGAATTTATTTTTGGATGTTATCTTACTGTTGCATCTTCAAAAACAACTGATAAAAGAAAAAGTATAAAATGACTGAATTTTGAGTCACAGAGGAGATTAGCTACTATTGAGAGAAGTGATTGCTACTAGACACTATGCTGTTTTGAAATCTAAAAATGATCTAGTAAAAGCTTTTCCAAACTCTTGTGGGTCGTCTTCTGCTGCCATAATATTCTGCTACCCTAAAGTGAAGTAAAGGCCCGATGGAGAACTTTAAAAATGCTAATAGAAACTTGCTACCACCGAAGAACTTGCATTTTAATTGCTGTGCATGTGCCATACTAAATTGGACTCTTAAAATTGCAAGATAACTTTTCAAGCCATCACCTCAAACTAATCTATCAATTTGTATTCTAATGTATTTAACTTTGTTTTTGTTTTAATATGTAATTTGCTCTTAAGTAATTTATTTTATTTAATTCTCTCTCATATGCTCTTAACTTTCCTTAACTTTGGTGTGGTCATTTATTTACATGTATTTATTATTTGATTTATATATCTGCTTGCTTATTAGTATGTCAATCTCACAAACTGGCGAGTTTAATTTATAAAAATCTTTTCTGTCATTTTTTTTTAAACTAAACCTTCATGAAAAGGTTATTAACGTCCCCTTAAAATATATATGTAATGCATGATAAATTAATATGTTCACCAGTTTGTTTTTACGAATCAGCATTTTATGTTGGTTTATTATAAAAATATATTTGTTTAACTCTGGATTTTTTACCCGGTGTAAATCCAGAACTTAAGCTAATTAACGCTTTGAAATCTTTTAAAATATTTTGTTTTTATTCAATTCTGAAAGAGTGACCCATTAATTATTTTCTATAACTTCCAGTCTTCTTATATTTTCTATACTCTTAAAATTTCAAATCTTGTATTTAAATATTTCAGTTATTGTAAAATCAACGAAGGTGGGATTTATTTATTTTAAATAACAGAAAAGGGATGGGGGTAAATCTTAATGTTTCTTTTACTAAATAAAATCTTCATGTATATTTTATTAAACAAAATCTTCTCTCTCTCTCTCTATATATATATATATTATAGCAGCATAGCATATTATTTATATAAATTATAGTATTCAAACAAGGGTCATTATTTTAAAGCAGTAAACTTTTTCAACATCATTAGGGACATTTATATTTACTGCGTTACTGACATTTAGCCGATCTTCGTGTTATATATATATGTGCTTCTTAATCTGGGGGTTGCGACAAGATTGAACCCATTCCATATAAAATGCCTCTGGCAGTGATCCTGTAAGTTTGGCACATGCTATACATATCACTTCTTTGTATAAAAAGGCCCCTGGCGGTGACCCCTAAGTCTGTCACACACTAGGCCCATCCATTTCTTCATATAAAAAGGCATCTGGCAGTGATCCCTAAGTATGGCATGCACTATGCCCATCCACTTCATCTTTCATCCAAAAGCACGACTTTTCATATTATTTCTTGGTTATAATGTCAGCACCACAAACTTCTCGTATATTTATTTCTTTTGCTTCATGATCCAGTTTTAATGCTCTAATATTAAAATTATGCTTTGCTTAAAAAATATATATAAATGCCAATTACTTCTATTTTATTAATTAAGTTTATTTCAATCATATACAATCTCACCATCATAATTTATATATCTATATTTAAGAGTATCTATATGCCTTGAGGAAAATAAAGCATTCATCTTACTATCGTTTAGTAAAATAATTTTTCATTAAATATTTTGTCATAGTTTCAAATATAATCAAAGGTTTTCAAATGTATTTTATTTATTTTCATAGTCGTAATGGCGTGAAAATAATTTATCTTATATCTGTAATGAATCCCAGAACGCTCCCTGAAATAATGTTAGTCACCATGTTTCAGAACCGTAATCCAAAGCGTTAATAACAATTTTATGTGAATTCTTCTTTCTAATAATAGATTGGCATTTTAATATTGGAATCACCAAAGATGTGTGCTTATTTATAATATATATTTTTTAGCTAATAAAGAGCATATGAGAAATAATAGTGTGAATGACACTATGTAATCGCTTGTTCATTCACACACACACTAATGTATATAATTAATTTATAAATGTATAATAATTTGTCAGTATATTAAACTATATTTTATTGTCTAACTTATTTGAGTAGTTTGAATTCCTTTTCCTCCACTTCCACATATTACAGCCATGCTTATGTATATTTTAATATAGTCATAGTTAATAGATGTCTCATTGTCTTGCTCAACTTTGCTAGTCGGCCGGATTAAGATTAATTCTCATGTGCCATCATTATTATGTTATTCATTAGGTGTTAGATCTGGGGTTTAGAGAGTGAGTTCGAATTCAGGCTGGTTCTTGATCTAAATCTCAGGCTTGACTGGGTTTGAAATACATTTTGTGAGTTCCAGCTCATGTTAGATGAATAAACATGTTTTGACCGGTACAACACCTTCTAGTGTGCACTATGGTATAAAACATGGACATCTTAATGTTGTCACATATGCCAACAATCCCTGGATAAATACCACAACTCTATTTAGAACAATTTAATAAATAATTAATTTAAATTTATAATACACCCGAGTTGAGATTCAACATAATACATAATTAATTCAAATGCATTTATATGTGTATGCGATTGCAAAATGATCTACACCTAATGGCATTTTCCTAGTCAAAACATTATGGATCTAGTGCAGCAGGCAAAAGAAGAAACTTTAAATATGTTATTAAAATATAAAATCACTCATTGAGATGCTAAGCTGTAAGAAGTGATTACTCCATAAATAATTATTAAATTATAATAGAAGGTATACCAGTCTTTATGTGATCAAACAAGGGAATGCCTCAGGTAACTTATAATGATACAGCAAGAAATATTCAAAATAATGAATACATAAAAATAAGTACAACCTAGTAATAAATATAAAAAGAAATCCTTAATTAGTCATTAAATGAGTGGTCTGGAATTTAGAAATTTTTATATCTTAAGCATGAAATGGCATTTTCTTACATCACACAAGCGATTGTACAACATGAGTTTAACACTCAATCTGCAGAATCACTTCAACTCTAGATGGGGAATTACTACAGTTTAAATGATATGTCAAAGTTACAGCCATCACAACTTTTGGAGATTATGGATCTTTTTCACATCTTTGGTCATATGTTTATGATTATATCACTCCATAAGATATTAAAAGTTGATAGAAACTAGTTCTTACCTTGTGTGAGAGTGGCGTAGTGAAAATAGCACTACAGAAATAATATTAATTAAATAGATAGTTTCTAGTCTAATAAATGACAATAAAAATTAATAATATATTTCCATCAAGTGGTTTGTGCCAAAGTTGTATGGGTAGTAACTTTGACACATCAATTAAACTGTATTCCTCATCTGTATATAGTGAACAATGATAAAGATATGTGTAAGAGAATGTAATCTGGACCAACTGATGAGTACTGGTTCAGCATAAAGGTGCATCTTGGGGATCATATATCTTTTTCACATGTCTTTGATTATATGGTTATGGTTACATCGTTTCATAAGGTGTTAAAAGTGAAAAGAAACCAGTTTCTACCATGTGTTTAGAGTGGTGTAATGAAAATAATACTACAGAAAAGTGGATATTTGCTTTTTCAAAATTATATTTAATATTCATCAAGCTGGTTAGATCAAAATAATTCTGCAAGCCCTTGTTTGCTATGAATATGTTCTTATAAAATGATCTTCTTTTTCAATTTTATTAATTATATTTATAACTGCTAATGGTATTCTAAAACATTGACTTTGCATTACATTAATAAGTTTATCCTTTTGTATGTGATGTGTATAAGCTTGGACCAACAAGATGTAAGCCACTTTGGATTATTGATGATTGTAATACCAAAGTTGATAATAGTTATCATGATTTTCTTCAATTATATATTTTTTCCATCTGGTTTATTAACTTTATTATTATATATTGAATAAATTAATCCAAAAATTATGATAATATGTTACTCATGACTACAGTATTAAGTATTCTTGTCCTTGTGCCTTGTGATTTCATAAAATCTTATTAATGAAAAAGTCTTGGTTGTTTTTGTTTTGTTGTTTTTTTTTTTTTGCTTTTTTTCAATTATCATGTCATGTGGAGAATCCTTCATAAAACTGATAGCATTGCATGCTATTTTAATGGGATCTTTCCAAATTTATTCAGGATATTTTTAAGAATAAGGAATTTTGAAAAATTATTTTGACATTATAAATAAAAATGGCTGCTATTAACTTCATATCTGAATGCAATAGATAAAGACTAGACACTTACTTACCTTCTAATTTTTTTTTATTAACAAATCTATATAAACCACAAAAGCCGTGACTGCTAGTTGTATAGTAAATATTGATGGATTGATCTTTCTGGTAGTTTTATTATATAATTTTTTTTATAAAAAATCTGTTATTTTTTATATAATTTTCTGTTATCTTAACCAAGAATTTGTGTTCATATATCAATTGTTTTAGTGCTTCCAATAAGTATGACTAATTTACCAGATGAAAAACAGACTTACAAACTATTTTTATTACATAATATTCTGTAATACTTAATTCTTTAATTTATTTAATTCTTCCTTGGATTTTCATTTATTCTTTTCTCTTTATAAAGCATGATATGCAGATAAAAGTTTCATCTTTATAGACTAATATCATCATTTTTTACATTATTTTAGAATCAATATTTTCAATTGACATTTGAATTTTTTTCATGGATGGTGCGAGCCCTTTTTTCCTTGCATCAAACATTATTTTTTTCATTCATATTTGTTTAAAATATTTTCAAATTGTTAGTATCAAGGCATAATCTAAAAGTTTATAAACAGATTATTAATCTCTTGTTATATTTCTTTTTTATTTATATATTCTGTATGCTTCTTCATTATACTGCTTTATATATTTTTCATGTTGTATTCAGTTTCACCAAATTGTGTTAACATCTTTATATATCTAAATGTACTTCTGATATAAAGCATGTTACCAACTTATAACATTACAGAAATACTTTTTGTGTGTGGCATTTACATTTTGGCCTAGATAATCATTGTTTTGATAAAATTTCCAAATTAGGAAAACTATTGTTTTTCTTGTTTGATTTTCCTGCTGCATTTGGTAATATAATTTGTCATATTCTTCCTGCACTTTGGGAATTAATTTTATATTTGGTTAACAAATTCTGCTTTATTTGGCTCTATGACAATTTGTATTTAGATGATTATTGAGAAAATCATTTAGTTTTTTTATTTATGTATTTATTTATACTGTGCTGTAAAAGATAATAGATTAGAACTTCTTATGTTATAATTTATTATGATTAAAAAATAAGATATTTGATTTGTTGTAAAAGTAATATCATTTGTTATATTTTTTTGTGATTTAATATTTACCTTCTTTATAATGATCATTTATTAGTTGTATACTGAGATAGTGTGTAAATTCTACAATTGAAGTATTTATTTTAGCATTAGTTTTCATGTGCCCTGAAATAAATAAAAAACAGATCGTGAATGATGTGATCCTACTTTTGAAAAACAAATACACATTGTTGAATATTTAGTTTAATACATTAATTTTATCCTTTGATTCTTTTAGGAATTCTTTGTGTACTATTTAGATCCTTGACCATATTATCATTTCTGATCATTGAAGCAATTTTGAACATTATATAGTTCATTTACAATATCTTTACTCTTTGCTATGAAATAAACTGCAATTAAATAATGCAACACTTCTTGGTAGACAAAAGAAATAATTATAATTTGTTTATAAGTTCAGTATCTGAATCTTTTCTATTTCAGAATGAATATTTATCAACAACTACCTTGAGCTAGCTTATTATTCAGCCTATACTGAAGCTATATATATATATATGAACATCTACATATATATGTTTCATTTTAAAATAAAGTGTTAAAATATTTTCTTTGAATAGAACTAATTGTTGTTTGTGTATGTGGATGCATGAACAGGATCACATAAAGGCACACTCAAACGCAAATTAATTTTTATCTTCTAATTTAATCAGGTAAGAATCGGCATTGCTAAGCACAATGTATATAAATATAGATATAAGATACCACAGGTGCACAGAAAATTACATTTATTTCCAATTAAAACATTTGATGCACAAACAAACTAGTTAATTTTACTAAATGGTTAGGATCGGCATTAAAAGGTCTATATCTGTTCTAATCTTTTGTTTCACTTTCACTAAAAAAATTTAAAATTTCATGAAACATTTTGTATCTTAAGGGTGAAAGTTTATAATTAAGTAAAATACTTAATTAATAAAGAAACGATAAATAAACAACAGATGTTCAATAACTAATGAATAGAGTTAATTAGTAAAATGAAAATTCTAATAAATTTAGATGACTGTATTAAATTATTATTGGTAAAAAATTTAAAAAAAGTGAATCTGGAAACCTTTTGTTTAAAATCATATATAAAACCTAAAAAAAAGTATTGTAAGGTTTTTGAAACCTATTGCCATTGAATCTATGCTGAAGAAAATTCAAAGAATGGATGAGTAAAAGACCAACGATCACTCTGCTTGTCCATGGGGATAGGGATGTCAACCAGAGTCCCAGCATGAAGCCATTATCATTAATAGTAACAAGAGCAGTATTCACCAGTGGTGATAAAATGACTCCTATAGCTATGTGAGAGAAGTAGAAACATGTTCTATTCTTGCCAAAACTTACTTGCAGCTCAAAAAAACCTGATGTTAACCAGCACTTTACTGTCATAGTCATCCTATTTCCAGTTAAAAAATGAGTGGAGCATTATTTTATAAATCCCAGTAAATGAATTTCTAAATGAATAGATTCCTAACAATATCTAATAAGTCAAGGACCTTTCATTTCCAAAGGCGCTACACAAAAATTTGCAAACATTGTTTGAACCCTCCATTTCAACAAGCAAAGTAAATCGTCATTCGAGCTTATATCATGAACTTTCTTCTACTGGAAAGATGACGGTAACTTACACATTAATTCTTGTTAACCTAATCATAATTTTTGTCTAAGTTTATTTAATTTCAGTAATGATTCTAGAATATATTTGGATTTAATTCCAATATTTATTAGTATATATGTTAACTGTTACTATTGAGTAGTAGATCTAAGTATTTGCAAATCCATTTTTTTTATAACAGTAAAACTAGCTTTGAGCTTAATAGATTTAAAATTTATTTTAAATGTATTAATTGCTTAATTGTTACCACATCTTACCCCTACTCAAATAGTTTCATTTTTTAGAGTAGTTTTGTAATTTTATATTATCCATTTCTAATGTTAAGTTAGGGGTAAAAGTCAGATTAATTGTATATACATGAAATGCAATTGGTCTAAAACGTATTCAAGTAAACATATAAAATCCATAAAGGATTTATTAAAAGTTTTCCATTAGTCCTTAGAGATTTAAGTTATAAAATACATTTATTCAATTGTAAGAAATAAGACATTTAAATTTAATTAATTATTTTAGGGCTACATATTTTAAATGACACTTATACAATAGCAGAATGAGTGCATATGTTTGTATCAATATTCTTTGGGTGGATTTAAATGCTATCTAGATGAATTATACATATTAATTGCTGTTGATTTCCTATTATATATATATATATAGTGAACAATAATAAAGATATGTGTAAGAGAATGTGATCTGGGCTAACTGATGAGTGCTGGTTCAGCATGAAAAGTGCATCTTGGAGATCATGCATTTTTTCACATGTCTTTGGTCATACACTTATGGTTACATCACTCCATAAAGTGTTTAAAGTGGATAGAAACCAGTCCCTATCTTGCATGCCAGTAATGTAGTGAAAATAACACTACAGACATATTATTCATTAAATGGATAACCTCTAGTCTAATAAATTACTAATTAAGCTTAATAATCCACTCTAAAATACTTGGTGGAAAGTGATAATGGTAAACGTGAAAATTTTCCAAAAATTATATATTCCCAGTCTTACATCAAGTTTATTATCAAATTAGTAAGTGGCATTCTACTATTAATGACTTATTTAAATGAAAGACCAAATACAAATTTGAAGCTTGCAAATATATTTTGTAGAGTCAAAGAAAAATAGAAAGTATTAAAAATTTTCATCTACATAACATAATGGTTTTTAGTGTAAGCTTTAAATATAATATGTTATGTGATATTTGATAGTATAAAATACAACTGGTTAAAAAAACTTGAAGTTGAATGAATAAATACTTTAACAGATGGTTAAGATCCTTCCCAAAGAAATTATTGCAAGAAATTAGACAAGTAATGTCCTTCTTTATGTAAAGCATGGAAATAAAATTCTATAAAATTAAAAACAGTTCTCTAAAAATTAAAGATAAGATTGAATGATAAAAAATTAAACAAATTCAAAAAAGAAAAATGATGATACATACATAAAATCTTATATAATTATATAAAATATATATATATAAATATTTGTATCCTTTTGTTAATAAATATATTACTTAAAATAAAAAAAAAGAATAATTACATATATATGAAGCAGTTCAAAATATAAAAGTCATTTAAAAATTACTGAAAATTATAAAATTGATATACCTAAGAATTTTTAAAATATACAGCACTGAATTTTTTTAATTAAATGTTTATATTTATTTGTATTAATTAATTAAATTTCCAATATAAAATAGATTTGTTCTTGCTTGTTCTGAATTCTATAAATTTATAATATTTGCACGCACATTCATTTCTACAGTTTTTTTTATTCTGTGTACCTATTTATGATAACTTGAATAAGATAATTCCATTAATCAATATATATGTATATCCAATGATACTTACAAATTTAGAAAGTTAGATTAATGTGGTCTAGAATTTTAAAAAAAAAATTTACTTTGACAAACTCAAGTCAATCTAAAAATTTGATAGAAAAAAAAAATAAAATACATACATACAAACAGAGAAAATATATCAATAACAAAAATGCTAACTTTTTATAGAAAAAAACTGAAAATAAACAAACTTTTTTATTGATAAATAGAATGCTCATAAAAAAAATGAAAGAAATAAAGTTTGACATACTTCACACAAAATTAAAAGATATATAATACAACATTGATAAAGCTAATAATTATAAAAAGTAGGAGGTTATGAATTAGCAAAATGTACAAAAAAAAGATGAATGAATGTATAAAGTTTGGAAGTGCTATCAAAGTAATAATGAGAATATATTTTAAAATGTTATATTTATATCTACATGTGAAATTAGAATTTATCAAAGGTTAATAAAATTTAGATATTTCCTATTATTTAAAAATATAATCTGACAAAAATAATGACCAAATAAAAATAATAGCTACATCTAAAATTTTGCATAATAATGAAATTTAAAATTTAGGAAAATTTATTTGGGAGCAAAAAAACAATTTCAGATTTTTGGTGGCAATTGCATTCCAAAATAAAATAGTAATTTTTATAATATATACATAAACTTAAAAAAGGGGCATTTTCTCTGTTAAAATGTTAAAAGATTGGGTAACATATATTTGACAATACATATAAAAATAGAAGCTATCTTTAATTTTATGAAATAAAAAATCCCGAAAATGTTGCCAAATCTTCATTATCAGTTATTAAGTAATAAGAAAACCATTATTTATTATGTTAAAGAAGTTTAATTTCAATTTTGAAATACAATTGTTAAAAGCAAAATTAAGGATGATAGTAGAATTTTTATAATTCATAATTAGTTTTTATTTAAATTTTAATTTTTACTGTTATTTATTGCACATTTTCATTTATGTTTAAGAACATTATTATCAAAATATCAAAGCACCACAATTTTATTGTGTTACAATTCCAAATAAATATTAATATAAATTAGTTCATCATACCTTTTACAATCAATCAGTAATAATAAATGAAATTCCCTCTCCCTCCTATAAATAAAATTTCTTTTTGAGTTTGGAACTTCACTATTTGAATAACTCAACATAACTATATATAAATATAATGACTTTTGATATAATAAAGATTATATTTAATGATTCCAGTAAATAAAAAGCTTTATAATGTACACTTTGTATATATTACATTTAGCAATCAGTAACAATTTTTACAAGTTTTATTAATAATGTATTTTATATTAAAAATCAACCAACTTCCCAATAACTAAATATTTTTATTTAAAATTTTGTTATATTTTTAATAATAATAATTACTAATTATTAACATCTACTGGTTAAATTCAATATGCAAGATTTAATGTAATAGCTTTGGTTTTGTAAAAATAATTCTAGTTTTTTTATATTGCTTATTATTTTTAATAGTTTCAAACAATCATCCATTTAAAAAATTTTATACACAAAAAATATTTTGCTTTTATGAAATTAATTAGGTATTCTACAATATTATTTTTTACTTTAAATAAGATTGCTATATTAAGCAAAAGCTGACTGTAGATAGTATTAATTATAATAAAATGGAAATAAATATAATCTATTATATACTTATCTATATAAATAAATAAAACCAAAAAAGGTATTAAATAAGAAATATTGTAATATTTAATACACACAAAAGACTTTCAATAATATTTTGTTACTCCCTTCAATGTAATATATATTATAAATGTTAACACAGCATTATTTAATAACATCTAGATCTTGCTTCCTAAATCATAACTTTTTTTAATATATAACTATTATGTTCACTACACTGCAAAAGTTATATATATAAAGACTGAAATTCAGAAAACAAAATCTAGATATCTTTACATAATGCTCTAATAATATTCATAATATATATATATATTGAGAAGGGCAATTAAACATTGGTGAAAGAAATTTAATGTCAAATGATATATTTATTGTTAAATAACTTTTTCTTTATATTTTTTATTTACATGTTATTAATTGTATGTGTATTTTAGTAATATTTTACTATTATTACAAATTTGAATTTTTGTTAATTTAGTAGTGCAAATATTTACATTTTTGTTAATGATTTATTTTACATATACATGTATGGTTTAAAGATAAGATAGAATTAAATATAAAATTATTGTAATACAAAAAAAAATTAATATAGAAACTTTAACAAAAGTAACTTTAAAAAAAAATCTAAAGCAGCACACCTCATAAATAAGTATATGAAATTTCTACTGACTGTGGCCTTTGGCAGGATGGCTCAGTTGGTTAGAGTGTTACTTTAAAATTCAATACTCAAAGAATCTAAGGGTCCAGGTTCAATTACCATACTAATAGTGTCAATAGTCAGGCCAGCAACACCTGAAGAAGAAAAATAATAATATCTCTTGAAAAAATTGTGCATATACTAACTTCTGTGTTATTACCAACAGTTGAATGTACTTTATTTAGATAAAGTTTAATTTTTCTAAAGACATTCAATACTCATATTAGATGATGGAAATAATCCAACATATAAATACAACTATTTACGTATATATTTTTATTAATGATTTTATAAAATGTAAGAGTACATTATGAGCAATATAGATGCATAATGTTTTTAGTAAATGATAGCATTGTTTCTATTTCTTTAACAGTCTAACCATTTAACAATGTGGTAACTAGAAATTGACATCCATACATTAGCAAACAAAAAATATATTCGATACCATGATTCTATTTTTAGAAGTGACAGGTTTAGTCATTTAATTGAAAGAAGATCAAATTCCTAATAATTTTATTTAAAAAAATTTAATTTCTATATGAATTAGTATAAATAGTGTAAATTGATTACTTAACTAGAATCATTTAAAATAGCAATAACAACTAGAATATAAGTTCATTATATTACTGATGATTTATATGAATAAAAGATACTGAACTTCATGCAAAAAAACGATGAACTATATGCAAAAAATTATCTGGAAAAGAGCAATCAATGGTAATGAGCATGATAGAATAAGTTGCCTATTTTCAAATGATTTTTTGAAGTCATGATGGTTACATGCCATATATATATATATGGCATGTAACCATATATATATATATATTTGTGATTTAATGGATATACATGTATTTAAACATAGTAAGTATAACAGGAATACACTGTGCATTTTTATAAATATTTTTCAGCTAGATTATATTGAAACAAAGTACCAATTAAAAACATACAGTGTAAGCTGAAATTACATCATTTCATAGTTACATATGTTGTCTGAAATTTTTTCAGCTAAAAGTAAATTCCAATTATTCCTTAATGAATAATATTTTTGTTGTATAATTTTCACTACACCATTCTCCTGCAATGTAGAAATTGGTTTATATCCACTTTTAACATTTTGTGGAAGAATGTAATCATAAACATGTGATCAAAGACATGTGAAAAAGATCTATGTGCATCTTGGTATCATAGATCTTTTTCATGTCTTTGATATGTTTATGATTATATCTCTCCACAAGATGTTAAAAGCAGATAGAAACCATTTTCTATCTGGCATGAGAGTACAGAAATATTATTCATTATTAGATCATCTCAATTCTAATGACTAACTGATAAAAATTATTAATATACTTTCATTAAGTGATTTGTGTCAAAATTGTGAGGGCAGCACATTTGACACCAAATAAACAGTAGTAATATATATATATATATATAGATAGATAGATAGATAGATAGATAGATAGATAGATAGATAGATAGATAGATAGATAGATAGATAGATAGATAGATAGATAGATAGATAGATAGATAGATAGATAGATAGATAGTAGATAGATAGATAGATAGATAGATAGATAGATAGATAGATAGATAGATAGATAGATAGATAGATAGATAGATAGATAGATAGATAGATAGATAGATAGATAGATAGATAGATAGATAGATAGATAGATAGATAGATAGATAGATAGATAGATAGATAGATAGATAGATAGATAGATAGATAGATAGATAGATAGATAGATAGATAGATAGATACACTGAACAATGATAAAGATAAGTGTAAGAAATTGTGGTCTGAGCCAATGGATGATTGCTGTTTCAACACAAAATGTGTATCTTGGTAATCAAAGATCTTTTTCTTATGTCTTTGGCTATATGCCTATGATTACATCCCTCCACAATGTGTTAAAAGTGGATAGAAACAAATCACTACCCTACATGAGAGTTATACTTCACAAATATTATTCATTATTAGATAATCTCTATCCTAATGAAAGTATTTCTTGTATCCAAGACTTTACAAGGGTCAGAATTCAGACAATAATAATTACATGTGTAAAGATTGAGAAAATAACTTTCAAATACATTTATAATTAATTTAAGTTTTCCTACAAATAACTATAGACTTTAAACAGACAGTTTTCACAATATTTAAATCTATTAATCTGTGAAAATCTTTTTTTTTAATATATATATATATGTTTGTGTGTATGTCTATTCCCCATTGTAAGTATTACTATTTTTAAATGTAAACTGTTTAGAAAATAAAAATTGCAAGTTTTAACATTTAAGAATAAATATATCTACCTTCATGAATAAACCTATATGGGGCTTCTTTATTATTTTATTCTAGCACCATATAGTGAAAATTTTGATAATAAATGGTTAGCAGATAGTAATGTAATTAAATCCCCTTTCCCAAAATAATTTCAGGATTTTGTCTATATCAATAAGGATTTGGGATTCAAAACTGGTATCAATGCAATTAGGCATCCACTAACCATCTAATAACTATTGGTTATTCAGGCTTACAATCGATGGTATTAAAATGAAAAAATAACTTATTTACTGCAGTAATCAGAATGAATCATGTCAGTCAGATTAAATAGCATTCTAAAACCAGAAGTAACAGTATTAAGTCCCAACATGTGGTTTTAGTTCTTGAATCTCTTATTTGACTACTGCCTTAAATTACTTGAAGAAAAATAATGTTGTGATGATGTAACATTAAAATTCTAAAAGGATAACAAATTACCATTTACATTATCAACTTGCTTTCTAACATACATATAAAAAAAGTACTTCTCACAAATATTTACGCTATTACTAAACGAAACTTAATTTACCTTAATTTTCCAGTGCCTAAAATCTGTAGCACACATATACCAGTGATAAAAGAAATTATCCATAATCCTCTTTTTTTCCCCAAACCTATTAATCCCAATCGCTTGCCAATCATGGCCACTTCTCAGCATACTATGTGTCTCTGTGTGCCAACAGATACATTTAAATCTAAAAAATAAAATAAAGCAATATATATCAATTATAAATTTATAAATAATAAAACAAAATATGGAATTACTTTTATAAAATTTGCTACATCATAAAGTAGTCAAAATTGATTTAACATACATATATATTAAAATTTCTTTCAAGAAAAATTATAATTAAAATCTATTATTGGGCAGCTTTACTAATAGTTTGATTTCTTAATTATATTTATATTATAAGTCAATTATTTTATATAGCGCGATGTTTTCTATAAACTATAATATTTAAACAGCATTAAACTGTTGCACATGCGCTTTGGATTTTAAATATAAAATGAATGAAAAAGACTTTATCATGTGGTAGAAGTATTTGCATTCATTCATTTTATATTTAAAATCCAAAGCGCATGTGCAACAATTTAATGCTATTTAAATATTATATATTGTAACATTAACTTTTCACTACATGCAGAAAATGAGTTTAAACCTGGATACCATAATATATGATATACAAAATATACACATACATACTGCATATGATATAATAATATATAATGATCTTCAACATGTGTACCATAAATTTTGGTTCAAATATATGAAAATTGAATGGTTAATAAAATTCAAATAAAAAAAAAAGATTCAATTAAAATATATAATAATATTAACCAATGTGATGATATGATTTATAACTTAAAGGTACAAGTACT
The DNA here is from genome assembly GCA_028023455.1 of Epiperipatus broadwayi. NCBI lineage: Eukaryota > Metazoa > Onychophora > Udeonychophora > Euonychophora > Peripatidae > Epiperipatus > Epiperipatus broadwayi. The sequence continues at coordinate 477,737 of JAQFVV010006486.1, forward strand.
CCAAAAACTATTTTGTTTCTCAGTTTTAATATAAAAAAAACTCTCAAAGATGCCAAACCTTCTAAAAAGAAAATTTACTCTTGGAATACTTTTAAAGGAACGATCATCATCAATTATTACTGTCATCCCAGCATGTCTCCCAGTAGATTGCATGATTTCTCAGAGATGTGGACCTTAATTAACATATGTGTGTAAAATGCACAATATTTGGATAGAGTTCCAAACTGCATGGATTAATAATAAAAAAATGTAACAATTTACTAATAATGAATAAATAAAACGGTTGCATATATATTAGCAACTATTAATACATACATAAAACATTAAATATGATAGTAGTAAACGATATTTTTAAATTTAAAGCTTTATAGTATTTATAATGATAAGATCTTACTACATTAAATATTACATTCAAATATCAGCCTTTCAAGCTAATTGTGCAAGCACTTTTTGCAAGTGTTAATAATAAATGAATACTTTCCTTTCCAATACAAGATATAGTATTTATGCAGGAATAAAATGAATCCATCTATTCCTACAACTCAAATACTTATATATGAGCAAATCTGAAGTACTGGCAAGGAAAGCATGAGGATAAACCACTCACTATATCTTGTATTGGAAAGGAAAGTATTCATTTATTATTAACCCTCGCAAAAAGTGCTTGCACAATTAGCTTGAAAGGCTGATATTTGAATGTAATACAATTGTAGGCACAGTGCTATATAAAAATAAATGCTTATTTACATTAAATATTGAAACAGTCACAAACCATGTTTTTTTTTTTTTTGCAGATATCATTCTCTTAATATTTTAGGGTTGTCTTCATTGGTCTCTCTGATGATGGTAGTTTTTCTCTTTGACACTGGCGATATTAAAGAGAGTATGTACAGAAGCAGTGGTGATGTTTTGATCATTTATAAGGCACTATCCATTTCTTCTTTCACAGCCCTTATAGAGACATCACACAAGCTGGTTTTTCAAATTTCAGCATTAGTTTCTGAATCTGATTGCATTTTCCAGATATTTTAACAGGTGTAGATGTTGGTTTTCTAACCATACATAGTAGATATATTTCTTCTAAATAAAATCATCATACTGACTGTTATAATTGGAGTATTGAAAAATACTTTAAAAACAGTCAGCAAAATACGCTATCCTCGGTATGCATCACTGCAATATTATTTCAAAAGTAGACTGCACTGCAAAGCAATATGGAATCAGAATTGCTGGACTTCTGGACTAAGGATAGAATATGAATGCCTAGTTTTTGTTTCAGACTGATTTATACCTATAAGATGTTGTTCAAGCAACATGTTTTTAAACAATATATATATATATATATATATATATATATATATATATATATGTCACCAGCTAAAGAAAATATGAACTTTGTGTCATTACATATATTTTTTAAAAAATGCCTTCTTTACTCTCTACAAAATAGGTTGTGGATACAAATTTTAGTACAAAATTCTTTATTTTATACATAAATAAGTGAAATATTTTTTTACTTTTGGGAAATATATGTAATCAAGCAAGAGTGCGTGTGCGGTGCAACTGTTTCCAAAAGCTATTAATATAAAATAGATAACTAAAAATAATAAACTAGCTGAGCACTTTCAAAGGATCTTGCCTTCGTAATCATAGCTTGTTAATACATTTAATGATATGCAAATATGCTAATTCCATTTTTTTGATAAAGCGTAGCACGTGTCCTTCCTATTTATGGCATCACTGTCTCATGAGATGAATAAGGCCTCTGATTTTTCTTTTAAGGTCATGTTTCTCTCTACACACGATTGTGGGATTGTCTGGAATGCACTCATGATGACTTGTGCTCTGGTGCTGATAAAAAACTGAATAGGTAGAAGGATCATTGCGAGCTCTATTGTATGAATATTTATGTTGTGCTAATCATGTGGACAAAGATGCTCTGCTTTCCCCATAATATGTGCCTTTACAATTATTGTTGGAACATGCAATATTATATACTGTGTGGGGGGTCTGTAACAGTGGAGTTTGGTCTTTAGTGTTATTAATTAAATTGTTAGAATTTGGAGGGGTTCGAAAACAAAGCTGATATCTGTTGTTGAGGATGGAATGCAATTTCTTGTGTAAATTGGATATATATGGAATCAATAATCTGGGTTTATCCACACATGCACTCGTGCTTGATAAATAAGTGAAATAAAAGAGGAAGAGAAAAAAAGTTTTCTTTATTTATTTGCATTTTTTAACATAGGAAGAAAGAAAATTCATGGCTGATCTTTAAATACCACTTGATAATTTCTAAAATACTATCAATTCCAAAATTTTAATATTATTTTCAAATCTATTATCAATATTATATAAAAATAGACAAGTCGTTTAATTAAAACTTCCATTTAAAAGACAAATTAAATATTTGAAATGCTTTAAAATTTTTTAAACTACACAATTCTAAACTTTTTCAAGTATCAAAAGATATTTTCTTTCTTCCTTTACAGTATTATTATTATTGCATATATTACAAATTATAATAACAACATAGCTTAAACCACAGCACATGCACTATAAGAAGGAATGATATTATAATGAATACTCTCCTTTCCAAATACAATACTCCTTTCCAAACACAAGATTGTGTTTGGAAAAAAGAGTATTCATTATAAATATTGTTCCATCTGTAAAGCGCATGTGCCATGGTTTAAGCTACGTTGTTATTATAATGTATAAAAAAAACATCACGTTATATAAATAAACAATATTTACATATATTACAAAGTAAATTTATAAAATATGATCAAATACATAAACTAATCCATCTTTGAATTTTTTAAGCAGTTTACTCAAGTTATACACATATGTGCACACACACAAATGTCAATTTGTATACACATGAGTTTTTACTAAACACTTTTGTTTTCTTTGCAGTATTGTAATATAATTAATCTGAGTTGTAAACTCCACTCTAATTTTATTAGATTTCTATTTTGAATATTTTTTTTGTTTCTTTATTTATATGATCTTTGTGCATTTGGTTTGTCATTTTGGCTACATTGAAGCCTTTCATCCCAGGAATTGATTCTCTATTGTAAATGGTAAAATTCTATAAATATATTGCTGTTTTTTAAATAAAAAAATTACTACATAAAAATATATGTAAGTTAGAGGTCATATTATTTACATATAGTGGCATCTAACTTTTAAATTTCTGCATATTTATACTATCTGTTCGTTCATTAAATCATGTATATTTAAAAACTTCTATTGCATATTTATTGAAATTGGCAGATAAAATGTAAGTGGATTAGAACTTTAAATATACTTATATAATTAGTACTGCTTTAGAAAGTTTTATAAATTGCAATTTTGTTTTAATATATATAGACAACATCATGTATGATTTTTGAAGGGTTAAAAATTTCTGAAAATTATAAGCAAAATTGGAAGATCAAAAAAAATGCATCTTACCATAAACAAATTAAAATACTTCTTGTATTTTACAATATTGGTTTTATAAATAAACAATATATAATAAGTTATTTTTTAGATAGACTAATTGATGTTTATGAGAATCAAGCAGTAGTTTTTAAAGAAATTAAATTAACATAAAATTAAAATGAAAATATATTTTAAAATGAAAATGTTAAAATGAATCAAAAGATACATATTTATATGTTGGACTATTTCCATCATCTAATATGCTTATAGAATGTCTTTTAGAAAAATTTAACTTTATTTAAATATTCTTAATACATTCAACTATTAGTAATAGCACATCAACAGTTAGTATATGCACAATATTTCAAGAAGCATGGGAATCAAACCTAAACCCTTATATTCTTGAATATTGAATTTTAAGGTAATGCTCTAACCAACTGAGCCATTCTGCCAAAGACAACAGTCAGTAGAAATTTCATATACTTATCTATGAGGTTCCTCCTGATTTCTTTACTTTTTCTTAAGAGCAAAGATAATTAGTGGTTTCCATACATTAAGAAGAGTCACACAAGGTTAACTTATGGGGTTTTTTGCCATTGTCATGTGAGCAGCTTCTTTAAATTTCCTTCTTTGTACCTTTTCTTCTCTATCCAATATTTTTGTGTTTTCCCAATTGAACATGTGTTCAATGGTACATACATGGTCTGCTACCTTACATACATCTGTTTTCTCTCTTCTAATCATCAGCTTGTGTTCTTGAAAGCACTTTTCAATAGGATGAGTGGTCTCACCAATATATATTCTTCCACATTCACATGGTATATCATAGATGCAGTTTTTTATTTTCAGTAGTTCAAGTTTAGCTTTTGTAAATGTTAGAATTCCTCATAGTGTGGTATGGTTCTGGAAGGCTGTTCTGAATATATACTGATTGCAGATTTTCATTAATATGTCTATTTTTGGTATGTATGGATACACTACAGTACCAATAATTGTTTTTTTGTTGATTCTTTTTGTTGTCTATTCAAGAATTTTCTTAATAATAGTTGATGAATAACCATTTTTCATAAGTTTGTTCATATAGATCTTTTTTTTTCCAAATTGCTTGTTTCTGAACAAACTTCTTTTGCACTGTTCCTTAGTGATAGCATAACATCATATTTGTGTTTCTAGTGTGATTGGATGTATAGGTTAGGAATTTTCCTGTATGTATAGGTTTTTGGTAAACATAGTTTTGATTTTGCTATGAGGGAGTCTTGTCACAATAACATCTAAAAATGCCAATTTTTGTTCTTGTTCTGAAATTATTGTGAATTTAATCAAAGGGGATATGTTGCTGAAATGTTTCCAGAAAATTTGTAATAGTGTTCACTATATGGCCATACAAGAAATATATCTTCCACATAGCAAAGCCAAACTTTAGATATATTTGGAGTAGTTTTTATAGTTGTGGTTTGAAATTCTTCCATGTAAATTTTGCTAATCAAGAAAATAGTGAGTCCATAGCCATTCCTTGATTTTGTCAGAAGGATTCTGTATTATATTGAAAGTAAGTTGTTTATATGCATGTTGTTAATAGTTCTATTATACTATCAATGGGAAGTTCTGGTTTGTAAGCTATTATCACCATTTAATATTTTCCTTACAATAAACAATGCTTCTTCACTTGGTACATTTGTGAATAAACTTTCCACATCAAAGCTTACTAGTAAGTCAGTTGTTTCAAATTTCATATTCTTAGTTAATTCTACAAATTGTCTAGAATCCTAACAAAAGACTGGGTCTTGTCTACCAAAAGATGAAGAACTTTAAAAAGAAATCTTGACAAATTTTGACAAGGTAAATTTCTAGAACTAATAATAAGTCTTAATGGACCTTAAAGATTTTATGTAGACCATAAAGATGAGGAATTTTGCTGAAATATGATGTTATTTTACTTTTTTCTGAATCACTAAAGTACCTGCAATGCTTTCTAAGTAATGCTACTAACTTTGTTTCTGTACTATCTATCAAATTTTTTCTACTTTTCTGTATTGACTTGCTGTAAGGAGTTCTTGTACACTGTTGTCATAATCAGTTGTATCCATTATAACTGCTGCATTGCCTTTCTCATCAAGAGAATAATTATAGATTTATTTATTTTGCAAGATTTAATTGCTTTTCTCTCAGCATAGGATATATTTGACTTAAATTTTTGTTGCTTGTCAAGTGTTCTTTTTATTCTCCAGCATAATTTTGCTGCTTCTTCTAAAAGTAATTTTTGAGTTACTTCCTCAGTGGCTGCCATTATGACAGCAACAAAAAACTCCTCTCAGCAGGTCATACAGAAAAGTGACAAAAAATCAGATACCAAGCACAGAAACAAAGTTACAAGCATTACTCAGAAAGCATTGCAGGTACTTCAGTGATTCAGAAAAAGAACATCATATTTCAGCAAGATTCCTCATCTTTATGATCAACCTAAAATCTGTAAAGATCATGGTCCATTAAGACCTATTGTAAATTTTAGAAATTCACCTCACCAAAATTTGTCAAGAGTTCTTCTTAGTCCTTAATCCTTTGGTATACAAGACTCAGTCCTCTGTCAGGGATTCTAGATCCTTTGTAGAATTAATCAAGAATATGAAAATTAAATGAACTGCCTTACTGATGTGGAAAGTCTATTCACAAATGTACCAAATGAAGAAGCATTGTCTATTGTAAGGAAAATATTAAATGGTGATAATAGCTTACAAACTAGAATTTCCTATTGATAGTATAATGGAACTATTAACATTCTGCATAAAAACAATGTACTTTAAATATAATACAGAATTCTTCCAACAAAATCAATAGCTATGGGCTCACCATTGTCACCCCTGATTAGTAGTATTAACATGGAAGAACTTGAAACCACAACCCTAAAAATTACTTTATATTCACCTAAAGTTGTTGTATGGTCACATGATGAAACACTATTACAAACTTTCTGGAAAGACATCAATAACATATCCCCTTTGATTAAATTCACAATAGAATCAGAACAAGAACAAAAATTGACATTCTTAGATGTTTTTGTGACAAGACTCCCTCATGGCAAAATCAAAACTACAGTTTATTGCAAACTTACACATATAGAAAAATACTTAGCCTCCACATCCAATCACACCAGAAATACAAATATACTTTATTTTTTCATATATTAAATATAATCACTTATTAATATTTGTATCAAAAGATATTTTATAGATGTCTACACAATTTTAATTTTAATTCTGTAGATAATTGAGTCTAGATAATATATATATGCTTTAGTTTTTAATATTTACACATATATAATTTTTTTAGAATGGCAATCTGTGAATATTTTTTGTATAAAATGATTATCATCATCATCAATCATTATCAACCCACTGTAGGATGAAGGTCTCTCCAAGTTCAATCCATATTTTCCTATTGTTAGCTTCTCTTCTTCACATCATGCCTGCACACTTTCTTATTTCGTCCATCCATCTCACATGTGGTCTCTTTCTGGGTCTTTTACAATCTCTTGGAATCCAGTTTAAAATTTCAATTGTCCATCTATTATCTCTTCTAGCAATATGCCCAGCCCAGTCTTTTAATTTTTTCAATGAGGTCAGTAACATCTGTTTGTTCTCTTACCCATACATTGCATTTTTGATCTCTTCTTGTTACTCCCAACATGCATCTCTCCATACTTCTTTGAGTGGTCTGAAGTCTCTGTATTGCTCTTCTATTAAGTGTCCAAGTCTCAGATCCATAAGTAAGAACTGGCAAAACACATTTATTAAAAACCTTCCTTTTCAAACACATAGGCATATTTCCTTTTAGTATCAAGTTATTTCTACCAAAAGCACTCCAACCAAGTTTAATTCTATGATTAATTTCATCCATTATATTTCCATCTGTATTAATAATCTGACCAAGGTATTTGTAACTGTTAACTTCTTCTAACTCATCATAATCAATCTTTATTTTCATATTTTGAGAAAATCTATTAAACATTACTTTAGTCTTTTTAACATTTATCTTTAGTCCTACTTTCATCTGATAACTCCTGCAACATTTCCTGTAGCTCTAAAGCATTATTTGCAAAAACAACTACATCATCTGCAAAATCTAAATGACTTAAATAATCTCCATTTACTTTCACTCCTTTAGCTTCCCATTTTAATCCACAAAATACTTCTTGCAACACTGCTGTAAAACGTTTTGGAGATATGGAGTCACCCTGTCTTACCACCCTTTTCAATGTTGATTTTCCTACTATCATTATGTAATCTAATTGTTGCTGTTGCATTTTTATAAATATTCTTTAAAATATGACAATATCCTGGATCTACACCTTGATGATCCAATGCTTTAATCACTGAAGAAATGTTTATAGAATCAAATGCCTTTTCATAATCTACAAATCCTAAGCATAATGGCAACTCATATTCATTTGTCCTTTCTATAACTTCTCTCAATACCTGGATATGATCTACTGTACTAAAACCACTTTTAAATCCAGCTTGTTCTCTTGGTTGGTGGAAATCCAGTGTTTTCTGTAGATGAGTTGTAATTATCTTAGTAAAAATTTTGTATAAAACTGATAAAAGACTGATAGGTCTGTAATTTCTAATATCTTCTTTATCACCTTTTTAAAATATTAATATTAATACTGCATTCTTCCAATCATCTGGTACATCTTTATCATTTAGACATTTGGTATATAACTTTGCTAAAAAATATTCTATTTCTTCACCTGCTTCTTTTAATATATCAATTATAATTCAATCATTACCTGGAGCCTTCCCTTTCTTCATAAATTTAATTGCATGTCTCACTTCTTCATTTCAAAATTCTGGGCAATTCAGAAGATATAATAGGTATAGGAGGCACTTGTTCTTTATTACTATATAATTCTTGATAGAAGTCTTCTACACATTTCATGATGTCATCTCTCTTTTTAGTAATAATGTCATCTTTTTTTCTTATTGCAGATATAAATTTCCTACCAATACCAAAATGTTGTTTTACACTCTTTAGACTTTTATTCTCTTCTACAGCTTTCCTTGCTAGTTCACAATTATACTTTCTTATATCATTTTCAACTCTTTTCTGCACCATTTTACAAAATTCGAGATATTCAATCTTTTTTAATGCATCATTGTTGTATATCCTCATATTCCTTCTTTTCTTCATAAATTCTCTAGTCTCAGTAGAAATTTTATTGGTCAATTGCTGCTTTTTTCTACCAGCTATCTTTGTTGCAGTTTTTAAAAGTGTATCAGTTATTTTCCTATTAATGTCATTCAAATCTGAATCATGTTCAAAATCTACTAATACTTGAAACCAATTTGTAAGTTCTAATTTAAATTCATTAGAATGTTTCTGAAGATTAGGAATATCAACTGTAAATATTGTTTTTCTTAATAATTTTTGTCTCTCTAGTTTTGCATTAACATGTATCTTACATCTTACTAATCGATGATCACTTCCTGTGTTAAATTTATTAAGAACATTACAATCTTGAAATATGTATTTTCTGTTAGTCAAAATATAATCCAATTCTGCTGTACCTTCATTTGGATGCTTCCGTCCTTTCCTTTTAACATTTTTCTCAAAAAAAGAATTCATAATATAAAGTTTTTCTTTTTCTGCAAACTCCACAAGTCTATGTCCTCTCTCATTTCTATTACCATAACCAAAATTACCTACAGCATTTTCATCTTTCATTTGTTTACCAATTCTAGCATTAAAGTCTCCCATAACAATTTTAAAATGTTGTTTACTCTGATCAAAAGCCTTTTGTACATCCATATAAAAATCTTCTATAACTTCATCACTATGAGAACTTGTTGGGGCATAAACCTGAATTATCTGCATTTTGTATCTGCTATTAAGTTGTAAAACTAATCTTGACACTCTGTCTGATAGACCCATCAATCTCCACAATGTTATTCTTCCATTTTTTATTTATAATGAATCCTACTCCACTTGTATTTCCAATATTTGTGCCTTTATAGTAGAGTATATGTCCACTTTTTAAATCAATTGTTTCTTCATCTTTTCTTCTAACTTCACAAAGTCCAATAATGTCCCATTTAATATAAGACAGTTCTTCTTCTAACTCTTGCAATCTTCCTTAACTTGAAAGTGATCTGCAGTTGTAAGTACCTAAATAAAAATTCATCATCAAATGGCAGCCTGAGTCCAAAATCAGGGGATTCTTAGCCCCCTCCACCTTCAGCCACCAACCTCTGCCTTGGTTGGTGACTTTACAGCCTCCTGGGAATAAGGGCCATGATTTATTTTTGTCTGTCATGATTGTATATATTGGAAAAAATATTCTTAAACTTGGAGGTAAAAAGCCAATAAACTCACCACACTGGCTAATGCGTGTTGGTGAGCAGCCCATCCATGTTTGTATACTATATGAATAATCACATAGTAATAACAGCTGCAATGACAAGAATGTATGGAGTGGACATTAGTAATTTGCCCTGCTTGGTTCCTTTAAGGCCTCCAAGAAAAATCAAAGGGAATCCTTTCAGTTAATAGCAAACTCCTTTCTGCAGCCGATATTTCACATTAAATAATTTCATGTTTAAAGTATTGATTATCATTATTTCTATATATTTGTTGGAAATGAGGGTTAAATATTCTTTTGTAGACAATCCCCAATTTAGTCATGATTCATTAATAAATGACTTCTTATGCATAGGGTTCTACATAAAACTTGTATAGATTATTTTCAATTAATTACAAAAAAAATGTGGAAATTCTAATCAGAAGATAAATTAACTCATGACTTTTTTGTATTGCTATTCTATCATTCTATAAATACACTGGATAATCTTATAATCTTCATGTGTTTTGTACATTATGCTTGTTCACAATGATTACTCTAGTTTTGCTCTATTGTTTGATTTGTAAAAAATATTTATTTGGAATATAGTATTCCTACACAATAATTTGACTTTTCTTTGAAAAAAATTCTGATTGAATATTTAAAAAAAAAAATTCTTCACTTGAGATTTTAATTATATAGTAAAACACTTAATAACTTTTTATACAAGATCTGTGAAATAATGTCTTTTGAAATCTCATGGAATATAAATATTACATGATATGTTATAGCAAAGAAATAGACTTCAATGCATCAATAATATTTCTCATAGTAATATTTAACCTGCATATACAAATGTTTAGTGTTAACATTTTATTGAAGTATTAAAATTTCTTTCCACTTCTTCTCCTTATTTGCATTGATTAATTATATATATGTAATATACCATATACTCCTTAATTAACATTTTACAATGCAATTTTAACATATGATTTATTTCTTCTTACTTACAGTTTCAACTACCTGCAGTCATCATCAGAGCTACAATATTTAAACATATACAATTAATACCTAAACATACATATATATATATATACACACACATACATATACAAATATATATACACACACATGTAAAAAAATCATAAATGACATTTTAAACTGTATTTTAAACTATGTATTTTTAATTTTTTTAAAAACTAATATTCTTTTATTCTATATTTATAATCAATTAATGTCCTTTATATAAAAAATTTTACTGAAAAAATTAAACCTTTATTTTTTATATTTATATCCCCATTATTTCAAAATTGTTCAGTAATCCTATTTATTTCTTCTCTTTTAATTATTATATATATTATACATGTATTTATCAATAAATGTATAGTATATACTGTAAGCAAGAAGAAATAAATCATGTTAAAATTGCATTACAAAGTGTTAATTATGGAGTATAATGGTATATTAACATTTTATTCCTAAACAGCAATAAATGAAATAGTAAGTCTTAAAGAAAATACATTAAAAGTATTTGATCATACCATTCAGTATTACCGGATGACTTTTCAAATAAATTATTTTATTTGTAAACTTTGATAGATAATGAAAATAATTTAGGCTTTAATGTAAAACCATTTCTTGATAAAAGATCTGAATTCTTCAAGTGACCTTGATGTAAAATCCTGCTTACTATAATTATAATTTATAATATCATGTAGTAATGTTATAAAGTTATTTTTACAGTATAATTATTTAAATTCATTACCACTAAAGACTATGAGAGATTCTGAAGCATTTGTTGTTATTAATAATAACCAATTGGTTCAGGTAAATGACATGATTTGCCTAAATAAAATCCAACATATCCATTCAATTCAGCTTGCCTCATGAAAGATCTGACATTATTTACTAGTATCAGTTTCCTGTTCTAAGCTTGAGTATATCTGAGTATATATGTTAAAAATAATGTGTCAGTTGTTGTTCAGAGAATAATTAAATAGTGATGAATTATAGTTCAGTAAATGAACTAGTAAATTGACTTATTAACAACTCACTTCAATAACTTACCATCTTTAAATAGACATCATTTTTTTACAGTTTTAAACTGATTGGTATCTGATGTGTGAGTGGCTGTTTGTTTATTTTACTGAATTCTGAATCCAATCCTAATTAGTTCATCAAGCGTTGTTAGCTGAGAGGTCATCGCAGCCACCTTGCCAAGTAGTTGGCTGCAGATGGTTGTGGGTTCGCATCCTGGCCGATGCTATGACATATGAAAAAAAAATCCTAATTAGTTTTATAAATTATCCAAGTATATTATTAAGGGTTAGGCTGAAATTAACCTTAAAGTCAATGACATGTGATAAAATTAGAAAGAGGGAAAGTAATTTAATTATTCACCTCAAGTCATAATAGAAACTGAACTAAATGTTTTAAGTGAAAGCATTGCTTTTAGATAATTTGACAATGTTTGACTTTTTTTTTTTTTGAGTTTTAAAACAAATTATCTAAATCATCAGAACAAGAAAATTTATTAAAAAGAAAAGTATGGCTAACAATTTTTTTTTCTTTATATCCTGTTAAGCCAAGGTAATGTATTATACTATCTAGTATTGACATGCCTAATATCTATCTTGATTTTGATATTTAAATTTATCATGTCTGATTTTAGTCTATCTTTATTACTTTTTATTTCAATAAAACTCAAACATCCAATTCAATAAAACTCAAACATTCAAATAAACCTGTCAATAAAGAATTAATTATGCAAGTTTACTGATAGATTTATTCATTTTAAAATTACTAAAAAATGAACATATTATTATAAAAATACATATAAAATGAAGCAAAAAGGCAGACTGAAATATTATTCTTATCTTTCTGATATAACTTAAATAAAAATATTTGTAACAATATTTTCATAATAATATCAAATTTATTGTACACAGTTGACAAAGTTGTTTAGAGAAAGAGGAAAATGGCATAAGCTTTTACAAATATTCTGAACTATATCATTCCTTTATTAGCATAATTTCTTACCATATTGATTTTATGGCTTTATTTCCACAAAAATAAAATACCCCCAAAGTCATATCATTACTTTTGAACTACTATTACACCAAGATAACAAATAATGATACAATTTCTTAACAATATTTTATAAAATTTCTTAACATTGTATTAGCATGTTTTAAATTTTGCTTGCATGGGATGTGATAGTAAGGAAATGTTATTAGAGTAACAATGTGTGGAAACAATAGTTAAGTAACATTTAACAATCAACTAGAATAAATAAATGTTTGATTTCATTATTTTTATGATATATATTATAGGTTAATGGAGAAAATTTGTTTAACCTCAGAGAGATTGTTAATTAGTAATAATTGATAATTTCATGGCAATGTCAAAGGCAAAAGTTATCTTTGTTTATATGGATATAATCTTATTTCCATACTTTATTATAATAAAAATCCATGGAAAATATTTATTTCAACATATATATATATATATGCTTATACTTGATACTTTTTTGTAAAAAAAAAAGTTGAGAATACTAAAATATTATAAATATAAGAATAAAAGACATAATTAAATGATATATTTCCCTTGCATACTTTTAGTGCATGATACTGCTTAGAATGCATAATCTTAAAATAGGCTAATGGACATTTAAATCACCTTCTTGGTTCATCTTCTGTGCTTATCATCATCTGATCTATTAAGATTTTCACTGTTATAAGTCATTTTATAGTCACACCTCAATTCATTTCTATGCCTGTTGTGGTGTTTTTAGTCCAGATTTCTAGGAAGCCCTGTTTGAAGGTCCTTTGAATATATATCCCTTTGCTGCAATGTATTTAACAACTCCATTGAACATATTGTAGTAGCCTATTGGTATTTTATCATTTCTATGTTTTTCACTTTTACCATATTGATCTAGCATATGATTGGTATTATTCTTTAGCTGAAATATTTAGCTTTGTCTTAACAATATCAGGAATTGTGGATCCTGGACTTAGTGAAAATGTTTAAGATAAGCCACTGGATATAGAATATACAGTTGTTGTTGTTGTTTTTTTTTTTTGCATTTTCCTGAATCCTGAGTGAATATAATTTTCTCTTAGCATTTGAGTGGTCCACAGAGTAATCATTACTCTTGAGCCTCAGATAATATTTTATTTTTAGATATCCAAATTTTTGATCTTGTATTTGGTAAATGCAAATGGATCCATTTAATTGACATTTGGATTCTGAGATCCTCGGTGTAAACCAGTTACATCCTAATAAATTACTGTACTTCCTATACATATATTAAGGCACAAATATTTTGTTTTTTCAGAAACTGTAATCTTTATTCTTGCCTCCCCAATTCCCCATGGAAATAAATTTGGTTATTTTGGTAATTTGTAAACTACTGATCTGCAGTATTAATGACAGAACCAAGTATTTTTAAGCACCATGGACATTGCAGATCCAGAATCTAGCTCCATTAATATTGGCATGACATTAATAAAAATCATGGTAACTCCATCAATGAAATGTAATAAATTAATAAAAATATTAATAATTCTTCACTCATGGAGAAAATACTGAAAACATCAAATGCTTCAAAAATGTATTAAGCTTATGCTTAACATTTTCAATATTCTCTCTGTATATAAAGTATTATTAGTATTACTTTTAATTTACTACATGTCATTGGGAGTAATTCAGGCTTTGAGGGATGTGTCAGTGCTTTTCAAGTATTGCCTAATATTAACTTTCACTCTATCTATAAAGTTTTAAAAATGATTCTTCTATTCTTTGCTGATCATCTTGCTGTTTTTTGTTAAGGGAGCAGTTTCTATATGTTTGATACAATCGCAATATCTGCCAACCAATATATCTATAATGAGATTTATTATAAGTGTTCCCCATGTTTGAATTTGAACCATATTAAAAATATCCTTAGCTGAAGTCTCATGCTTTTATCTAAATCAATTGGGTGTTTGTCTAACTTCAATTTCTAACTGATCAATTTAATATCGAGTCCATTGAGTGGTGAAACTTCTACAAGGTATTCTTAGAAGATTTTACACTTAAATGTGATTCTAACATCTCTGAATAGCTTCAATCCTAGGATATGATCTTTCATCCTGAAGATAATCTCTCAGTGCATTTCCTAAAAAAAACTTAAAATCACATTTCAGTGCTTGATTTCTAAATACTTTGGTAAAATTTATAATCTTTTCCACCCCCTAAATTCAGTTGTTGAAATTATGAATCTGTAGTATAATTATTTAGAACAAACATAACTAACCAGCAAGAAGTCTGTTTTATCAAAATCTAGCTCAGATAAAAATATAGGAACTGTCTGTGAATGCAAACTTTCACATGTTGCAGCTTCATACACACAAATGCCATAGTCTTTACTCAGAGATTTAGGTTTGGTTTGCCTTGGTAAAGAATTTGATCCATATATATTGGCTAATTTTTCAGATTACCAAGATTGAATCTTTCCAAGGAACAAATTTTAATCATTTAATCTTAATTTTTTTCCCCACCATGAATGAAAAATATAATTCTATTAATTCTTTAAAAGAAATGAAGCAACCTTTAATATTAGGTTATTCTGTTTTATTTTTTAACTGATCAGTGTCAATAGTATCACTTAATTGCTGAAATAATATTTTTTTAATAATGATAAGACTTGATAAAACCATATGGATAGTTATTCTGTCTGTATCATACTAATTCTATTATGTATTAATAGAATAAAATTGAAAAAGATTTTTTGGCTAATATAAATAATTAAAAGAAAACAAAGTTTAAAAAATTTATTGAAATCATTATCAATATATTATTAATATTTACATTACCAAGAATTATTTCATTAAATCTGACTATAGAAAACTCTATAGTTTGGATGAATCTATTATTGGGTGAGAGCTTTAGACAAATCCATAATATAGTCACTTGAAGAATTTTTACAAAACATGATAAATATGTCACAATCTGAAACTCCTCAATAAAATGCTTTTGAGATGGAGTATGACTGACTGGATTCAAAAAATAATGTACAATGTGCGTTTCTGTTCAGATTGAATTCTGCTAAATAACTATGAATCTCAGCTCCTATCTTAATATAATCAATATCCAATCAATTGATTAGTTTACTGATAAGCTTATTCATGCTACTGACTATTTCTTATTATTTTTTCTTGCTTGATATTGTACCAGTAGTGCATATTGTTCAAACATTTCCATTCTAAAAGTTAAAAACTTGCTTTATATCCAATTGCAATATCACCAAAGCCACTAGAACTGTACATCTATATTCATAAAAGATTTTAAAATATGTGGAAGAATAGCACCAATTTATATTAAAATTTGTATAACTTTGTATAAACACAGATGATCTATCTAAATGGTAATTTCTAAATGCCTTACAACTATCTACAACAAAGAACTTTCTTTGCTTTATATATTGTTTTGGATCAAATGTAGATTATATTATGTTTAATATGCATTTGAACAATTATGGTAATGAACCTAGCAGTTTTAAGAAAATGGGAATTATCAGAAGAATGATGAATTAGTTGTAATGTTATGACATCAACTGTGTACTCCCAATATTTAGTTGAAGTCATTGTGTTGTTTTCTAGTTGTAAAGGACCTAGTAATGATTCTCATCCTAGCTCATAAGGACGTTAATCAATGTCAATACTATGTAATCAATTTTTGTTTTTTAGCGATTAAATTTTCAGTATGGGTTTGTTGGTAGAAAACATGCCAACAGTACTTTTTTATGTCTGTAATCCCAATAGGACTATACCTGTCGGGATTATAGGACTTATATGTGTTTCTTATTTTCAACTCTATCCAGATGGAAAAAATTGATTTCATTTGCAGATGGACTATGGGTGTGTTTGCATATATAGTATAATAATTTTTTTTATTTTTTGTGTCAAGCTTTACTCATTTTAAATTTTTCCAGATAAAATGGATATAATTTTTAATCAGTTATAAACTAGCGTAACAATTTCAATCTAATCTAGGCTAATGTTCATTGATAATTTTAAACCACTTGTCTTAACGGCTTCCTTTTTTAATAAGACAGTTTCCTAAGAGCAGAATTCCTGGGAAAATGTTTATTTATAGTTTCTCTTAAAATTCTTTCCGTTAGAAAAGACAAGAATAAGAACAAAACGAAAGAATGTATTTGTGTCACCAGTTATGGAAAGTATTTTACTTGTTAAAAGTTCCAATTACTTACAAATTTAACAAATAAAACTACAATAATGGTCAAAAAATGTCTAAAGCTGTAAAATAGATTTTGCTAAAAATCTAATTAATTTACATTATTACAAAATAAAGTTTAATTTCTATATTTTCATTTTTATATATAGGATATATAAGCACAGACTTTTACACGACCAACCGCTCTCCACTCTATCTCATAACACTGATACCCTTGAACACAGATATGGCGAAAAGATAAATAATCACCAATATATGTATTTCATGCTAAAACAGCAATCATCAGTTGGTCCAGATTATTATCTCTCTTACACCACTCACCGCTCTCCATTCTATCTCATAACACTGATACACTTGAACACATATATGTCAAAAAGATAAATAATCACCAATATACGTATTTCACACTAAACCAGAAATTACCAGTTGGTCCAGCTTATCATCTCTCACATATATGCAATAAGTTCTCAGATATATATATTAAGATAGCCAATCTTCATACTTTAATGGATAGCCTTCAATCCACTCCACCCTCCAACTCTTCAACCGTCCATCCAATTAAAAATCTGATAATGGAATACTCAAAGGTCACCTCAAGGCTGAGATTCTTATATATACATGAAAGTTATTCTATTTTAAAACATTTATAATGAAACTTGATATTAAAACTTATTTTAAGATATACATGGGAATCAAAAAATTAATAGAATTACTATTCATTTAAAAAAATTGCAAAATAAAGTGAAATGATGGAATCCCAGTTAAACAAAAAATATGATGATATCAGCTCATTATGAAATTGATTAAACAGATGATAGATGTCACCATTGACAATTTTTCTTCTGTCATCTATTTTAGAACTTATCCTAGATTAAACTAATAAAACTGATAAATGTGTTTCTAGGGAGTTCTCAAATGCACATGACTTTCTGAGCAATTTATCATACAATTCCAATACTTTATTCTCCCAGTAACACAAAAAAAATCCAACAGTCATGCAAAAATTAGAAAGTGAAGAATAGAAAAAAAATATTGATGCAACGCTAAAAAATATTGATGCAATGCTTTAGAGAATTTCTATGAGTAGAAAACATAATCAAATGGTAATAGACTGTAACATTGTGTAATGTTTGAATAACAGAAATGGCAGAATGAATTTCAATCCAAGAATCTTTAGTTCTTACATTTTTCTTACATTATCATTTTGTCACAGTAATAAATCATACCAAGCATGAAATTAACATGTGTCGCTTATCAGATTTACTAAACTTTCGATTGAAACACAAATAGCCAAGTTGAAACCATTTACTTTAATCATATTATGAGATAATCTTACTGATTAAAAAAGAGAGTAAAATGTTTAAAACATGTTAATAGTAAGAAAAGAGAATAATCAAATATAAGATTACTGGATCACAATATAGAATCTGCCATAAAGGAACTTGAGTTATCCATATCAATAATAATATCAAGAATAACTAGTTAGCTAGCCTGTTTAGTCATAATTTGAGATTCAAATCTGTAACATTTTTAGAAAGTTTTTTAAATAACTATTCAATTACATATATATTTAGTGCTAAACTATTAATTTATATATAAAAATTATCCAAGTAACTAGTTTATAACCAACCATTATTGTTTGTAAAAGAACTGTATGTCTATCCATAACTGATGAATAATCAAATAGTTCATCACTCAGAAAGTCATACATCATTTGCACCAAATTGACTGAACTTTAATAAATAGTTCATTAGTTTTGATTCCACCACTCTACCAGTGCATTAATCCATGCAAGGTTGTATAGCTGAAGAGCAAAAACATTTAAACTATAAAACATTCCAAACAGCAGATAAGTAATTTGATAAGTAGCACCAAATTTTCCAATAATTTTCATGGGCAAATCACTTTTTGCAAAAGACTATTTTAGTCTGTTTTTTATTTTTTAAGAAATTAATGTGACCCAATTTGTGAATCTCATAACATATTCAATCTATTATTCATTATAATTCAGACAAAACTCTACATAAAGCATTTATATGATAACTAATAGATAGAGATGTGAGTTTAAGTATGCAAACAACAAGCAGGAAAATATAAGCAAGATATATCCAAACACACAAAGACATTTTTATTGCTGATGAATTGAATTCCTTTCTCCGATTTACATCTTTTGGATTTTAAAAAGAGTAATAATATTGATTTTTAACAAGATTATATAAATCACACAATCTATAGAATATCTATTTTGACATATCAAAAGTTAATTGCATGTTTTTGAAACAAGAGTTTATTCATTCTTAGAGTTGACTTACAACTTATCTAAGGGAAAAGAAACTGTTGTTGAACAACAACAGCATTTGACAGTTTATAATTATCAGATTTTGGAGTGTATGGTCCTTAAATCAATATCAATTCTGATATTTCTAGCACTCTAATTTTTTTATGAACTCCTGAGCAATAAAATCATTTATTTTTGTTTCCCTATAAAGAGGGTTGGACTTCGAAACGTAACGTCTTTTAATTCCAGCACTACCAGTGCTCAAACTTCTTATGAACTCCCAAACAATAAAGACATTATTTATTTAAATAATAAAAATTAATTACATTAAAATAAGTAATAAACATTATATACCATAATTTTAAAAAAAATTGAAACATTTCAAATATATATATACAAAAGAAATTATCACACGACTAAGATTTGTGTAGATAGTTGAAAGATGCTTGAAAGTCTGAGTTCAAATCCTTATATTTACAATTAATTTCAAGGTATATAAAGTGTTCCTGTACTTTAAATACTACACATTAAGCTTGCATCATGCCCATCTCTCTTCTATGTATTTAAATGGATATTGTCCTGTACATGAGTGGTCAAAGTGAGTTGAGGTCAACATGCGCATGACAACAATATTGGCATCAGCATGGAATTTGGGCTTTCCATCATCAGATTTTCAATGATATGGATGACTGAAGAGTTGGAGTAGATTGAAGCCTATCCATTAAAGTATAAAGATTTGCTATCTTAATATAAACTGAGCACTGATTATATATATGTGTGAAAGATGATAATCTAGACCAACTGATGAGTGCTGGTTTAGCACGAAATACGGATATTGGTGATTATTGATCTTTTCTGCATGGGAGTGATCATGTGTATCAGTGATATGAGATAGTGTGGATAGTTGAAAGGTGCTTGAAAGTCTGAGTTCAAATCCCCTATATTATATTAGTATCAGTTATCAGTACTTTTACATCTACAAATCAAATCTCATTACTCCAACATAAACAATTAATATAAGTAAATATTTTATTTTGTCTTGCATGATTAGTACAGTAGAAAAGAAGAAGTGAACTCAAAGCTAAAGAGTTTAGAATATATTCTCAGCCCAATAATATATTTTTTTTTAAAAAAAGTGTTAAATGCACAATCTGTCGTTAGAATTTCTGAGAAAGTTACTATATAATTACTTACTAATAATTATTTTGTAACTTTTTATTGACTTTTTCCCGTTATTGTAGATTAATATTATATTAAGATACTATTGATAAAAACATTCATATATGCAAAACATTAGATGAATCAAGAGTTCAAGATACGAGGCAATAAATATTTTTTAATATACTAATTCTTTTGTATAATAGAATAATGGGTGAAACATATGAAGTGTTACCCCTCTCTTCATGAATTTTACAAATTAAAAAAACTATTTCATTTTCAGAAATGAGCATCCTTGGACATATATGTAAAATGCTAATATCAACTTCAATTTTAGAAAGCAAAATAAAATCTTAATTTCATGCTTCTAGTTAATTAATCAAAATTTTAAATATTCAAATTAAAAATTAAACTTTATTCAATTAAGATTTTTCTCATTTTATTTTAATTTGAAATGCTTATATGTTGTATATATTCTCATATTGTTATTTGAATGCTCACTCTATTGTTGGGCTGCTGAAATATTGCTTGATATCACAAACAACAAATAATAATACTATTAAAATGTTTTAAAAACGTTATTTTTAAAAAAAATTAGCTTTTCTCATATGTAAAAATTCTAAAACAGGTGGTCATTTTTAAAAATATTCAATATTAACAGATGAATACATAATAGTAATCATCATCATCATTTTCAACCTTATCAATCCACTGCAGGATGGAGGTCTCTCCTCAATCCATATTTTCCGATCTCTAGCTTCTCTTCTCCACATCACTCCAGCACACATTTTTTATTTCATTCATCCATCTCACATATGGTCTTTATCTAGGTCTTTCACAATCTCTTGGAAACCGGTTTAAGATTTCAACTTTCAACCTATTATGATCTCTTCTTGCAATATGTCCAGCCCAACTCCACTTCAGTCTCTTAATTCTTTCAATGATCCAATAACACCTGTATGTTCTCTCATGCATATATTTTGTTTTCAATCTCTTCTTGTTATACCTAATATGCATCTCTCCATACTTTGTTGAGTCTGAAGTCTCTGAATTGCTCTTCTATTAAGTGTCCAAGTCTCAGATCCATAAGTAAGAACTGGTAAAACATGTTTATTAAAAATCACTTTCAAATACATAGGGATGTTTTCTTTTAATATTAAGTTATTTCTAACAAAAACACTCCAGCCAACTCTAATTCTATAATTAATTTCATTCATTATGTTTCAATCGATAGTAATAATTTGACAAAGGTATTTATAGTGGTTAACTTCTAACTCATCATTATCAATTTTTATTTCCATATTTTGAGAAAATCCATTGAAACATTACTTTAGTCTTTTTAATATTTACTTTTAATCCTATTTTTTTACTTTATATGATAACTCTTGTAACATTTCCTGAAGCTCTATAGCATTATTTGAAAATAACTGCATCATCTGCAAAATCTAGATGACTTAAATAACTTCCATTTACTTTTACTCTCTTAACTTCACATTTTAATCCACAAAATACTTCTTGAAAAACTGCTGTAAAAAGTTTTGGTAAAATGAGCTCACCAAACAGTACATCATTCCCAATGTTAATTTTTTAGTACTATTATGTAAGCTAATTATTGCTGTTGCAATTTTATAAATATTCTTCAGAATATGACAATATCTTGGGTCTATACCCTGATGATCTAATGTTTTAATCATTGAAGAAATGCTTTATATAATCAAATACCTTTTCATAATCTACAAATTCAAAGCATAATGGCAACTCATAGTTACTGGTCCTTTCCATAACTTCTCTTAATACTTGGAAGTGACCACTATACTGAAACTACTTTTATATACAGCTTGTTCTTTTTGTTGATTTAATTCTAAAGTTCACTGTAGATGAATTGTAATTATTTTGATTTAAAAAATTGTATAGAACTGATAAAAGACTGATAGATCTGTAATTTCTAGCATTTTATTTATCAACTTTTTTAAATATTAATATTAATAGTGCATTCCTGGTACATCTTTGTCATTTAGATATTTGGTATATAACTTTTCCAACAAAAATTATATTTCTTCACCTACTTCTTTTAAGATATCAATTACAATTCCATATTTACCTGTAGCTTTTCCCTTTTTCATAAATTTAATTACATGTCTCACTTCTTCATTTAAAATCCTGAGTAATTCAAATAATGTAATAGTTGTAGAAGATACTTTTCCTTGTCTTTCCTTGATCTTTATTACTACATAATTCTTGTTACACATTTCATGATATCATCTCTGTTTTTAATAACAGTTCCATTTTTTTTCTTAGTGCAGAAATGTTTCCTATTAGATGCTGTTTTACATGCTTTGAGATTTATTCTCTTCTATAACTTTCCATGCTAGTTCACAGTTATACTTCCTTATATCATTATCAACTCTTTTTCACACTACTTTACAAAATTCGAGATATTCCATCCTTTTTAATCCAACACTTTTATATATTTTCATATTCCTTCTTTTCTTCATAAATGACCTCAGGAGAAATTTTACTGGTTCAGTTGATGCCTTTTTTATACCAGCTATCTTTACTGTAGTTTTTAAAAGTATATCAGTTATTTTCCTATTGAATTCATTCAAATCTGAATTGCTTTCAAAATCTGTTAATATTTGAAAATGATTTACAAGTTCTACTTTAAATTCATTTGAATGTTTCTGAAGACTAGAATCGACTGTGAATAATGTTTTTCTTAATAATTTTTGTCTCACTAGTTTTGCATTAACATGTATCTTACATATTACTAATCGATTATCATTTCCTTTGTCAAATTCATTAAGATTGTTACAATCTTGAAATACATATTTTCTGTTAGTCAAAATATAATTATACTTTCATTTGAATGTTTCTATGTCTATTTGCATTTAACATTTTTCTCAAAAAAAGAATTCATAATAAAAGGCTTTTTTCCCACCAAACTCCACAAGTTTATTTCTTCTTTTATTTCTATCACCATAATCAAATTTACTTACTGCATTTTCATCTTTCAATTGTTTATCAATTCTAACATTAAAGTTTCCCATGACAATTTTAAAATGTTGTTTGGTCAGATCAAAAGCTTTTTACATGGGTATAAAAATCCTCTACTTCTTTATCACAATGAGAAATTGTTATGACATAAACCTGAATTATCTGCATTTGATATCTGCTATTAAGTTGAATAATTAATCTTCCACTTTGTCCTATACACCATCATACCATCAATCTCCACAATGTTGTTCTTCCACTTTTTATTTATAATGAATCCTATTTCAATTGTATTCCCAATGTTGTTCTTTTGTAGTACAGTACATGTCCGATTTTTAAATCAATTGTCTCTTCATCTTTTCTTCTAACTTCACAAAGTCTGATAATGTCCCATTTAATAGGACAATTCTTCTTACAATACTTGCAATCTTCCTTCACTTGAAAGTGATTTGTAGTTGCAAGTACCTAAATAAAAGGTTATCATTTAAATAGCAGCCTGAGTCCACAATTAGGATATTTTTAGCATCCACTGCCTTCAACTTCCAACTGCTGCCATGGTTAGCAACTTTACAACCTCCTGGAAATAAGGATCATGATTAATTTTTTTTGTCTGTCATCATTGTAAATATCTATTAGAAGAAAAAAATTCATTCACACACACATTCATTCTACCTTCAACAAAATATCATTTATTCTACCTTCAAGAAAACTCAACTGATATTTCAGTTGTTGTCAAGCAAGTGAAAAAGACTATGATGATTCTTGATGTTAAACTCAAAGTAATTAGTCAATAAACTCCCATACTGGCTAATGCATGTTGGTGTATGCAATAACAAGAATGTAAGTAGTGGACATTAGAAATTTTCCCTACTCAGTTTCTTTAAGGCCATCAAGAGGAATCAAAGGATCTCTTTTCAATAAATAGCAAATTCTTTTCTGCAGCCAGTAATAGAAATAAATATATGTTAAGAGATAAGTTATAAAACAAGTTCTGGAACACTAATAGTCTCAACTAAAAATCCTTCCAAACAATAAAAAAAACATTTCTTCATCATTAATAATAGTTAATCATTCTTAGTTTTTAAAAAAAAATTCAGTAATTGAGATAAAGAATGTTTTAGAAGATATTTCTGTAGTGTAATTTTCATTATACTCTTATGCAAGATAGGGACTGCTTTCTATCCATTTTAAATGCCTTGTGGGTAGGTGTAATTAAAAACATGACAAAAGACATGACAAAAATGTATGATTTCCAAAATGCACATTTTATGTTGAGCTAGCACTCAACAGTTGGCCTCCATTATATAAAGATAAAGAATTTCTACATTTAGTTAATAACTGTCAAATTTACTGCCCTCACAACTTTGGCACAAACCAATTGATGGAAATGTATTAATTTTTATTAGTCATTCATTAGATTTGAGATTATCTTCTAATGAATATTTTTGTAGTGTAGTTTTTACTACACCATTCCCACACAAGGTAAGGACTATATATACTAAGATAATTATGTGTTTTGTGGGATACAATAACATAGTAGTGTGTGTATTTATAATAAAATTGATAGGAAAAGTAAATATAAACACAAACAAAAATTTTTGTAGATATTTTCTATATTACACTGGAATAATAATAGTTAAGAATTAAATAATAATTTCTATACTTAAAATTATTATACATTATTTTAAATCAAGCATTTAAAAAGGTTTATTTAATATTTTATTAATTCTGATTTTAAGATCTAAATGAAGCTTGTTTTATGTTACAATAGATATACTGGTAATTATAAAGTTTCCCTATCTATTTTTAATTACATTAAGAAAGTTTTTTAATTAAAGCTTGTATAATATATTTTGATAAAATTTAGTATAATATACTTTGATGTTGTTTAAAAGATTGAAAAATATTTTGAGATAAAAATTTGTTTTTAAGTAAATTAAAAAAAGTCATTAACTTGTTTTTTTTAATCAAAAAAGAAAAAAATTACTAATTGTTGTTTTTAAATTCCATGACACAGTATAAAAGCTGGATATAAAAGACTATTAGAGGATTACAACATTATAGTACTATTATCATGAAGTTATAACTGAAGATAAGTAGAGCTGCTACTAATGTTACAATGGTAGAGTTTGAATTCACATGGAGATAAGTCCCAACTTTTTGTTTCATGACTCATATATATTAGAGGACCTGCCTAAAGTTAACCAAATTATATACTGAATAGAGCTAGCTAGATGTCACCAGTTACCAGATTTATACTTTTCCTAAAGATGTCAATAAGCCAGTCTTACCAAAAAATTACATCAAGTTGCTGTAAGATTACAATGCTATGTTGTATGCTGATTAATCAATATGCAAAGAAGCACAAACATAATTTCTGCTAGTCATATATAATACATACAGTTAGTGAATATAACATTTATTGAAATAACTTGATCTAAAAACAGGACTGATTCTAGTTTTATACTTTACTCTCTATAATTTATGGAATGCAAAATCAATATGTTACATATTGTACAAAGAAAACAAGTATAAAATATAAGCTAATACATGTGTAAAAAATGATAATCAAGCAAGATGAATGTTATATACATTAATGAATTCATAAGGACATATAGATTAATACAAATAAAATAAAGGATAAAATAAATGTGTGATAATAACTGTGATATCTGGTACCATTATCTAATGTTTAACCTAAGCAGTCCATCAATAACGTGTGTATTTACCCAATCTGCCTGACAAATGACTCAGTTCAGCAGACTGTTCCGTTCATTAAATGTTCTTAATGAGATTCCATGTTTCATAAAATCTTGAGTTGGGAGTTAGCAATTTGTCACGATTCTTCATTTTTTGTAGTTTCCTAATGGTAAAAGCCTCTTCATCAAAATCATTGGTGTTGAATATTTTTCTGCACCTTACAGTCCAAATTGCATAGTTTATAAATAATGACAATCTGATTGTGGCAATTGATCTTGTTCTTATGCTGTCGTTGAATGATATGATTAAGTAATAGTCAATATTGAGGTTCTTGGCAATTGTACTTCTTGTGATCCAGAGACCAGGGCATGAGCAAATCAGATGTTCAAATGTTTCTTCATGCCTATGACAGAGAGGACAAATAGGATCAATTTTAACAATGCCTTTCTTATATGCAAGAAACCAGTTGATACTCACTGAATTGATGTTGATTTTGAGTACAAAATCCAGGTATTTAGGCTCCATGCTCCAGAAACTGAAGAGAGTCATGAGTTTTTTATTGGAAGTCTCCAACTTGGGACATATGTCGATGTTGACTGGATGTATTAGTCTGTATGCTTCCCATGTCTTGATTCGATTGTCAAATGTGTCTTTTACTTTTGAAAATAAAAAAAAACTCCAAAAGTCTTTTATATTAGAGAACAAAAGAACTTGGTAGCAACATTTTAAAGACATTTACAGTTAATTAAAAGTAACTTGGAAAAAAAAAAACTTTTACATAGAATTTTTCAAAAAAAGAAAGTTTTTAACTTTTTAAAATGTATCATTTGGTAGAAATAATTACAATTAGTAATAAAAATATTTTATTTAATAAATTTATTTATTAACTAATAAAATATCATTAGGACAGAAATATTAATAAGTACACACATTAGAATGAGTACCCATATATAAAAATCAGTCGTCAACCCCATATGTTAAAATTATTATCTATTATTAAAATAAATTATTATTATATAGCAATTAAAATATGTTAAAGTACATCAGGTGCTTATATAGATGCAGGTCATGTAGACACATTTATGTTAAAAACAGTCATACTTTATGGATTATTAAAATGAATAGTTTTTTTTCAATACCAGCACATCTGTTGTTTTATGTAAACCTATTGAAATACATGTAAATTACAATGTAATAGCATATTTTTGTATTACTTAATCAAAATCAGAATGCTGAATTTATATTTATAGCAGAAGTAACAGATCTTAATTTCAATTTATTATTGTTTCTAAATAATGAATTTATATTCCATTAAGTTATTCCAATGAATTTATTCAATCATAAAATAGATTTAGAATTATTATATGTTAGTATTATCTCTTGCTCACAATAA
This sequence comes from Epiperipatus broadwayi, assembly GCA_028023455.1. Classification (NCBI taxonomy): domain Eukaryota; kingdom Metazoa; phylum Onychophora; class Udeonychophora; order Euonychophora; family Peripatidae; genus Epiperipatus; species Epiperipatus broadwayi. The sequence goes on from JAQFVV010006486.1 coordinate 505,259, forward strand.
TGAGTTGATTTATGCATAAAGATCAGTTATATAGATTGGAGTTTTGATAATCATTTCATTCCCTTTCTAATGCAGAATGGTACAAAGGTATATTATTCTTTAACCAATCCATTTTTCAGGCATAGGTCCAATGCCTAAGAAATCTAGAAATTTAATTTGACTTTTTCACCCTCTATTGAGAAATTTTGCTAACATTTTTTTACAACTTTAAAATTCACACATATATATTTTCTTTTCTAATATTTTATTTTCAAAAAAATTCAAAGGATGTCAGGATAATTGAACAAACAGGAATTTCAAAATATCTTAAGCTCCATAATAATGAATGCTCATTATATTCTTAGCGACCTAAAACTTTGTGAGATTACATAAAAAAATATTATAATAGTCTAAAAACATGAATTTTTTGGAAAGTTTATGATTGTTTGTGTATAATTATTGTGTGATAATTATTGAAAATCAACAATATATATTATTACATAATTATTTTTCATAGAAATTTTTTATTTTAAAATATAAAAGAATATATTCTTCTAAGTAATGTTACCATAGAGATTGCAGTTGTGGAAAATAGAACTGCCTAGAAATTTCATCACTAAACAATCTGTTATAAGATTTAGCATATCTTTACAAAAAAAAATAAACTTTTAAAGCGTAAATTGATAGATTTACTACATATTAACAATAATTTATTTAGATTTTTAAAATAAACATCAAACAAAAAAATTTTTTGATCATTTTGCAAATTGAATCTGCTCTACTTGAAATTTGTTAATGAAACAGCACCTTATTTTGATTAAAGTCTAATTTTTAAAATAATTCTGAAACTCAAGTGTGGTTTTTTAAAATTTATTTAATTTTTAAAAAAAATATCAAATGAGGTCAAATTTATTATATTCTGATAAATAATAATGGTTTAATAATAAAGTGAAAGTTGAAAGCTTAAAGCAAATGAGAACAATGACATATGTCTGAATACTAGTGCAGTACAAGAGGGTTAAAGTCTATGCACTAAATTTTATTTTAGTATTAATTAGAAATTAAAATCATAGTTGGTCAGTTCATTAATGGTAGTAAGTGGCCAGAGGGCACTGATGATGATCAGTCTGTTTTAGTAACCCAAAATTATGTTTTAATTGTTATATCTTATGAATTAGCACTTAAGTTTGTGCTCCCAAATTATTGTGTATATAATCTGCTCCAAGTTTGGCAAGGTAAGTAATGAAGCCCAGTCTGAAGCCCGATCCATGCTTCACATCTTCCTATAAACTTAATTAGTATTGTAGACCTGAATTAAGTTTATAGTTCAATATCAGCAGGGTTTTGCATTAGAGTTAAAAATAATTATGCTTATCAAATGTGTTTTACATTTAAATATTTTGTTTTAAATAAATTTCATTCTATTAAGAAAAAGTGCTTAACCTATTAGTCAAACATATATATACATCTAGCGTATATATATGAGTTAATGCAAAATTCTGCTGAAATAAAATGCTTATTCTACTATAAAAAAATAATAATATATTGTTGTTAAAATTTTGTTAAAATATTTAGTATGATTTGATTTTGAGATAAGCCTGCCAACATTTTCTAAAAGAATGTATAGTTTTAATTAGTGAGCCATTCAAGAGATTAAAGAGCACACGTCTGAACTCTTTTTAATTAAGAGAATTCAAACTTTGAAGTAAGAAAGTTAGAGTAAAAAAGTTAAAGTTATTTTTAGAAAGTGTTGCTTTGAAACAAAGGAGCATGGGGAGGCTTATCAAGATCTCAGATCATACAAACAATAGAAGGTAGCTGACAGAGAGGGTATAAATAGAAGGGAGAACAAAAGAGATGATTATTCAGCTTTTTCTTTTTGAAGAATTCACTTATTCAGATTTTGCTATTGGAAGAGTGATATCAGATTTTGCTATTGAAGGTTGATTCAAGATTTTGCTCTTGCAAGTTTCATTCAGATCTGTATTGAAGGTGCATTCAGATTTTCTTTGGAGAACTTTTCAGATTTTGTTGTGGAGATTTTATTTAAAAAGTAGACAACTGCATCTTCAAAATCATGGAGAGGTTTGAACATGCTCAAGTTAAAAGCAACAGTATTTTGAGGGAAATGAATATGCTTGGCTAGGCAAATAAATAGCTTGCCTATCGGAGGTCCGGAATACCATTCAAAATGCCTTAATATCCACTCAATAGTCATCTGAACTCTGTGCCGTGTCTGGAGAACTTTTCGTAAAACCAGTCTACATATTTTCATTGTCCGGACAAATACCTGTCGACGGTCGGATCAAGCCACGAACGCCGTGGGGAACATGACCAAGGAAAAAGGACGGTAATTGTATCTCCTCTATTGAACTATTTCTCATGCTACCTTTTGTTCATATATTTGTTTAATTGCTTCAATGAATTTATATGTATTTGCTATGTAACCAGTTTTATTAGACTAACCTTAAATTATATATATTATGTGATCATCTATCTATATGTAACCTTTTTCCCTTCGCTATTCTTCCTCACTAACCTGTGTAAATATTTAGTATTCCATTGCGGTTGAGTTTAATAGTTAATTTTTGTTCATTTAAAATCTCTTTCCAATTTTATTTATGTTTGTTAATTAAATGCGAGTCGGTTTCTTTTGTGTGCCAACTTGATCTCTTTGATAACGCCTCTTTTGTCCGCCATTAGCTTTACGTATATCTGATTTAACTATATACGTTTTAAATAATTTTTAAACCCTGTTTGTAGCGCAAAGCAATTAGAAATGCTTGCGAAAGATTCTTTTTTTTATCGTACTTTATCGAGAAGATCGAGTTGACAATTTTTAATAAAATTGGGAAGAAAAGATTTAGACCGCAAACCTATTAATCTGTTTTTATTGTCTAATTAGTTTGTTTCATTAATTTAGGGGAATAGCGGAGGCCATTATATCATTAGTCATATTATTAAAGTCATTAATTAAACATGATTTAACTATAAAAAGCTTGAGTTTCTTAATTATATTAAATGCTTTATTTTTACTTTTCCATGATCCAGGCACGCATAACGCAAAACACATTTCTTAGTACTTTTACACACATTTAACTATTTAGCTCCTTAGGATTTCCCGTCCATGTCTCTACCGCTGTTGCTAAGCTTTGTGGCCGGTTGAAAAATAATTTATGCATGGCTCAGATAGTGTTGTTTGTTTGTGATCAGGCCTCGAGAACAGGCGAATGGGCAGAGGTCATATGTATTCTTGATTTATATCTCGCGTATGGTTGGCCTTGAGGTACTTTCGCCTAGTATTCGAACTGGGTTAAATCAACATACATCATCTGACTGTCACAGTAATTAGCCCAGTCTATAGTGGACCACTTTCAAATCCAATCACAAGATTTTACTTTTTGATCATTCTTAATTATTATTCATCTGTAATGCTGGCAAACTTATAGTTAGTCTTTGTTTTTGCTGATTTTTCATGCTCATATTTATTATATTCATTATCATTCCTTTTATATTTAATTTTATATTTTGTTTAACTGGGATTGATGGTGATGATTCTCCATCACCTCAGGTTCTCTCAAATGTTTCTCCATACTATTAAAATACTAAATTATGATAGATATGTGTAAGGAGATGTAATCTGGGCCAACTGATGAGTACTAGTTCAAAATGAAATGTGCATCTTGTAAATCATACATCTTTTTCAGGTCTTAGGTCATATGTTTATAATTACATCTCTCAACAAGGTGTTAAAAATGGATAGAAATCAATCCCTATCTTGCTTGAGAATAGTGTTATAAAAATTACATTACAGAAATCATTAGAGCAGCTGTCAGCAATCTTTTAGATATTGTGGACCATTAACATAATTTTTAAAGATATGAACTAATATGACATTGAGTATGATATACATATATACACCTGGGTCTCATTTTACGTGATAGATAGATTCCTCAGAAAACATGCGCAAACGAAATCGCGCAAAAATAGACGTAACTTACATTGAAAAAGGGGGGATGTGGTCTGTGATTCTTCAAAATTCACGTAAAAGTAAAGCACTAATGTAAAATTACTTTAAAATTTGCGCAAAAAAAAAAAATAAGGAAATAAAATATGACTAATAAAAAATTTCAAATTTGAAAAAAATTGATACAAGACAAACTTTTTTTAACTACAATATTTAATTTTATTCAAAATAATATATTTTTATGCATAATTTACAGTACAGTAATTTACATTTTTTTATACACGTTTTAATTATTATCGCTATTTGCCCAAAAACACGTTCATTTGCAAACTAGTAGAAAATCAGATTCTCATGTGATGTGATGTGATGTATTTGGCTTCTCCTTAAATGAAGTCAAGAATATCTCAGCAATAATTCTCACAAGAGGAAATACAACTAGCACCAAGTTCACTCTCATGTTGTGTTAATGGTTTTCTGTTGATGACTACGATGATTTTAATAATTGTTTATGAACTTAGACTTATGATAATAAAAAGACATTTATTAACCACTGCTGGGAAAAATTTAATTAAAACTAACAACTAAAAATTAAATTCTTATTTTTGTCTTTAATTTTCAATTCCGTTTAAAAATCAAATTTCGTTTTACATCACATTAATTTCAAGTCGCCCTTAAGTAATTTTTAAATTGTTAATTACAATTAAAAATCAGATTTTAATTTTTAATTGTGCCCATTGCTATTACTGACCTTTTAAAAATAAACTTGTGGACACTAAATGATTAATAATTGATTACGTTCTTTTTTAAAAAGCAAAAACAGAATGTGATTTAAAATGCAAAATTAACACGCACAATGTTTGAACAAATTTACATTATAATCTTGTAAATTTTAATGTGTGTATACATAAAATGTGGAAATCATGATTTCAATTTCATTATTGCATAAAATCTTACTATTATAAAGCACTAAAAATATTGAAATTACTAAGATAAAAGTAGAATTCCAATAATGTGCTATTACTTTCAATATAACATAAGTGCGCGAAATTTATTATTTAAAGTAATAGCGCATTATCGGAGGTCGACTTCCGGTAAAACACGAATCGCATAACTTCAAAATCATGTTAAATAAGTCAAGTCCACGTAAAAAGAGACCCAGGTGTATTTATTAATAATTTTAATTTTAACACAAGGGTCGCTGCAGTCAAATTTGATGCTAGTCAATTGTAGAGAAATCGGTATTCTCATTTTGTTACTTTTTCTATGCCGCTAACCAAGTAGGTATTAATTAAATGCCTTTGAGGTAGATGTTTTGCAAGTCACAGTAGTATTTTGTAACAAATCAAATAGCAATATAATGTTTTTGTTCTATTTTACATATAATAATACAGCTTAAACAAAATTTACTTTTTATCTGAAAATTTTATTAACTGAGCTTAGCGAATCTGAATTTCTTTGTGGACCATTAAAATTACTTCATAGACTACCAGTGATCCGTCTGTGGATCACTGGTTGCCTACAGCTGCATTAGAGAATAATCTCTAGTTTAATGAATGACTAATATAAATTATCAATATGCTTAGAAAAATCATATGAAATTTAGCATAATAGTAGAACTAAAGATTTAATGATTGATTCTCAGTTGAATAACATTAAAAAAAATCATCTTAGTTCAATCAATCAAATAAAACTTGTATTCAATTTGCCATTATAAAGATTGAATGTCACATGATTATGTGAGTAATTAAGATTATAATTTAAATAAACAATATCATCTAAATAATTTTTTTTCCACAATATATAACATGACAAATATTTTATTAGACAAAAGAAAATTTTTTATATTTGCATCCATTGTATAAATTTTTAAAAAATAAATAAAAACTGAATGAAATTAAAAAGTGACTTCATTGACTAGATTCTGGCTCTCGTTTTTTTTCTGAAAAAGAGATCTTTAAGCAGAAGACAGAAACATGTCTTGCATTGGTGGTCGAGAGGTCAGCGTGACTGCCTTGCACTTGCAGGCAGTTGCCCAGGTTGCGGGTTCGTGTCCCGGCCAATGCTATGACACCTAAAAAAAAAAAGACAGAAACATGATTTTTTTTTATCTTGTAGAGTTCAAATGCAACTGATCTCTAAATAGAATTCTTATTTTTTTCATGTTATATATGAAGGAATACAATATAGATATATAGGAATTTTATATTTATAATATTTTTAATACAAGTATATTTTATATACCTGGAGTCTGGATTCGAACTTTTCAAGCTTCTTTCAGACATTCACTCTATCTCATACAACCAATACACATGACCACAGCTGGTTCTGCAGGAAATATGTATATAGAAGATTATTTATCTTTTTCACCTGTGTGTGATCATGTGTATCCATTGTATGAGATAGAGTGGATGTTATGAAAGGAGCTTGAAAGTCTGTGTTCAAATCCCCTATATTATACATATATAATTATGTTATATATAAGTAAAGTTTTATTAAAAATTTCTAAAAAAAAAAAAATGTTAATAAATTTAACCAAAAGCCAAGCCAGTAGCTGCAATGGAATGTAATTAGTAATGTAATGGAAAAGTGAGGGTGGCTTTCACAAAGGTCTATATATCTGCTAAAGCCATACAAAGAATGTAAGTACTTTGTAATAGAGATAGAACAGGAGAATACAGATAAAAGAATGCAGATTAGAACACACGCAACATGGCAGACCAAACATATGCCCCTAGCTTTGTTATACAAACTACCATTATATAAGGTGATCAAAAGATGGTCTAGATGTGATGATTTTTCTGTCAGGCCACCACTTAATGTGAAGCATTGCATCAGATGACAAATAACAAATGCTACAGCTGTTAAGTTCTCAGCAAAAATGGAGAAGAATCAATATAACATATAACAGTAATCACTGTAATGTGAAAGTCAAGATTACAGAGCAGAAGCGGACAAAATAAGAAGCAAGCACCAGACCAAAGCAACCCAGGCTGAATAGATAAACAACAATTCAACATATATCTATTGTGTGAGTAAGAACCAGAAAAGCAGATTCACAAAGTGCATATTCTTCTAACAACATTATGACAGAATACAACACAGATGGCATAGTCACAAGATATAACAGAAGTCACAGGATTCTGGATCAAAAAAACAAGTCAGGTGGTAAGAAAAAACAAATATTCTTTGTTTAATTATTAATATAGAAAGAATTTAATCTGAATCAAGACAAGTTATGGTAACAGTACATAGACATACATTTTTGCTTTTTGAAAATGAGGTTAAGTCAGAATTAAGATTAGCAACATTTGCCAATATGTGTAGAACATCCATGTATAGAATTATAGTAGCTCAAGCAGCCCTCATAGAAATAAATAACATAACATTTGAGAAACTATAGCAATTCTAGATCATATTCTTTGCCAAGGCCAATCACAGTAATGGAAAGATACAAATTGTATTCTTGTAAAAGATAGTAATAGAATATACAACAAAACAAACAAATCAGGCAAAAAAATGCTTTGAAACTTTCTTAAATAAGACAGATTCATTAGTGAGAGGTAAACCATGCCCTTCATCTTAATTCAGTGACATTTGACACAGCAGTAGTTTTAAAAAAATTAAATGAAGTATTCATACAATCCTCAGTTTTAATTGATAGAAGTCACAAAATAAAACCCACAAGGCAGTATCAGCCAATAGTGGAAAAGAATAACAATAAAAACTTCATAAATTATAGTTGCCTTAGATGTAACAGTAATCATAATTAGACAATATAATAAATCAATACTAGTACATTGTAAATATTGAACTTTAATAAGTAATTAAAAGGGATTTGAACACTGAGTTTAAAGCTTCCTTCAACTATCCGTGCAATCTTATATAACCATTACACATGTGATCAAGATAAGATATCCAATATGCATATTTCATGCTAATCACTCATCAGTTGGTCAAGATCATCATCTGCCACACGTATATATGTAATCAATGTTCAGTTTATATTAAGATAACAAATTTTCAAACTTTAATGGACAGACTTCAATCTTTTCCCCTTTCAAATCTTCAGCTATCCATACCATAAATAATAATACTTACAATATACTAATATTGATTTATTATACATTCAGCCTGAATTTTGCCCACTCCTCTATATATTTAAATGGATGTATTAAGGTCATATATATGAAGGTTTATAGTGATTTAAGGTCAACATAGGTATGACAACAATATTGGCATAAACAGGGATTTAAGTATTCCATCATCAGATTTTCAATGGTATGGATAGCTGAAGAGTTGAAGGATGGAGAAAACTGAAGTTTGTTCATTAAAGTTTGAAGATTTGTTATCTTAATATAAACTGAATACTGATTATATATGTGTGTGGGAGATGATGAGCTGGTTCAACACAAAATACATGTACTGGAAATCATTTATCTTGTTCATATGTGTGTGGTCATGTGTAATTGTTATATAAGACAGAGAGCATAGCTGAAGAAAGCTTAAAAACTCTGTGTTCAAATCCCCTTTAATTAGGTAATGTGTAGATTCAAATAGAATATTTGGTTTCACTGTTAAAAATAGTCATATTAATTAGAGCAGCATTCAGATCATTAAAAGAAGATTGAAGCACAAAAAGGATGTACATGGGTCTCATACATAAAGCGAGTCAAAAATAAAACATGGAAAAATAACTTTAAAGATTATAATTAAAGTAAAATCAGTATTCTCAGACATGATGAAAATTAATACACTTTTCTGAAAGTAAAAATAGTATCTGGATCTGCAGTAATCTTAGTTTCAAATAAATGCTGGAAAAAATAACTAAGTATAAAAAAATAAAATTAGTATCAACAACAAAGAAAATGTATGATTATTAAATGAAGTCAAGAATCTTACTGGCAAACTAAGGTTAGTATAAAAAAGAACATGTAGAGCATAACTAGTAACAATGGGAGATCACAATAATCTTCTGGACAGGAATTGGTTCAAATCCCTAGTTTATGCTATAGTATATATAAATAAATTGTAAATAATGATAAGGGCATTGAACTGTATAAGATATTATCCAGAAGTCTAAAGAAGGGTTAGGCAAATTTAATGGCTCTCCAGTTCAGTTGTGTATAGATAATATTATTAAACCAATTGCCTGTATTAAATTAAGACAGATTCCTTTTGCAATCAGGAAAACTGTAATTCAAGAATTAGACAAATTGGGGTAAAAAAAGGCAAAAGAATGTATAAAGATATCTCAATGGGTAATGCCCATTGTGTTATGAATAAAGGAAAATGGCAATATTAGGATATCCACAGACCATATTTGTATTATTAATAAAGCAAACCATCTTCTTCTATCTGCTAGGCAAATATTAGAAATCTAAGCAAAAGGTAAAATTTTATAAAGATAGATCTCAAGCAGACATACCTATTGTTACCAGTAGATGATGAAATGGTTGAAAACTTAGTATGGATAATGTACAAAGGATTATATAAAATAAATAGACTCCAATTCAAACCAGCAATATTTCAAAAAGTAGTAGACCAGTTGCAGGAATACTTAATAGAGTTATTCTGTATTTTGATGATCTCATAATAATTTGGAAAAATGGAAATCAATAAATGAAATCTAAAAGTAAACTATTAGAGATATTTATTAAAACAGGCATTAGAATAAGCCTGAATAAGAGTAGATTTGGAGTAAAAAAAAAATTTTTTTTAGGATGTATGTCTAGCAAAAAATAAAATAAAAGCAATACAGAATATGCCAGCAAATAAAAGAATTACAGGTTTATCCAGACCTTGTTGGATATTATGAACAATATGTTAGTTATAAATCGGAAATGACCAAATCTCTGTTTAGGTTGTTAGATAAAAAGGCTCAATGGAAATGGGGAAAAGGACATTCAGTCAAGGAATGAAAAATTAATAATAAAAGCTAAAGACTTGGTATACTATTATTGAAAAAAAGAACTGATTTTAATGTGTTTCATTAGCAGCTGGAATCAAAACGATATATCATATAGATAGGTCAGGGAAGAATTTTACAGCAGCATCTGCATCACAAATACTATTAAAAACAAAATATAACTATGCACAAATAGATAGAGATGCTAGCTTAAATAGCTGGAGTAAAAAAGTTTCATCAGTATGTATGTATACACAAGACAATTTAATCTTCTAGATGGATCATAAACCATTATTAAGGATATTTAACTCAGAGAAGGATGCATGCAACTCAGACGATTGTAAGATGGATAAATTTTCTGTGCATCTAATTTTAAGTTAGTTCATGTGAAAGAGAAATACATTCCATATGTGGGCTTATTAGACTCTCAGATTCATCAGAACATATAGAAAGGAAAAAAATCAGCTACAAACATGGAAGATTTATCGAATAATGAATGTATTAATAGCTGTATCATTGTCAGATGAATACAAAACTATGAGAGGTTTGGAGTTGTACAAACATGAATTCACAAACAATAGCAAACATCCAAACTATTAGCAATGCATTTGGCAAAGATAAAATGAATTATCAATCCAAGAAAATTAAATTGCATGGGATTTGAGATTTGACCCCACCTCAGGCCCAAGTGAAAGTAATACAGTTGCTACATAACAAACATTCAGGATAAGGTAAAAATGCTTCTTCTATTACATGTTTGGTGAACAGAAATAAATGATATAGAAAGTGTATTCAGCATTGCCATAGGTGTAAATCGGAGCTGAATTTATCCCTCAAACTTAGAGATGCAGCTTTTCTAGAAGCTACACATTACCACAAAGTCTCTAGAGAAAATAATGAGAATGACTCAAAAAGTTAGAAACAGAACAAAATCAGCCTGAGGCCAAAACCAATAGCTGCAATAAAAATCAATTAGTAATGTGACAGAAGTATTGGGAGATAGTTCTCATAAATGTGTGTGTCTGTTAAATGTGTACAAAGAGTATATATATATATATATATATATATATATATATATATATATATATATATATATATATATATATATATATATAAAGGGAGAATACAGAGAAAGCAAAGCACACAGAACACATGCATGATGGCATAGAATATGTAGCAAATAACATGTCACACAGATCAGTATAGTTCTAGCTATGCTGCACAAGCCAACCATCACTTAAACAAATCAGAAGACTCAATCTAATATAAAAATATTGCTCAGAAGGATAGAGAGGAATAATGTGAAACTGCACATTGTATATGCCTCTATATGTTATGATTTTTCAGATAGTGTTCAACCTTATTTGCAAGACATGGAGCAGGAATGGGTAAAAGTCAAGTATAGAAAATATAACAGATAAGATAACAAATAGTAATGAATCACCATTACATGGAATTAAGGATACTATGCTGAAGTGACAAAATAAGAAATAAATATCAGACTGGAGCAATTCAGGCTAGATAGATAAACAACAACTGTGTGAGAAAGAATCTCAAAAATGGCAGCAATATTGTGAACTGCATATGAGTGACAAAATACAACATCATATTCGCTAAAAAAATATTCTTAATCTCATCTTTTTGATAATTTTGTACAGTATTCTAATTTCAAACTTTTCCAATAGTTTACCATTTTATAAAAAGTTTACATAACTAAAACATTATATTTCCAATTTCATTTATTTATTTTTTTATTTAAAGCAAATTTAAATTTTGTAATACGGAATAATTTGTTGAATATAGAAAAGGCATTTGAAAAATTTTTAAAAAGTGGAAAAATTTAGTTGTATTATTATTTGAAGCTCTTTCTCCTAACCACCCCCTCAGAACAATTTCTAAAATTTTTGCCATACAATTAATTTTTAATGAATTGTATTTTTATTATTGTGAAGCATGTAGAATAAGTTGATCAAAAATATCAGAATGAATACAATCTCCCGCTGAGGATAGAAGTTAATTTTTTAAACTTAAATGTTAAAATATTAAAAATTAGCAGCAGGAATTTTTCAAAATTTAGAAATTAATTAAGTTTTAATCTAAACTAAAATACATATTTTAAATTACTAACAAAATATATAAAGATAAAAAAAGTGTATATGTATGGGAGAAATATTATGTGTATAACTTCATAATTAGAAAGTGTATTTTTGCGCTGAATAATATAATTTAGTCAGTTATATGTTAATAAATATCTGTCTATGTTATATACTTAAGTATGTGCAGTATATTAATATAGCATATTTTATTACAGCAAATAGACATTGGTTACAATTACTATTGTCTCTCTGGGATTATACAGTGCACTTATTTTGAAAACGTTGATTGATAAGAATTAGATATTAATTATAATTCCAAATATATGTTAAAAGCCCAGTTCTCAATATACAATTCTGAAGTTATGTTAATCAATGGACATATGAAATTATATTATTGTTGGTATATATTAAAGTAATAAAAAATTGTTATGAAGATTTTTTTAGCATGCAGATTTAAAACCCTTAATAATTTCAAATATTACTAACTTTAAAACCAAAGTATACAAACACTGAATAAAATAATCACTAAATAGCATAATATCTGGAGTCTTGGAACTAATTTTTAGCAAACTGCTTTTTTCCTGATAAATATTGAATTTAACTTCACTGTTTCTATTATATTAATATATTTTATTTCTAGCACTATTTAAATTCAGTGGTTAAACAAATCAAATGCTTAAGATTTACAAAATGAACCAATTACAAATATCAGTTGCTGAATTGGATTCACAATTGGAAAATTATGGATTGACTTTCAACTAACAAGATTATCTGTGAATATACAGTAAGTAATGTCCAAATAAAAGTATCTTTGGCTGTCTTATAGAATAAAATGTTAAGATATCAAAACTTAGATGCATTTTCTGATATAATCAAATATGAAAGATAAAAAAAAAAATCACTACTTCTCAACACAGAAAAGAATAATGGATTTATAATTCCAATTGAAAAAGCAAGTGGATTATCTTCAACTAGTAGCAATAGTTATATCAAATAGTAATGAAAATATTGCAGTGGTCTAAACACAAACAAAAAGTAAGTAATCATTATCTCACAAGTGTCCATTTTTAAAGTTTTTCAAAATAAAATGCATATAACATAAGTTAAATATGATACAACTTTCAATCTCATATGTGTTCAAATGTCATCTAAAAAACAAGGCCAGATATAAATTAATTAGGATTGAATTAAAAATAAGTTACTGAATAAACAAACTTTGAACGTTACATTGCTTGATATGTGGGTAAATGTAAAATGTCAAAACTTTAGACACTCTGAAAAGAAATTCAAATATGGCATTTTTAGATTAGTTGGAATACATTGAACTAATTATAAGGGTTAAATTATTCTGATCTTATGGGATCTTGAAATAACTTCAAGCATCAATCCAATGTAGGATTTTTAGCAAGTAAAAAAGCATATAACCTCATAAATAATAATGGCAGCTAGATTTAAAGCAAATTCTTTTAATATAATAATTCAAGTATATAGTTTTATATTAAATAATGAAGATAAGGAGATAGAATAGTTTTGTAGAGATCTGAAATTAACTTTTGATGATGTAGTTAAAATAACAAGACATTTGAGTTGGTTGAAAATACAAAGATTAAGAAAATCAATGGAGGACTAGAACAAAATAAGGGTAATAAATATAGCTAAAAAAAAAAAAGAAATTAATATGACAAAAGATTGAATTTGCTTTATAATACGATGTTACATTTTGCAATATATGCTTTTGCAAAAGAACTACAGAAAATGGACATAGGGATTGAAGGATAGAAAAATAAAATATATGATAAAGATAAATAATAAATAAAAGTTAGTCAGCATCAAGACAACAGTTGTAATTTTTTATGCAGGGGTACATATTCTCAATAGGTTAGTAATTGCAAATATCAAGAAGTTTAACCATTTAAATACAAATTATTTTCAGAAACAAAGAGATCTAATCAAGATGAGTTAGTTAAACAGATAACATAAATCAAGGCAAAGGTCTTTTCAGCATCCTTCCAGAAAAAAGATGTTAAGAAAAATATATTATTACTAGATTATTTAATACCAGATGGAAGAAAAGTTTCAGCTTTTATTTTTATTCCATTTACTTTCAAACTAAGATTTCTTGATTGACCAATAATTAAATAGCAAACCAAAGCATAGTCATTTTATAAATTCTTAGCTATATGAAAAAACTTTTAAGTTTTATTCAGATTCGAGTTCTATATTCTGGAATATTTATAATTGATGGTAATTTGCCATTACTTTCTATTTAAGGTATTATATAATTGTCATTATATGTAATGAGGCATATTATTAGCAGGTAGTTGACATCAGCTAATAAAAATCAAATGAATAATAATTTTCCAGAATAATTAAGAATCTGATTCATTTTTTAACTTGCTCAAAGACACAGTCATTATTGTGATAGTGGAATCCAACTACCTCACGTCACCTTTATGACTAACTTTTCCAAGCATTGTAAATATTTTAAATTAATTATCTCATGAAATTATTAAAATCAAATCATTCTGATCTGTTCACTTGTACTTAAGCAAGATGAGTAGACACTAAATAGGGATTTTATGCACAAATTTTCTTGCATCCACTGATTACTCTGGCTTGCACTGAGTGGTGCTACTGTGTGAGTTATGCCCCTGTGGAAGATATTTGAATTGATCAAACAAGCTTTAGCCTCTGAAGAAAGTATGCTGTGATTGCATTGAAATGTTAGCTATTTATTATTTTCATAGAAATACTACCTATAACTGGATAGAAAAATTTCTGATCATCTTCAAAATATACAGTGAGAAATATGAAAGACAATCAACTTTGCAAAATTTATATGTCCCATGTTATTTAGTAATAACATGTTTACAGTCATAAACTTAAAAATATCCCCATTCTACATATTTACTGAGTCGTAAAAATTTACTTATCAGTAGAGCATTTAACTTTTTTAAAAATATTTTTGAACATTAAAATATAAACATTCTGAAAGTTAATGTTTAGCATGCACTATATATATATGTGTGTGTATGTTTTAAGTTTAGTTTGCTTTGTTTGACATATGATACATATGTGTGTGTAGCTTATTGTTTTGACATCTGGAAAAAAAATATTTAAAACTGAGCAGAATTTGATCAATGTAAAAAATTAATGTCAAACAAAAAAATTAATGTTCTTTTACACTAACTGTGATTATTTGTTATTATATATATATTAAGATTGCTATATTACTCTCTACTTGATGGCTTCACTCTGCGACAGATTGAGTAATTAATTCAATGAATAGAATAGCTTTTTTTTTTTTTTAAGCAAACGATTTCTTAATTAATTCATGCTTGAGAAAGCTTCAATTAGATCAAACAGTCATACACTACAATTTTTATGATGAAAATCATTAAATTCCATAAGCATCTTACATTACAATCAAACTTTATTTTTTATTTATACATATATAATCTCATATTACACTAATTTTAAGAATATAATTGCAATATAAATACCATTAAGGATTCTTATTTAGATTACAAAGATATATTATACCACATATCTCATCAACAAAGTCAAAATTTATATTACTTTCCCAAGCATAGCATAAACTTTATTAATTTTTTTATTAATTTACAAAAACTGAAAACATGAAACAGAAAATATTTTGTTTTAATTTGTAAGGAGACTAATTATAATAAACTAAAATGCATACTTGATCTTCTAAACCCACTATAACAAATTACACAATAAATTAACTTTTATCACCACAAAATCATTCCATATTTTCTAAGTAATAAAATAAAAGGGAAACTAAATAAACAGGAAAATAATTAGTTTTATAAGTGATAATCTGTCAAATAAGTTTAGAATTTGTTTGAAAATGTGATCAATAAAAAGGTTAATTATCTGATTTATTATTTATAACTTTGCTGTAGTAATCAACACAAACAGTGGTTTGAT
Source organism: Epiperipatus broadwayi (assembly GCA_028023455.1). Classification (NCBI taxonomy): domain Eukaryota; kingdom Metazoa; phylum Onychophora; class Udeonychophora; order Euonychophora; family Peripatidae; genus Epiperipatus; species Epiperipatus broadwayi. Next base: position 521,157 of record JAQFVV010006486.1, read on the forward strand.
TTATGAAAGTAATTTGTCTACAAGTCAGTTTATTGCATGCAATGTTATATATGTAAGACAATAAAATGTTGTTACATGAAAAAAATCTACTACTATATCTATAGTGTTCTATTGGATTTTACATTTACCACAGACATCAAAAAGGAGAACAAATGGCCCTTTATAAAGAGTAATTTTATAGGATAGTTGACATTAAAACATACACCCTGGTAGAGATCGATTGATGTTTTTATTAATTTAGCAATGAATAAATTAATACTTAATTCATAGATAGATTTAAAAGACTTTCCACTTTTTTACATTAATTATAACTACAGTAATTTGTTTGTAATACGTAAGGTTATCTACTTTATTAGGCAAGTTACTTTTAAAAAATGAGCTCAAATAACTTTATCTTGAGTATATATTAGCCTTTGTGAAATGGCAATAACTTAAACATGATTGCTAAATTAAAGATTCAAATTTTAATATTGAATGGACTAAAATAATAATATTTAAATAGAAATGAAATTATTATATTTAATGTGATTTTGGTTTTCCCTCACAATAGCTAAAAAGATGGTTAAATGAAATATAATTTGAAAAGATTTGTCATTTTTTTCCGTCAATGTAGCAATGGATAAATTAATAAATAATTTATAGATAGTATTTTAAAAAATCTTAATTATTTCAGTTTGTTATTACCTTAACTCAGACATTACATTCCTCAATCAAATTCACAAAATAATAAATTTTAGATGTCTTACCTCTTTTACATATATTTTACAAGCATGTATAAATGTGAATACAAATTTTATTTATTTAGAATATAGATTTTTTTTTAGATGGATAACAGATAACAAACACTTTTTAGAAATCTTCAAATATTTCAAAAAGAGAAAAATTCATTAATGGCATTAAGTCTGTCCGATTCTGATACTGTATGCACTAATTTGACATCCATTATTTATATAAATTTATAGTGCTTAAGATAGATGGATGACAATCTTCCCATGTCCCATCTTTCACATAGCATGCATTTTATGTAAAACTAACATGTTCATATAGGAATTACCTTTTGATGAACACCTGATTTATCTGCAAATTACACAATAATCCAGTATTAACGAAAAAATATTTAAGTGATTTAAATAATGATATAATATGGGGTTGATTTTTGCTAATTCAGATAAACAGTTTATGATTACATACAAACATATATACCTCGACAGATTATCTAATCAAATTACTATGCAGATTTCATAAGACTTTAATAAACCTTTTTAAGAATGATATCCAATTGTATTATTCTATTTGAGATTGCATACAATGATCAAATAAATTGTACCAAAACAAGATCAGATTAATGATTATGGTTCATCCTGAATCTATTGATAAGACTCCAATTGCATATTAAAAAGATTAAATCTGCTAGATATATTGTTGGATTTCAAAAAAAAAAAAAATTGTTTGGAATTATCATAAAAATTCCACTTTTAGGCTGTAATTTTTCAATTATTGATTTTTGATTTAAACGCCAAATGACGGATTTTCATTTGCGATAAATTTTGAGTGGTGAAACTATATCTTGAGTTATTGATAGGTTTTATTTGCTTAACATTTTGTACATTTTCTGTGAAGTAACTTTTTTATACTATCTGGATGAGAATAGATGAAAAAGCAGAAAATTACTGTGATGTATATTTGACTGGATCAGCAATATTTCTCATGATAATATCCAATTTGATTTCCAGAAATTTAATTTGAGAAAGTTTCATCCATATAGGGGCATAGAGATTCTAGTGTTATAACAAGCTGTCCTAAAAATATTTTCATCAAAACTTCCAAGGAGGTTATTTCTACAAATTAATTTTGGTCCTAATCTTAGCTAAATGAGAAAAATATATCAGGCTATAATCTAAGACTATTCTTGATTAGCATGGGATAAGATTGAGTTTCAGTCTATTATAACAAAAAATATATGTAGATAATTTTTTACTGTAGATAAAAATTTGAACACACTATCTGTTTTCATTAGATTAGGAATAAAACCTGTTTTTGAAAAAAAAAATCCAATCTTTTCATATCCTTATTCAGAGACTTTTTTATCTCAGGAAAGAATCTATTTTCAGAAGTCAATCAATATAAAATAACTGGATTCTAATAGCACATGAACTTTACATGATTTATATTATTTTATTATATATTAAAGAAGTTACTAATCCATCATTCATTATAGTAAAAATTAAATTATTTAAATTTTTGACTCAATTTTATTCTGTGTCACTATATTATACAGACACATTATTTATTAACTGCATAAAATATCATCATCATCATCATCATCAACCATTATCAATCCACTGCAGGATGAAGGTCTCTCCAAGTTTAATCCATCTTCTCTGATCTTTAGCTTCTCTTCTCCACAACACCCCTGCACATTTTCTTATTTCATCCATCCATCTCACATGTGGTCTCTTTCTGGGTCTTTTACAATCTCTTGGAATCCAGTTTAAAATTTCAATTGTCCATCTATTATCATCTCTTCTAGCAATATGTCCAGCCCAACTCCATTTCAATCTTTTAATTTTTTCAATAAGGTCAGTAACACCTGTTTGTTGTCTTACCCATACATTGCGTTTTCGATCTCTTCTTGTTACTCCCAACATACATCTCTCCATACTCCTTTGAGTGGTCTGAAGTCTCTGTATTGCTCTTCTATTAAGTGTCCAAGTCTCAGATCCATAAGTAAGAACTGGTAAAACACATTTGTTAAAAAACATCCTTTTCAAACACATAGGCATATTTCCTTTTAGTATCAAGTTATTTCTACCAAAAGCACTCCAACCAAGTTTAATTCTATGATTAATTTCCTCCATTATGTTTCCATCTGTACTAATAATCTAACCAAGGTATTTTTAACTGTTAACTTCTTTTAATTTATCATAATCAATCTTTATTTTCATATTTTGAGCAAATCGATTAAACATTACTTTAGACTTTTTAACATTTATCTTTAGTCCTACTTTTCTACTTTCATCTGCTAACTCCTGCAACATTTCCTGCAGCTCTGAAGCATTATTTGCAAAAACAACTACATCATCTGTGAAATCTAAATGACTTAAATACTCTCCATTTACTTTCACTCCTTTAGTTTCCCATTTTAATCCACAAACTGCTGTAAAGAGTTTTGGAGATATGGAGTCACCTTGTCTTACACCTTTCTCAATGTTGATTTTTCCAGTATCATTATGTAATCTAATTGTTGCTGTTGCATTTTTATAAATATTCTTTAAAATATGACAATATCCTGGATCTATACCTTGATGATCCAATGCTTTAATGACTGAAGAAATGTGTATAGAATCGAATGCCTTTTCATAATCTACAAATCCAAAACATAATGACAACTCATATTCATTTGTCCTTTCTATGACTTCTCTCAATACCTGGATATGATCTATTATACTAAAACCACTTTTAAATCCAGCTTGTTCTCTTGGTTGGTGGAAATCCAAAGTTCTCTGTAGACGAATTATATTTCATTATAATTGTATGATTATGTTTGATCACTTTGATTGTTTCTAACTGTGTTGCAATGAATTTGTAATAGTATTTTTAATCTTAATACAAGCATTTATATTATATCCTCTGCCAAAAAGCAGGTTGACATGAATGAGCAACAGAATATGACAAACAAGGAACGGTATATGGCCACTATTGATGCTATTGTGTTCTTGTTTTCTATTCTCTCTTACAATGTAACAATTTTAAAATATATATATATGCAAAACAAATTCCCATATAGTACTCTTACTTTTTACTTCCCTATATCTCCTCTCATCCTTCTCTCACTTTCTGCATTTTTATTTTTAATGTTCTATGTGGCAGAGATAATCATCATTCTCCAGTGTGATTTTTTTAAAAGACAAATAGCGATGCAAACTTTTAAAATAGTTCGGAATCATTTTGTAGACAAGCATGAATTCATAATTTTAAATTATTGAAAGCTTTGGCTCATAAATTTATATAGCACAAGACTACTACAATGTAATCAATATTAAAATTTAATTTTATCTCATTATTTTACTTAAATTAATATCACAAATAGGCAGGCATATATTTTATGTATAATGCTCTCTGCCATTCTAATTAAATGAACCTAAAAACATAGGTAGTGGAGAGATATATATCACTACTAGAGTAGTAAATTATTAATTTTGGCATAATAAAGATATTTATTGTTAAAAAACTGAATTTTGTTTTGTTCTATGAACTAAAACGTTGAAAGTACTATTGTTGAATTGAATGCGTTTTTTTTTTTTTTTTTTTAAGACAAACTAAACCAAAACAATATCACCATTCAGAAACTAAATCTAAGTGTTAAAATGTTCTCTCTGCATTAAATTTAAACATACAGTAATATTATCATTATATATTAACACTCTGTCAATTATTACTAATCTAAATTCACTTATTATCAGTTATTTAAATCTCTAATTACTATATGTTCAATTATTTATAATTTTTCTATAATCTGATATACAAGTATCGAACTTCACACATTTGCATCTTTGACACCATCTATTTTTTCACAAATACATTTTATTGGTATTAATCATTTATTAGGCTAGAGATTATCATATCATTTCTAGACCAGGTATAAACTTAGATTAATATAACTGATTTTTTAAAAACATTTTCTTTTTTTGTAATTAATATTATTTAAGAATAAAAATTTAAACATTTTTTTTCCTAAAAACTTTAAACAGAAAGCAAGATGAATAATGGCGAATATTTAATTTATAGCTTACAATATATATAATTTTCAGGAGAGTTCTTTATGTCTCAAAATAATGTCTTGGCCAGTCACTGAATCCAAGTTGTAGTAAAATTTGATTCTTGCTTTCCTCCAATATTTATTGGCAAATGTTGTAGTACTTATGCACAAAATTCAAAATAGTCAAGTGTTGTTAGCCGAAAGGTCATTGCAGCTGCCTTGCAAGCAAGTAGTTGGTTGCAGACGTTTGTGGGTTTGCATCCCGGCAGATGCTATGACATATGGAAAAAAAAAAAATTCAAAGTAAAAAATCGGTATTATAAAATATAATAGAAACTTTATTATCAATTACAGCAATTCTGAACTATGCTTATCTTCCAAAAGTATGGAATAAAATTGAGTTTATCTGGTAATATTTTTTTCTGATTCAAGATACATTCAAGCAATAGAACAAGGATACTATAACTAAATCATTAATATAATTAATGATTTATAGTAGTGTCTTTGTATAGCTTGTAAGTTCCTTAATATAAATTATTTTAACATGTTGTAATCAGGCAACATCATAATGGACAAGAGTAATTAGGTAAAAAAAATAATAAAATTCTTTACATCTTTATAATAATAATATATAGAATTACTGTTCCCATGTTATTTTATGATACATTTCTAAATATTGAGAAGATTATTCTTTAAAGAAGTGAAAAGCAACAGAAAACTAATCACTCATGCTGATGGGAGACTTTAACATGTCTATTCTACATTTGTAAATAAATGGTTGCACCTCATCAATAGTCCACTTATGAATGGTGAAGGATTTCTACCAAGTAATTCTGTTTCAATCAATAATGGCAGGTACTCATCACTTATAGATCTAATATTTTATTCACCATCACTTTACCACACATTAAAAATTCATCTAGTCCCCTCTCCTTCCTCTGATCATCCAGCAATAATGGCCATTCTTGATTTAAATTAAGCATGCCATGTAACATTACACAAACAAACACCAAGAATCCTTTTATGTACAAAAACAGCAGAATTTTTTTTCTCAGAAATTTACATTTTATTAGCTAAACTAAGCAGCTTAAAAATAGACCCTATACAAAAATGGACACTGTACACACAAATAATATCACATACTATAAACTATATCACAAAAACCACTACATCACCAAAAAAACTCAACCCATTGTTGATGAGTTACATAAAAGGGTAATACATAGTACCCAACTACAGACAATAACATCTTTTAATTAAACTTAAAAAAAAAAATTTCAAATTTACATGTGATCTGTTAAAATAATACATTATAACAAAAAAGAAAAGGATTTTTATCACACAATCACATATCTGGTCCAGACAATATATTCAATGAGCACTAGACCAACCACCTGCAACAAAAGTTTCTTCAGCATTAATGACTGGAACACTTTAAGAAAATATTTCAAAATGAGCCAGTATTCAAACCATCTTTTAGTTACTTTGGAATGCCAGATGATCCAGAAATATTTAAACCTAAATATTTTATAAAAAATTTGAAAAGATGCCAGATTCATGCCTTCCAGGACCACTGGGTATTCAAAGTTTGTTTTTGCACACTTAAATCAGTTCACTTCTACTTATCTTGAAAACGTGTCTAACTTTCTGTCAAAAGAACCCTATAGAAATAGTTCCATTTATGAAAAAACAAAATTCATTCCATACAATGTAAAACATAAAGCCAATATCTATGGGCCAATTGGGTATTAACTTGCTTGAAACAGTAATAAAAAACAAAAATTGCACCACATCTTTTACCTTTGTTATTGCAGGCATAATTTGCTTAAAAAGGCTCAACAACAGGACAAGCAGCTTTTGTATTCAAAATTATCATTGATACTGCACGAAATGCAAAAAAAAAAAAAAATACATTCTTATAGTAGTATAAGAACCACTTAAAACAATAAAATCAATATATTTGCTCACAAACTTGCTAATAGAGAAATATACACAACTCTAAATGGAAAAATGTCTCTTCTTTTTAATCCACATCAATCAATCTCACAAGGGTCTCCATTTGTGCATTGCTATTCATCATGTACCTAAATCCACTACTTAATAACTTTGAAAAATGACTCCCAGGGACCTATATACCCACCCTTGGTCATAATGTAGCCTGCATAGCCTACATGAATCATATAATAGTTTTTCTAATAACTAAAAACAAATACAAACATTAACTAATATATTACATAAATACACTTGCAGCTTATAAACTATAATTTAACCTTGATAAAACATGTGCCTGGTATCTATATATAGGTAAAACACATACAAATGTATTTCAGGGTAATTACAGCCTATTTAGGATTGCCCTTTCACTTGAGTTACATGGCTATGTAAAGTCACATACAAAACAAACTAACTGAAACAATAGAATGGATCATATTCTCCCCTCTCAAAAGCATATCTTTCTCTATACTCAAAAGTATCACTTATAAATATGCTGATTATTACTAAAATTATTTATTATACACTGATAATAGTCTTCACAAAATCCTTTATATCAAGGATTTATTCACTGTATACAAAACTTTTATAGGAAAGAAAAATAGTGGCTATCTCATTCAGGCAAAAGCAGTATCATAGCTACCTAAATGGATTAGGACTATATTTTATTCATGTGTTTACACTACAAAAAAGTATTAATCTTATATCATCCATGATGAGAATATACCCACATTTAGAAGTCACTTTTAAAATAACACTTATAGACAAATATCCTCCATACACAAAATATCTGCAAACAATCTTAGAACCTGCTACTGGAATATATATGTACTTCTACACACAAACACAAATTATAACTTAGACTTGCCAATACTAGGTATTAATAATAATCAGCTATTATTGAGCCCAATTTTTTTTTCTACTCAAAATGAACATATGGTCATTACTAACCTTATATTTCATGAGATATAAGAAAAACATACTTACCATTGACATTATATGTGAGTTGTGCCACAGATCAGAAGGAAACCAAAATCATGTATTCTTTGAGTGTAATAGTCTACAATGTAATTGATCTTATATTACAAAAATTTATTAGAAAAAAAATGCCACTGTAAGTTCAATTATAGAGTATTTTCCAAATGTCTATTTCACAAAAATAAGAAGTACAACATTTATACTATACGCAATATGGTGCACTAGGTGCACTTATCTTTACAATAGTAATGCTAGAAATTTTAATACTTTTAAAAACAAATTAGAGACAATAAAATCAAGAGATAAAAAACATCACTCCATCAGACATTTTTTCAGATACTTGATCATTTGTCCATCAGTGCTCTAACCTCTAATGAGATGTATTTTGTGTTTCCTATTTTATTGTAAACGTTTTTAATAATAGTATAATTTGCTGAATGCTATTGAAAATGCTTATTGTAATATTCTATGATTAGTTTTGTATTATTATTTTTTTCTTTTAAACTATATCTGTATATATACATATATTTCCTTTAAACTAAAATATATGTACATATATATTTCCTTGAATAAAGATCTTTTTAAAACTAAATTAACAAACAGTCAAGTTTTATTGTTATTATATCTTTTTATAACAATAAAACTTGATTGTTTTGACTATCATTCAAGTTTTATTGCTTAGTTATAGTACCTTTAATTAAAAAACTTTTAATTAGCATTGAGCAGATAATTTAATATATTATTGCGTTAAAATAAATTATCACAAAATAAGGATAATTTTGAAGGAATAAATAAGTTAAAGAAATTGGTCAAAAAATATTTGGATAGTGTGGTAATGAGAGAATATACTGTATAATAATTTAAAAAAATGAATAGGATGAGATTGAATTTGCTAAGTCAAAAAGATTAAGAAAGTAACAATATAAAATGTAAAAAAAAAAATTTCTATCCAAAAAAAAAAGTTGTTTATATATTATAATTTATTATTGGTATTACATTTAAAAATATAGATCACTAATATGTCCTTTATTTATGTAAAATATTATCCTAAGATCAAAAGATAAAGCATAAACTAAGCATTCATAGAAGTATAACATTTTACCACCAATAGCAAAGACCATATTATATTCAAATCATATTTTTTACTTTCATCTTGGATCTTTACCCTCAAGTTGGTAATAACTATTTATACATTTTCCATTCAGTTGTCTAAGGCTGCTCTGAGCTCACTGCCTGAAGATAAAGTGTTTTATTTTTCTCATTATAATTTGATTTTAAGTGTGGCAGTTAACATTAGAACAACATATCTTTTACTGGCTTAGATATCTTAAAACTTACAATAATCTAAAAAAAAAAAAAAATTGTACTGGCCTAAATTTAAATATGTCCCTGCAAAGATGTAATAATATCACAGTAATGTGCTTCTTACCATATTTTAAATTAAAGTCATTCAAGATTAAAAAAAGATGGAGATATTGCATAGTAATTACTCTTCTGTATATTTTTTGGAATTATATACACAATAAATATTCTGAAAACTCATGTAAGACTTTTAAAGTTAAGTGTATAGTAGAAAGTTATTTGATGTTAACTTAAAGCAAAATAGAATTGTTATCTATAAGTGTACATTATTGTAATATCTTTGATATTAATCTACACATTCCATTTCTTATTATGAAGTAAGCTAGGAAGTAACCTATAATGCAGTCAATATTATCAGATCCACCCTATTAATTTATAGCTATCTGATCTTTATTTTAACAGAAAGTTACCATGTACTTACAGTTCTCTTTAAGCTAAAGAAATATACATCTTCAAGTTTTTAATTATAGCCATTAATCTGGACAGCTATAAGGATAAAAAAAATTTGCAAAATTTTATACTTTAATAATATCATTTATCGATTAATTAGGGGTAAATTTATTAATAATATACTCCAAAGCAATACAAAAAATTATATTTGGTATTCACAAAATTTAAAGGAATTTTTCAGGTAGCTACAATTTTTTCAGTTAGCCAATAAACCAACTCATATTTTCACTATATTATGAATAAGTAATATTTAAATATAAGTGTAGTATATATACTTTAAGCTAGATGTAATCAGAGGGGATTTGAACCCAGAATTTCAAACTCACTTCAGTCATTCATTTCATCTTATATAACTAATGCACACTACCACATAAATGTGAAAAAGATAAATGATATCCAATAGACATATTTCATGCTAAACCAGCACTCAACAGTTAGTCTGGATCATCAAGTAATTGCTATCTAGCTAGTTTTTTTCTGGAAGATAAAAAGTCACATAGTTCAAGGTCGATGAGATGAATATCAAAACAATAACTATGATTACAAAAACATGACCATAATATAATGCAGCTTTCATTAATCATCGAAGAGGGGAACCATATAACTATAGGTTATCTATGATACTTAAACATTTGATTGTATATATAAAGCTATAAATATATGGATTGATCATTACTTGAAGGAATATGAAAGAAATATATTAATATGTGAATATTTTTAATGAGTATATTAACATTATATAACCAATGAAAATCACCCTGAGATTTTTATTCTCTATAATAGAGGTAGTGTAATGATTCATTGACCAACATTGACTGTGAAGTGCTACTTAAAATTAATCCCTCAACTAAAATATATAAAAAAAAATTGAAACCGTCACTTAAAATGACCAAATCCTAAATCAGTGATGGACAAGCCGTGGGTCGCGATCCCTCAGGAGATCACATAAAAATTGCTGGGTCGAAAGTTGTTGTTTTTTTAAAAGATTTTTAAAAATCACTTGAAAATAAATTGTTTATGTCTATATCATTATTTTTTTTTATATATAAATATTATATACGATTTTTTTCAAAAATTTTATTTTCAAATCGTATGTGTAGAATACTAAAATATTAGAAAATATAAATTTGTATATTAATTAAAACTACTATCGTTTTGTTATGAATATCTTTATATATTGTACTTACAATTTAGGCATGTAAAAACAAAGAATGGGTTGCATTGAATTTTCATCCAAGGAAGGGTCGTAAGTGTAATAATATTGCGCACCACAGTAATAGATAATGGGCGTAGCAGACTATTATTTACAATTATAACAAAATGGTATTAAACTGAAAAAAAAAAAACAATATCGTAGTCTCAATTCGTTTTCAACTCTAAGCACCCAGTTCAAAAATACACATTATAATATTTGCCTTTGAAAAGATGATTTGTGCCAAATTGAGGCTAGATATTTAATATTGTTTTTGTCCATTTAATTAGCATTTTTGTATAATTTTATATGTAGTTTGTTACACTTTAGTCACGGAGTTTTTATACTCGTTGCACTAACTACCACCCAATACCGGTATACATAATAAAACGATGATAATGCCCCTAAAGATAATTGTCTTATTATTGGTAACGGTTGTAGCAAATATTTTTATTTAACAATATAATAAACTTTGTCCTAATAATGACAACGTTGTTGTTTTTTTTTAAATTAACAATTAAAAATAAATAAATAAACTTATTAAAATAAAACCTATATATAATTATTTAAAATAGATTTGCAATGTTGAGATCATTATGTATATATTTGTCATAATTCAAATCTCATGACAAAGTAGAAAACAGCCATGTTTATTTTGATTCTAAATTATCATTTTGCACTAAAGACTACTTCTTAAGGCAATTTGTAAAACAAGTTGCTTTTCTTTTCAAACATCTGGCAGTGATAGATTTATCTACAAATTAAGCTATATGTTATCCAAATGGGAAAAAACGTGATTACAATCTCCTATGTACAATTCTCTTTTTATATATATATAATGCTCTCTCTTCATACAATATTCATAATATTTATTCACGTGGATATTTTCAAATCCTAGATAACTTATATTTCTACATTTCTAAGACTCTTATATTTGCTTGTGTGTGTGTACACGTGTGTGAATTGTTATATGTTGTGTTAATAATGAAGTAGCAAATTAATAAAATAAAAATAAAATTATAGCTAGTAAATAAAAATTCAGTTTGCCATACATTTAATACTACAATCTAGTGAGTGTCACTTTCTTTTTTCTTATCTTTATTCGTTTTCTTCAACTATTTTTTTTTCTTCTTAATATCTTATTAAGAATAATTATGCTTCATTGCACAATTGGTACAATGATCGTCATTCAAGACCTAAAGATTATTAAATGATTCCCAGTTGAGGGGGAAACAAAGTTTAGTTAAATGAATGGCACAAATGCACTTAACATGCTTTTTGGGTTCTTCAATGTGATACAACTTCCTAAACAATTGGCCATTATGATTATTATAAATATATCGTTGATGACAATTGATCCTTAATAAATTAATAGCAAAACAGAATTTTTCCTGACTAAGCTCTAGCCTCTTCAGTAATCTTAAACAATCAATCAATAGATACCAAATAAATATCTTTTTCCCTAGAATTGTTTCTAGCTTCTGCCTTCTTCACAAGAATTGAAGTTAAAATAGAATCTAATGGACTTATGCAACTAGCATTTATCTTTTGTTTCATCATAATATTCAAGCTATATGGTGTTTAGAATGGTAAATCATGTGATATCTAGTGTGAAGAGATCTCTTAAAATATATGACTGAGCATATGAGAAAGATATGACATTGTTGTTGGCATTAATATTGCTAATCAAATGGAGTCTGTGGCTACTAAAAAGGAATGAAACTAACTTGGTGTCAAATCTATATGCCTATAAAAATGAATTGCTTTGGATTCAAAATCTTGGGGCTTTATTGAATTGCTATTAGTTTGAATAGTACAGAGAGGAAAAAATAGCTGTTACATGCTTACATGTCTGGACTCAGTTTTGAATCTTAGTTCTCACTAACATACAATAAAAAACAGAATTTATCAGAAGATAGGAATATTACAACACTACATTATCTACTGTTCACTGATTATACTTGGAAGTTTATGAGGAAGCATATGATAAATCATACAGTTTGCTGTTGATATTTAACTGACAATTTGAATAATGAAAATTTTATAACTAGGCTAAATAGTATCTATACAACCCTCTGAATCATAGCAACAGGTCATAAATCCAACAACTATAAATTTCTGGATTGATTCTCAGTTGCAGAGAGTAAAAAACAATATTTTGATAATTTGGATGCTTTAAATATCAAATGGATTATAGAATAATTGTCTGTATAATTAATATAACATCTATCCTATTGATGGTATTAGATCACATGCATTATCAATAGCAATATTATTTTATGCAGTAGAATCTATATTAAAAAGTTTGTGAATAGATGGAATATCATTCATATGATCACACAGAGTGTTAACAATAATATCAAATCTTTGGACTTTCATTAACTTGATTTTAAATGAAAGTAAATTTATATATAAACATATATGTTAAATGTTTTTGTTTTCTTTGTGTGTGTGTGTGTGTGTGTGTAATGAATGGTCATAGGCATCACTAGATATATAAAAATGTTTTTATTTTTAAAATTATGAGCAATATTTATATAAATTTTCATATGTCATAGCATTGGCCGGGACGCGAACCCACACCCGTCTGCAACCAACTCCTTGCTTGCAAGGTGGGTGCGATGACCTCCCGACTAACAATGCTTGACAATATTTATATAAATTGTTTGAATAACTGTAATAAATTGACAGTGATCTTGGCAATAAATAACCAATAAATAGAAAACAATAATTCATGGATTAAATATAAATATTTACAATAACAAGATTTAATTAACGTTAAAAATAAATTCAATAAAAGTAATATATATCTAAAAGTATAATAAGATTGATTAAGATATAAAATGATATAACTGTTTTGTGTCATATGACCTTTGAAAGTATATTTGCTTAGTATAGAAATTTTGCAAATTCCATTGTTTAAATATTTTTAATTTGTCTTTAAATCAATAAGTTAGGATGGTTCCTGCATCAATATTTTTCTACATTTATTCCCTAGCTAAAAATAGATATATATCCATTTATTGATTACTATTAGACATTTATATAGATGGTTGTGGAATAATTTAGTTGAATAAAAAATCCTAAGCCCAGGTGTGCCCTGAAATAACCTGGACTCAAACTGCAGATCATGGAAATGACAGGCAAATTTAAGCCTCTTGGTATTGGAAAAAAAATGATCTCAGCAATAAGAAAAAATTATGAACTATAAATAATAAAATAAAGAAATGATATTATGAAATGTGTGGAAGAGAAACAAGAAAACAAATTAACCACTACGATTACTACATCTGAATTGTCAAGCACTTTAAATGAAAAAGTGAATATGCCATTAAATCTATAACGTGAAAAGCTTTAGAAGGTAATGAAATTCTTATTGATATTTCAAAAGAACAAATAAACTATGAGAAAAATCACTGGCAATAATGTATACTAAATGCCTAAATGATAAAGATGTATCAGTGATTGGGAGAATGTGGTAGTAATATTGATATTTAAAAAGATAAAGGATGTATTAGAATAATTTTTACAGATATATCAGCTTTCTATCAGTATTATAAAACATATTTTCCAGAGTTGTTTAAAAATGAACTATGGATTCACACTAAGCTGGATTTAAAAGTGGTTCTAGCACAGTGGATTATAACCAAGTATTGAGAAAAGCTAGAAAAAAAACTAATTAATCTAAATTGTTATTATGACTTGGATTTATAGATTATAATAAGCTATTTGATTCTATAAGCATTTTTATAATGATTAAAGCTTTGGTCATCAAAATATAGATCCAGGGTATCATCATATTCTGAAGAATATTTATTGAAATGCAATATGATTAAATTATTTAGTCATACTAAAAAGATTAACATTAATAAGAGTATATGATAGAGTGAATCCACATCACAGCAGTTTTACAAGAAATATATTGTAGATTAAGATGGAAAGTTAGGGGAATAGAAATACATGATTATTTAAGTGATATTTTTTGAAGGCATGATTGTTCTTATAATGCTTCAGAGCTTTATAAAACATTATAAAAGTATAAGATGAAAATAAGAACATAGATCTAAAAATAAATATTAAAAAGGCTAAAGTAATATTCAATAAATGTTCTCTGATAAAGAAAATAAATATTGACAACTATGAATTAAACTAAGTTAAAAAGTATATATATCTTGATCAGATTATACATACTTATGGAAAAATAATTTATGAAATTAATCACAGAATTAAACTTGGTTGGAGTTCTTTTTGCAGAAATATTCTTAATATCAAAAAGAAAATACTGCCTATTTGAAAAGAAATGTTTTTACTACATGGATTTTACTGATTTTTATTTATGAATCTAACATTTAGACACATAACAGAAAACAATACAGAAACTTCAGACCATTCAGAAAGGTCTGGAAACGTATGATGGGAGTAACAAGAAGGGATCAAAAACACAATACATGGGTGAGAGGAGAAACAGTCATCATAGACATCATTAAAAAATAAAGAGTTGGAATGAAAATAATTGGACAAAGATAAAGCGAATTATTAAAAACAAAAAACAAAAAAATGTTTTGATTTAAAAGAATGATTTTTGAAAACAAATTATAACTATAAGATGATTTGTAAATGTTTGGGAAAGTGTTAATATTGCAGAATTATAATATTGTGAATTTTAAAATAATTTATATATCTGTAAATATTTGTACCAACAGACTTTGATAATGACTTAGGATATAATACGTGTGCTTATGAAAAAGAAGTTTAATTTACAAAATAAAATCATATTTATATGTAGAGGATTATTTATACATTAAAACTAATACGCCATTTTTTATTTATTCATTTTTATTTTAAAAGCAAGTATTGATTTAAATCAAGTTTTAAATATATATTTTAAGATAATGTCAAATTGATTTAAAACACATAAATACTCCTCTTTCATTACAACATGCCCTCTAATAATTAGTGCTGTGGGCTTATATATATATATAAGTAGCAATCTTTCCAAGAAAATAAATAATTGTGTAGTCTATAGTGTAACGGTATATGCCATTACATTAATTTAAAATTAGAATAAAAACTTTTTTAAGTTCATAAATAAAAAACTAAAAGCTAAAATGAAAAAGAGTTGTTCAATGTATATATATTCACACAGATGCAAAACTTTAAAAATTATTTTCTTTTTAAAAAAAAAAAAATATTTGAACGTACTTTTTTATAAAAAAGTACAAAATCTAAAGATAAAATATTTATGTAAATGGAAATGATGTGTTTATTAATTAAACAAAAAGCAAACTAGCCCTTGGGGCTCTTATATAAAAAAAGTCAGATAAAGATATAGATAAGAGAATAAAAAAATTAGAATTTCCAATAGAAGCAGTAACCAATTGCTCGGATCTTAATGGAAATTATTGGAACAGGAAACTATGTTCCATGAATCTGGAGGAGTACTATAAAAGAAAAAAATATTCAAATTAAAACAGTTCCAGCTTGATTTCATGAGAAGGGTGATAAGACGCACTTGTCACTCTCTCTCACTTATTTCAAATAAAATGACTGTAATACCAGGATTGAACCAGCTAAGGCCACATCCAGAACAACAGACGGGACTTCAAATAGAGATGTTGTGGGAATTGGTACCAGGAACCAGGACTCTTCTACTGTAAGACATGAACTATAAAATTTAAAAATAATTAAGAACTTTCGTTAAGATTTGACAAGCTTTTAAGATTCAGCTAACTTAAATTTTAAAATGAACTCTTATCTGACTTTCAAGTTTTCAAATTAATTATTAATGTTTAATTTTTATATATTTGCGTTTGCTAAAAATCATTTCCATTTTTTTTTTGTTATTAATATTTATTGTATAAATCATTTAAATGCATTAAATTTAAGTTGGGTATAGACGCTTGCATAGATTCGTTAATGTTTAATTATGTTTCTGTTTTCATATTTGTCTAAAATATATAGACATTTGGTAAATAATGATACCTTATGGTGAGTATCTAAAATGTATTTATTCGGATGTCTTTTAAGTTATTGGTGTCAATGTAGCATCTTATGATGAATGCCATTGGGTTTCTTGTAAATTTCCCTCTGTACTTCCATCAATGACTTTATATTTTGATCGTTTATGTTTATTTTGAAATATTTTTAACCATGTAATTTATGTAACCGATCAATACTTAACATTATAAAACAAATTTTTATAAATCCATCTGTGCAAAATTATATAAATGTTAAATTTAAGTCAGGCATGAATAGTTATATAGATTTGTAAAGTTATATTAATTAATTAAGGGAGGGTTAATCTTAGGTTATTTGTTTCATAGTTAAATTGGGTCCATGGATTAGATATATTGGTGTAATTAGTAAATGTAGTATGAGATTCGCTACATGCAGGATCACCTTATACACTGCACACCCCCTTTTTGCCTATGGAAGGGGATAGTAAGATGGAAAACGCAGTCCCTTCTTATGGAGTTTTTTTTTTATTGTTCTTCTTGCCAGACAGATGTAGCATTCCTGTCTGGATGAGAGTCAATGTCTTCTTAACCATGCTGTTCAGATGTACATTTCTTACAGTATGGTATTTTGTGCTGTCATATTCATACTGCATTGAATACATCGATATATCAGATGGATTGATGTTGGTTTGCGAACTTTTGGCCTAAGGTTAAATCAGGGATAGAATATTTTCTTTTCAAATGCAATCTATGTAGTTTATTCATACTTGACACTCTTAAAAAATATTATTAAATTCATCTGTGCAGATGGTTTAAAATTTTAAAATAATAATTTAAATTAAAAGTTAATATTAAAATCTAAAAATTTGCGGAAGCCTTTATATAACACTTGTATAACACGCTACCTACTATACAGTTTTGCTCTAATGTAATTAGAAATTTGCAGAAACCCTTGTACAATGCTATATTACTATTATTTAATATATGTATTGTGTCATTAAACCTTATATATCTGTAAGGAAAGCATTCAAATAATTAGATTTTCTTAATATGTCATCTCCTGGATATTGTTCATATGATTTTTTATTCCATAATCTTTAATTATATCCATTTCCATAATCCTTATTTGAAATAAAATCCATTCATTCTTTCACTTTATGAAAATTCTTTTCCAACAAACTAATATTCCCCATACTGTTAAAATGCTTTTCACAAAACTTTATAAAATATACTTTTTGTACAATATGTATCTTAATATAACATTTATCTCCTTCCTAATCATCTAATATACAAACAACAATCAATATTTGAATATCTGTTTGAAATAAATCAAATATTTTAAAATAATGTTTTCTTTTGTATATGTATAATTTAACATTGTTTAATTATAACAACATATAAATACACACACACCTATCTTAACAAAAGTTTAATGTTCTATTTGCTGATGTTTAAAGATTATTTTGAAACTATGCAGTAAATAAAGTTTTAGTAAATAAATTTATCAAAAGGTACTTTATTTTACTATTGTTACCACATAAAACTATATATATTTATAGATATATCACTAACATAATATATATGTCATTAATTTTATTGTATGTACCTTGGCCTAAGAATGACCCGTATTAATGCTTTGAGATAAATAAAATAAATTTTCAGAGTTAAAACCAAACTAATGAATTTTTCCTTTTTTTTGCTAGAAAAAATTACCAGGTTTAAAATCAAATCTCACTATTACAGTATGTATTTTTAAATTACACACTAGGGACATAATATATAGGTATACAATAATAATCTTTCCCAGGATGCCAGTTGATAGCAGTTGTGTTTAAATAAAGACATAACAGATTGCAGTGTTTCTGGAAAACAATGTTTATGTACAATACATACAATGCACTATCGGAATGGATTCTGTATTCACCATTGATTTTGAAAATGTCATATTTCTAAGAATATTTTGCCTATAGTTTAACTATTAGGCTCTGTGTCCATACTTTTTATATAATCAATTTAAATGGATCATATATGAAAAGGATGATTCTTAATGTTTGTTCCATTAATCCAATAAAGAAAATTTTTTTAAATAATAAAAAGGGTTTTTTTTTTTTTTAACTAACTTCAATATTTTTTTTTTTTTTAAATGGCAGCTTTTTTTTTAGTTCAATCCACATTTTAAAAGGTAAATAAATAAATCCGTTTCATTTTTTTTTTAAAAAAAAAAAAAGCGGAATGTTAATGCGCTTAGTCTTTCTTTAAATTTTTTTTTGCTTTATAAATTTTTTAGTTAAAAATACTTAAGTTCATTTATATACATGTATTATGTGTTTTTTTTTTTAATCCGAAAATAAATATTAGCGCCCAGCCAGCAGACGGAGACGTTTAATAAACTCACAAATCTGTCATAACGTTATTAATTTCCATCTGAAAGAACATATTTCATTTAAGCTAAATATTTTTATGTTTACTTTCCATTTATAATAACAAAAAGATAAGAAAGTTTTAAAACAAGATACAATCTATAAAAATGATAACCTTAACTAAGGTCATGTGACTATGAAAAGGTCACATATGTTGAAAGTCGAGTTTGAGGCTAAAAATGAAAAATTTATATACTGCTTTCATCATTATGAAAAAATACTCGGGGCTATTTGATTAAAAAAGTAATAATAATGTTTATCACAAGGACTCATATCTAAATAGACTAGGGATAATAACAAATGAATCAACTGAACAATAAATCATACAAATACATAAATTGATAAGAAAGGAATGAGTTAAACAATATATATAAACTAACTAAAAATGCAATTTAATATAGCAAAGCTCAGTGGTGTAATTAAAATCATTATTTATTAAACTGTTTATATTTTGGTTTTAATATAACGAGATATCTATTTAATTTAGATGAATGACGCTTGTTGAGTATCAGTTAATGCATTTATTAACTTACCAAGAATGTCATCTAATTCAAATCCAGAATAAAACGATTGTTTTTTCTTGAAGATACATTTTTAAATCTTGCATCTTTTCACCATATTATAATACCCAGGTAAATAATTCAAATCTAGAATAAAAATGGACTCTTTTTTTGTCTGAGAAAGGCACTTTATTATATATTGCATATTTTTACTCATTTATAGATGAAATACCATTCATCAGCCAAATTTAGAGATAATAAATAGTCAGTTTATAATAAGTTAGCAGATAGTAATGAAATGCAACCAATAATGACAATTTGCTATTTAATCATAATTATTGGAATATAACAATTTTTTAACACATTATTTTATATACATTTTTTTATTTACTTTAATAAATGTATTTTTATTAAAATATAAAAGATTCCTACCTTTTTTTAAATATTATATTTAACATTATTAATTGATAAGAATTTAATTTCCAATTAAAATCTACACAAGATATAAGATAAATCATTTAAAAATAATTTTTCAATAAAAAAGTTTGGGCCTTTACTCCAGTAGTTAAATTACCTCAAAGATCAAAATTGATAAGTTGAAAATAAAAATTATTTTCAATTGACCAAAGATTTTCTTATTTTACTTTTGTTAACTGGGGATTAAACTAAGAACATTTAATAAAAGTTTGAATTCACTATTTTCATAATATGTAGAATCATGCTTGGTATTATTTTATGTTAGCCTATAAACAGTATACATAAGTCAGATGAATGTAATGATTTTAAAATCAGTGTGTCTCACATATGCTTGGACTCTATTCTTTGTCAAGAAAACCCCAATTTTTATTTTTATTTGTTCACTAAAACAAATTGCTATTATATATAGGGGTTTGAGCTCAGACTTTCAAATGACCCTCAATTATCCGTGCTATCTCATACTGTTGACAAACTGGATCACACAAGTGTCAGCAGTGTGAGATATTATATATATATATAGGGGTTTGAACTCAGACTTCCAAATGACCTACAACTATTCATGCTATCTCAAACTGCTGACACACTTGTGTGATCAAGGGTGTCAGCAGTATAAGATAGCATGGATAGTTGAGGGTCATTTAAATGTCTGAGTTCAAACCCCCTATATATTACATATTGGAGTGCAGGTATAATAAAGCCTGTACTGTGGGAAAAATTCATATATTAAAATGCTATTATGAATTGAGAACAAATCATTTTATAAATTTATAATTATAAATTTATTAAATGCACATTGATTACGTAAGTAATATTTACCGAGGCTGTAACCTCGAGATGTAAAATGTGATAGTAGGTAAATATTACAGCCTCAGTAAATATTACTTACGTAATCAATGTGCATTTAATAAATTTATAATTACAACTTTAAATTACTGTAATAGATTTCTAACTATAAAATCTTTCCATTGACTCATCGTAAATCGAAAGATTTCTCGAGTATTAATGTGTAATAAGAAATGTGGACTTAATCAGTAAAGTATTGAATAGCTTCACGCTCACAGATCTAACCGCTTCAGCTTCACCTATTTAAATAGAAAGTAGGTTGAAGTAAAGAAGGGTTCCCCTCTTTTCTTCCAAAGTGTAAGCTTGTGGTTAAACACCTATAGAGGTCCCTACTATCACACTTTATACGAAAATTCTCGAGGTTACAGCCTCAGTAAATATTATTTATAAATTTAAAAAAATGCGTATTTTAACATTATTTAATATTAAGAAAAATACAATCAATTTAAATAACTTTATTAGAGAGTAATCATTTTCATACTATTAGTTTGCTTGAAAAAAAATGCTTTAATGTATTACATATTTATTCTAAAGCAGGTATCACACATTCTAACATCCAGACTTCTTCAAACAGAGTGATAATTTTTAAATGTTATTAATTGATCAATATTCTTTCCTCTTTCTATTCCTCTTTCTTACTTTAATGGTGTTTACTTTTTCCTGCAACTATTTCACTATTTCTCACTATATATTTCATGTTCATCATAAAGTAGAAATAGATATTTAATCCAATTGTTTATAAAATAGAAGCATAAATCAAATGTTGTATAAATTATCCATACATGTTTGACAATCTTCATAGCATCTCACCTGTGTAATATGATACTTATAAATAACAGTACTATTCTTAGGAAACATGTTTAATAAATTGCATCATGTAAAACTTCATAAAAATATTCCTAAAATTTTGACGATACTTTATAATATCTTTAAGAAAATTTTCTCTTGAAAGATTATAAAATAGAGTCAGAACATTTAGAGTATTTTTATGTAGTTTTTATATGAAACAATTTAATAAATAAATTTTATAAAAATAATGTATTTACTAATTATACTACTGAATGCTTTAAAATAGAAATGCCGTCTTGCATTGGTGGTCGAGAGGTCAGCGTGACTGCCTTGCACTTGCAGGCAGTTGCCCGGGTTGCGGGTTCGTGTCCCGGCCGATGCTATGACATTAAAAAAAAAAAAATAGAAATGCCATAAGACAGTTCCTCCATTTTTTTTTTACAACTATTAATTTTTCCTTCACCTAAACAGTGTTCATTTTTCTACAGTTTCCATCATACTATTTTTAAATATAACTTTAATAATTTCATTTAAAATATGAGAAACTATGAACTAAATATCTATTGGATTATCTTAGTCACCATTTTATAATTATATTAGACTGCCAATTTACTTTCTTTGCAGTCAGCATTTTAATATTTATTTGACTAACCTTAATTAAATACATATTTATTAACTATTAATTGGGCAGTTAATATGAGTTAGTTTTTTGAAAAACAAACTCTAAGAAATCTTGGAACTTGAAGAAAGTCTAAGATTTATTTCCTTTTAAATTCCAAACCATGTGCATAACAAATTGATGGTCTGACTACTACAGCATATTTTTTTATTACTTGTCAATATATTTAAAACAACTTCCATTGTTTTCCTTTCAATTTTCACAAATGCTGTGCTTTTTTACTATTATTAACTTTTTTGTGTGTATTTCATCTTAAATGCTTTCAAATTATTTGTTTAATTTTAATTATTGTGTCCTCATTGTCCAATACTTAAATTATTTGACAAATTTCAAACATCATTTAATTACCTATCTAAATATTCTAATATTTTAACTTATTCTATTTTTTTTTTTAAAGTGTCATAGCATTGGCCGGGACACGAACCTGCAATCCGGGCAACTGCTTGTAAGGCAGTCGCGCTGACCTCTCAAGCACCAATGCAAGACAACTTATTCTATTTTTTACTTTCCAACTACAATGTTTTAGGCTATTCTTGTATAATTGTTAAAATTTTTGCTACAATTCATTCATATTTAATATACATTTATTATTGTTGAATTCAAAAGTTTGACATTCTGTTATTATTATCTATAAGTCTTGAATTATCCTCAGTGACACACTATTACATAAAATTATTTTTCTTCAATATTAATTTTTTAAGCACTATTTCTTGCCTTCCTCTTTCTTTTATAATGCATGAGAGCATAATAGTTGTTGTACATGTCTCCTATATCCACAATCTAATGAAACATAACAATTTTTCTACATTATCATCATATTGGAAATTTTTCTTGAAGTAGAAAATTCATAGCCAATCCAAATAACTACCAATTATTGGTAAGCAAAATATTTATTTAACTGAACTTAAGATAAAAATAAATAAATAAAAACTTTAAATCTTTTACCAAAAAATACTAGGTTATTTTATTGTACATTGCTTTCTATTTCACTTATCTTTTTTAGGTAGGCTGTAGAAAAATCTTTGCCATACAGCAGATTAAAGATGGATTTGCCTTTATCTATATTATATACTGTTCAAATAAGATGAGTTGCTGGATGCCTATCTTTACCAATATTACCATTAAATTTAGTTATAAAAACAGCAACATTAATTTATAAATGGTGATTTAAAGTTGGCAATCAGTTACATACCTATATCTGCACTACTAGCATTTCTCATTATTCAATCTCAAGAAAATACACTTTCAGTAAATAGTAAAATCTCAGGTGAAAAAAAAAAAATCTTTTAAAAAAAAAAAAATTTCAAAATAAAACATAAATTTACAAATATATACAAAAAATCTCTTAAACAATTTGAATGCAAATTGCAAACATTGGCAACTAATATATATTTATTTTTGAAGTACATAAAAAAATGTGATTATTCTCTTCATTATATACAATGAAAATTCAAAAAGTAAATAAATATTTTAATTTTGTAATTACTGTTTCATAAATCAGTTATTCTGAAACAACATTATATTAACAAAAGAATAAAAGAAAATATTTTAATACATGAAATAAATAAATAAACAACTATTTAAATAATCAGACAACTTTTTACAATTAAAGACTGTTCAAAAAAAACTAATGTTATATTTTGCAAGTAAATGCTTTTAATTGAAATTAAACTTATAATGATAACAGAATTCATTTCTTATTCCAATTAGTTCTATCAAAGATTAAATTATTTTGAAAAAAAAAAAGATTAAATTTTCACTTAGCAAGTTTCATTTTAAACAAATAATGAATGGAATGTTTTATTTTAATCAATTGTGTTTTAATATTAAACAAGGTCAGTATTACAATATAACTTTAAGTATAGAGTTTGTTTTTGAAAATGTAAATATAATAAAATAATAAATCAATACAAACCAAAGCTGGCATATTTTAACAGGCTATCAGTATGTACAAACACAAAGACTGGAAATAGTACTGGTAAAAGGTAACCTTTTACCTATTAAATTGCAAGTTGACAAGTGTATTAATTTCCAGACTTTTGTAAACAAGAATCAAGAATTTAAATAAGGTAAGATCTTAAGAGC
Organism: Epiperipatus broadwayi; assembly: GCA_028023455.1. Classification (NCBI taxonomy): domain Eukaryota; kingdom Metazoa; phylum Onychophora; class Udeonychophora; order Euonychophora; family Peripatidae; genus Epiperipatus; species Epiperipatus broadwayi. Next base: position 545,640 of record JAQFVV010006486.1, read on the forward strand.
TAATACACAAGTATATTTATACAAAGCACAATTAATAAATAATCAATTTATACTTTTAAAAAAATTCCAAACATGTAAGAATAAATCAAGGACTGCATATTGTTAGCTGAAATTCAAGTATAGTAAATCAAAATGGTGAACATGTGATGTTCATTGGCTTAAAATCAATACAAACCAAATCTAGAATATTTCAGCAGTGCTACCTGTAATTACAAACACAAAATCTGGAAACCAATATATTTATTAATTTGCAGCTTAATAGATAAATAGTTTCTCTTTATCTATGCTGCCTTCAGATTTAGCATTTGAAAATACTGCTAAAATATAGCTTTAGTTTATAATGATTTATTACATTTGAGTTTCAGCTAGCAATATGCAGTCATAAGATTTATAAAATAAAATATACTTACACACCAATATTTTTGTTAGGTTTTTGTAATAAATTTACCTATATAAAGACATTTATTATCTTTACTATAAACACATTTATGGTTTTGTGGGAATGAAACCAGAAACTTTAAACTTTAGCAATAGAAATCAAAATCACAGTCTTTATTTTAGTTATGGAAAGACTATTAGTTATAAAAAAGTTTTACACAAAGGGTTTACTAATTAGTCACACATCAGGTATTTTCTTAACTCCATTTGGCAAGTTTTTAGTTTCATGCTGACACTTATAACATTCAAATCTTTTTAAAAAAATTTAGCTTTTTATTTCCTGCATAACTTTTTTTTGCTTGCATGCATTTCTGCAAATATCTCATTTCTAATTATTAGTATTAAATAATTATTACACAAAGTAGTGTATTTACAGGAATAAACTTTAAATAATGAATAGAATAAACAAAAAAAAAATACAAATGTGAAAGCTTAAATTTTATATTCATATTTTATGAATATACAAATATATATACAATAACATATAATCCTTGATATCCTTTTTTTTTTTGTTTTTAACAGTCTTTTGACAAAATTTATGGTATCATGTGATGATCATTATTATCATGAAATCCTAGAATCACAATATTTATATATAAATTTAAGTAATACATATTAAGACTATGCGCCTAAAATATGACAGTAGGAGCCTCTACAAATCTAAACACAAGATTAATAACTTTAAAAGACAAGACTGGCCAACTCTTATCTTAGACCTAATTTCTAAATATATAGGTGAATCTAAAGCATTTTGATTTGAGAACATAAAGCAATTAACTACTTCACTGATTAAGTCCACAATTTCTATACAAACTAACATACACGAAAATCTTTCGATTTACAATGAGTCAATATTAAGTTCTTATAATCAGAAATCCTTTAAAACTATTTAAAGTTGTAATTAATAATTTGTAAATCACATACTCATTACATATTGAAGCGTTCAGTGTGTATGAACACACAGAGCTTCATGCTAGTTGGTAAAATTAGTATACATATATATATTTTAAAACTCATATTTAATTTTTCATTTTTTTATTTTTGCTTGTTTGCTAAAGGGGATATATGCAGGTGCAGGTGTATGACTTTACGAATGAGTGGACTTATGTATGTGTAAATTGTTCTATTGAAGTGCATTTTTTATGTATATATTTTTGGAAAGAAAAATATATTTCCATTGTCGTATATCTTTATCCTAAAGGCAGTTTGTTCCTTGCGAATAACATTTTGATGACTCTGCTTTTTTTTCATAAACATTCTGAAAAATATAGTTGCATGTAGGTGTGAATTGACTTTTCTCATCCTTGAGGCAATTAAAAGGCAAGTAAGATTTTATAACTTTGTGTAATCTTATCTCGATTGTGTCACCTATTTTTTGGTAAAAGATCAACGCAGCTAGTTGCAAGGAAGTGTTGAATTGTTTTTCTTATCTTTAAACTGAAAGATCAACTCAGTTAGTTGCATGGGAGTGTTGAATTGTTGTCTTATCTTCAAACTGATGTAAATCCTAAAAATCTTTAAACTGATGTAATTAAAAAAAGGAAAAATCAATCATGCGGTCTGTTTTCGTTTCTAACCAAGGAAAATATATTATAGGTGTTAAAAATATATATATATAGAAAACAAAGCCTTGCTTAGAAAAAAAATATTATATATAGAGCAAAGAAAAAGAACCAAGGAATTCAATTCAATTCAAATTCTTCAAAGTCAAGCAGGGAGAGTAATTGATTCAAATTATTAACTTCAAAGTTAAGCAGTTGGAGAATTAATGCAAAGTCAAGCAGTTAGAAGCAGTTAATTAATTCAAAGTCAAGCAGTTAATTAATTAAAAGTCAAGCAGTTAGAGAAAAGATCCACGATATGACTTTTGAGTAGTACAAACTACTTTTCCTTTCTCTGGAAAGTCTCCAGAAAAATGCATCGAAAGAAGAGGAGGAGAGACAAATCCCATGCTGCTGCTATGAGAGAAAAAGAGAAGCAACCTGAAGCCAGCCTATCCTGAGTTCGACAGAGCCAAAGATCGATCCTAATAATGAATGAACCTGAAAAAAATATCTGCCTCAATCAAAGTGACACAATGGTCCATCGAAGAAAAATAGAGAAGCAACCTGAAGCCAGTCTATTCTGAATCCAGTGAAGCCCAAGGCCGACCCTGTCAATGAATGAATCGGCAGAAAAAATCTGCATCAAGCAAAAGTGACACTGTCATCGCAAGTATAAACTTTCTATCTTTAAAAAAAAAAAAAAAATATTTATATCTTAAAAATACCTTCTATAAAAAAAAAAAAAAAAAATGCGAACATTTAATTTCATTAGATTCATAAAATTCGCAAAAGACTATCTTAAGAAAATGTGTTTCAATAGGACGGTTATACATATATGAGTGTTTAGTTTATTTTTATTATTGTTTTAACAAGTCAATTTAAATTTTAACCATTACTTATTAATGGTTCAAACAACAGAAAAAAAAGTGTAATGTATAATTCTAAGTAGAACAAAAAGATTATTAGAGAGTTTAAAATTGCAGCTTTTCTATGTTTTATTTTGAGATATGCCGGTATGTTCTTTTAAATATAATATATATTTGATTGATTAATTTCTTTGTGCCAATTTAGTTAAATATGGGTATAAATGATATTACACTATGAAACTAATTTATATAAAAATTTGTTTGTTTTATCCCGAATCTAAAGTGGGAAAGGGGTAACGATTCATTTTGAATGATAAAATAAGAATCAGTCAAAGTTAAATTTCTTAAATCCGTCTAATTCTGACTTAGTGAAAAATGTCATTTATTTAATAATAAAAAAAAGAGATAGAAAAGAAATCAAATATATAAAAAAATCCGCCCTCTTCCCGTATATGCATAATCACAGTATCTTGGTAAAGAAATTAAAAATATAAATGTGTTCAAATTATTTTATTTGATTTAAATTAAGATTCTTTGTGACAATTAAAGAAGGTAGAATGGTATATATATATAAGTGTGTATGCGTTTATCTAAATGTAAAAATAATAATGATAATAATGCTAGTTCTTCTTTTAAAATTTAAAATAGGCAATATTACTTATTGCAAAGATATGAGTTCATCTCACTCTATATGTATATTTAGTGAGGCATGCATTTGGGGAAAGAAATATCTCAGCAGTAGTATTTTTTTTGCCTCCTTAGCATTTTATAGTTTAGATTCATATTTGAAATACTTGGGCATTTTATAGCCTATAAGATATGGTTGTCGGATTTCTCCATTATTACTTATTAAAGACAGGTTTAGGAAAAACATCTATGCAGATATAAATTAATGCTTTTAATGGGCAAATATATCAGTAGCTTAATACATTGATCTGTGCCTATATGGCTTTTAATAATAAAAATATGTCGAGTATTGCTATGCGGTCTGCCACGCGGATATTTTACCGATCTTGGCGATACGAGATAGACATGCGTTTCTTTGAGCCGATGAATGGGTATACTCTATAAAGATAGTGATTCAAAACCCACGCTCTATTATTTCCTACACAAGCCAAGCTGAATGCGGATGTGTTACTATAGGAATATACATTACTGCTCGACAAAGAAGATTGGCCCACGTTTGCCAATGCTAATAATATAGCCAGCACAGGATTCAAACCCCGACGCTACTGAACGCTGTAATTAGATTTCTTAATCATACCTGTTGTTAATTCTGTGGGAAATAGATAAGCCATATTTTTCATATAATTATTAATAATAAAGGGTAATAACATTATGCTTTTGTCCATAACTCCTGCTGAGAAGACTAACAATAAAATATTGTAATGACAAATACATATATACTTTACTTCCCCTATGTATGTAAACACACGCATAAATTTGTTATATATATTCATTTGGCCTCTAACTTAATATAACCAGGTATTGTGTTTGCTCTCCAAAAATTGGCATATTAATTTTATAGTGGCATATTTCTTGATAAAATATTATCACTCTCAATATAAAATTTCGTTTTATGCTGGCACACAGTATAATACTGATTATTTACTGTGCGTGTAACTATCATTTCTAGTTAATTAATTTTTTTTTTTGTATTGAATCACAATTGTTATTGTCATGGAATCCAGTATGATTTCATTGTAATGTACACACACACATCTAATACTGAGGTTCATTATTGTAGTTATTATTTTTATATATTTCACAACCTTAATTGTCATTGTCAGGTGACCTCTTGTAAAACCATATATTCTGGGGATATTGAAATTATGTACTATTATCACTATTGATCCTCAAATGTAATTGTTATTTATTTTTGGTTTAAAAAAATGTAATCCCATACATGGATCATAATTAGATCCAAACATGATGGTTATTAATTATATTCTCTAATTGTATTAATAAATTGTATATATATCTATACAGTTGTCATGTCATTCCCTGGTTCATCATATCCACTCATCTACATCCACACTTGATTAAATCATATGTATGTATTCAAAACCTATGAAATATTAATAATAATAGTTTAAGCTATATCATAGTATTTAGTGAATATCTGAGATTAAATTAATAAAGTCTAGTGCATGATAGGCTAGGTTTGAATTGAGAGTCCTTGTTTCTACCCTGACCACCGGGACCGAAGAAAAATGATAACCATTAGTAGCATCAGGAGCGTTGGTTGGATAGTGGAGATTTTGGAGCACTGGCAAATAGGTTAAAGCTTAGTACTGTTCCGCGACTACCATATCCCGAACATACTGGGTTTGAAGTACTTTTGCTAGGTCTCTGAATCTTGTTGGCTAATCATACGATTCTGAACGTTACAGGGTGGTATATTTTTTTTCCGGGCTTGGCGCCCAACGTGGGGCTACGATTATATAAACTCACACACCCTGAGCACCTGAGCCATGATTTTGATTTAAAATTTTTTTATGTAAAATATGTAGAGATAATTTTCAGGTTTAATGCCAATATGAGGCAATTGTATTTATTCACTCACTTCCATAAAATATAGAGATTGTTTCTCAAGCCTTTTACATGGGTTTTGATGTTGTATTGGATTGTGGTTTGTGACATGGCGCCCAGAGATAATCTTTGAAAAAGAATTTTTTTCTTTGGTTTACTCTAAATAAATTTTGTCATCAGCCAGGATTCCAATAATCATTGTGGATATTACTGTGGTGTGTGGATTGATGATGATGGGAGACATAGACTGATGTGGATATAAACAAAAGGGGGATGACATTGGAGTAATAGAGTGTGATGATTGTGTGAAAGTTGTCATTTTTAGATCTTAGCAGTTTTCTGGGCACAGCAGAACAAGCAACCTGTAAACAAAAGGGGGCAGTGACTGGTTTTAAGAGGGTAAGAGAAATTTTTTTTAATACTTTTTATATATATCTATATACAAATTTGTTTTGATTTGCTTTTATGGTACATGTGATATTGTGTCAGTTGAATAGTAGATAGGCAGGCATGGACTTAGGCTAAATATAAGGAAAGGAGCAGGCAGCATGTGGGAATGATGGGGAAAAAGATGGAGATGCATAGGAGATCAGAGAGGGGGAAGGTATAAACTTTTATGAAAATTTAAAGTAGTAATATAAAGAGAAAATTGTTAAATAGATTATTAGAGTACAAGGAAAATAATGGAGAGTGACAAGGTACAAGAAATGTATGAAGCGGAGACAGACGGGAGCAGTAGCATCGATGAGAGCCCTGTGGAGGAACTGGTGATGGCTGAGGAGATTAAAGAGTCACCCCTTGTCCCAAAGAACCAAAACCAAGAGGAGTATCTGGGGATTCGAGACCTATACCAGTTGATGTTAACCATGAATATACAGAGTAAAGAGGAAAACAGTAAGAGAGCAGAGGAAAACAGTAAGAGAGCAGAGGAACACAGTAAGAGAGCAGAGGAACACAGTAAGAGAGAAAAGGAAAACAGTAAGAGAGAAGAGGAAAACAGTAAAAGAGCAGAAGAGATGAAGAGTGGGTTTTCTAGGCTGGCAGAGATAGTAGGTGAATACTGTAAGGATGTAGCGGAAACTTGAAAGATGATAGATGACTGGTGGGAAAGAGGTCAAACAGAGAGGGAGGAGATTAGGGAGGAATGCAAAAAGGGGGCTGAAAAAATAAATAAAAAAGTAGATGATCTGGGAAATACCCTACAGGAGGACCTGGAGACCATCCGGAAGGAAACACAAACTGTACAAGGTCATCAGCAGGAAGAAATAAGGACCTTGCAACACCACCAAGGGGAAATCCTTGAAAATGTTTTGAAATTAAGGGAAGAGGTGATGAAATTAAGGGAAGAGGAAGCCACTGGACCAAGTGAGATGATCCAAAAGGCATTGGCAGAAAAGGTCAAGGCAGAACTGATCCCCAACATGGGGAGTAAAAGCAAAGAAGTGTCTCTACTAGACAAGAAATACATAGGATATTTAGGCCAGGTCTTCCAGGAGGAATCAAATCAGGGTTCCGTCGTGCTTGATCACCATAAGAATAGGGGGTCTGGAGCTCAGGCCAAAACATTACAAACAAATGACTTGGTGACCACGGAGGAAGGAAGCACCCAATATTTAGCCAAATTTATCCAGATCAGGACCTTCAAAGGGGAAATAGGTGAAAGTCCACTGATGCATTTGGATAGTTTGAGGGAATTTTTCTTTTTCCACAGGTGTGGAGATCGGGAGAAAATAGCTATCGCCAGTAACCATTTACATGGGTCAGCCCGTGACTGGTGGAAGAGCCTTCTAACAAAACCTGGAACCTTTGAAGACTACCATATTGCAGCATTGAAAAGGTTCTGGAGTGAGGAGCGACAGGAGGGGATCCAGCAGCGGGTTTTCCAAGAGAAATATGGGATGACAAAGGCAGAGACCCATACCCAGTTTTTTCTTCATCAGGTGGCTTTCCTGAGGTCCTTGACAGCTTTTCCTATGACTGAGGGGCAGATCATTCATGCTAACCTTGCGAATAACATTTTGATGACTCTGCTTTTTTTTCATAAACATTCTGAAAAATATAGTTGCATGTAGGTGTGAATTGACTTTTCTCATCCTTGAGGCAATTAAAAGGCAAGTAAGATTTTATAACTTTGTGTAATCTTATCTCGATTGTGTCACCTATTTTTTGGTAAAAGATCAACTCAGCTAGTTGCAAGAAAGTGTTGAATTGTTTTTCTTATCTTTAAACTGAAAGATCAACTCAGTTAGTTGCCTGGGAGTGTTGAATTGTTGTCTTATCTTCAAACTGATGTAAATCCTAAAAAATCTTTAAACTGATGTAATTAAAAAAAGGAAAAATCAATCATGCGGTCTGTTTTTGTTTCTAACCAAGGAAAATATATTATAGGTGTTAAATATATATATATAGAAAACAAAGCCTTGCTTAGAAAAAAATATTATATATAGAGCAAAGAAAAAGAACAAAGGAATTTAATTCAATTCAAATTCTTCAAAGTCAAGCAGGGAGAGTAATTGATTCAAATTATTAACTTCAAAGTTAAGCAGTTGGAGAATTAATGCAAAGTCAAGCAGTTAGAAGCAGTTAATTAATTCAAAGTCAAGCAGTTAATTAATTAAAAGTCAAGCAGTTGGAGAAAAGATCCACGATATGACTTTTGAGTAGTACAAACTACTTTTCCTTTCTCTGGAAAGTCTCCAGAAAAATGCATCGAAAGAAGAGGAGGAGAGACAAATCCCATGCTGCTGCTATGAGAGAAAAAAAGAAGTAATCTGAAGCCAGCCTATCCTGAGTTCGACAGAGCCAAAGATCGATCCTAATAATGAATGAACCTGAAAAAAATATCTGCCTCAATCAAAGTGACACAATGGTCCATCGAAGAAAAATAGAGAAGCAACCTGAAGCCAGTCTATTCTGAATCCAGTGAAGCCCAAGGCCGACTCTGTCAATGAATGAATCGGCAGAAAAAATCTGCATCAAGCAAAAGTGACACTGTCATCGCAAGTATAAACTTTCTATCTTTAAAAAAAAAAATATTTATATCTTAAAAATACCTTCTATAAAAAAAAAAAAAATGCGAACATTTAATTTCATTATATTCATAAAATTCGCAAAAGACTATCTTAAGAAAATGTGTTTCAATAGGACGGTTATACATATATGAGTGTTTAGTTTATTTTTATTATTGTTTTAACAAGTCAATTTAAATTTTAACCATTACTTATTAATGGTTCAAACAACAGAAAAAAAAGTGTAATGTATAATTCTAAGTAGAACAAAAAGATTATTAGAGAGTTTAAAATTGCAGCTTTTCTATGTTTTATTTTGAGATATGCCGGTATGTTCTTTTAAGTATAATATATATTTGATTGATTAATTTATTTGTGCCAATTTAGTTAAATATGGGTATAAATGATATTACACTATGAAACTAATTTATATATAAATTTGTTTGTTTTATCCCGAATCTAAAGTGGGAAAGGGATAATGATTCATTTTGAATGATAAAATAAGAATCAGTCAAAGTTAAATTTCTTAAATCCGTCTAATTCTGACTTAGTGAAAAATGTCATTTATTTAATAATAAAAAAAAGAGATAGAAAAGAAATCAAATATATAAAAAAAATCCGCCCTCTTCCCGTATATGCATAATCACAGTATCTTGGTAAAGAAATTAAAAATATAAATGTGTTCAAATTATTTTATTTGATTTAACTACTTCCGGTTTGTCGGCGACGATTGCGCTCGTTAATGTTCGTTTGTTGAAGTTCGTTTTTCTGTTTGAAATTACGGAAAAACTATAAGGACTACGCATGAGCCTATACCATAATTCTCTTCGTTGTTTTTTCCTCTTTTCGTAGGTAGTCGCCATTTTTCTGTAAGTTAAAAAATAAAATTTTTATTAATTTTTTTGCGAATAAGGTCAATTTTTTTAAAAATTTTTTTCACAATTTGTTAGATTAACGGAAAGAAAAGTACGCAAAATAAATGAACGGGACATGATGGCCTCTGATACGGATTATTTTAGCGGTGATGAATTTGTCCCATCTAAGCCCTTTGACTCCGAGGATAGTGTTAGTTATAGTGATCTTGAAGAATATTTTTCGTCATCAGAAGAAGAAACTACTTTACCAGCCAAAAAGAAAAAAACTACGAGTGCTTTTCTGGATGATATCAATACACCAGGTCCGTCAACAAGTGTTCCCAATGATATCAATCGGCCAGGCCCTTCATCTAGTAACAGTAATCTGTGTCCGAACGTAACCTGCAAACTTGTGAATGTAGAGAATTTTACTAAAACTCCAGGTTTGAAGTTTTCTATAGTAGGTAAGTATTCAATTTTAGATTTTTTTTAATGTTATTTGATAAAAAACTTTTATCAACTATTATCAGAGAAACTAATAAATATGCCACTCAAGAAAAATGACTGACTGATTTTTTACTCTGTGATAGGTAGCACATATGAAAGGTAATGTTTTTATTATTGTTTTTTTTTTGTTGGTTTGTTTTAGCTACCAGCACAATGGATGAATGGTTGACACACTGATTCAAGACTATTTACAATTTATTCCTCTCTAGCAAATTGATTGTATATAATGCAGTAATTTTTTTTATTCTGTTTTTACTAATTTTTGTTTTACTAACATGGTTTTCATTGTTTTTGTTTTACTAATTTAGTTTTTATTTGTTGTTTTATTAACTTGTTTTTTTACTAACTTCATTTTATACTTTATAGGCATATGACTGTCTGATTGCCTTCCTTATTAGAATTTTGTTTCAGCTTCATTACTGATTACTTTTTCCAATTGGTAAACAAGATCTGGCATGATGAAATATTTTGCATATTTATATTAGCATATATGAACAGGTATGCTTCTCTGGAAGACGTATCTTGGAAGAGGTAGAATATAAACATTTTTTTATATAAATATCTGCCATAGAACCTTTTTAGTAATCATTGTCTGCCTCTTGAAATGAGAAATTTGTAAATTGTTTTCTGTATTGGCAATGATTATTCAGTATGATGATGATGATGTTATAAACAAGGTTGGTTTATCCAAAGTCTAAAATCAAAATAGTGCATCTTGTTTAATAGGCTTTTGAGTTTTCCCATAACCATTGGCAGAACTTTCATGATTCATACATATACACCACTTTTATAATATACCTGTACTATGATGATGATGATGACATTTTATTTTTTTATTGTATTTATAATGGTAAGTAATAATTTTCCACTTCCTTCATTATTTTTATATTCTGTTAGAATTTTAATTTTTTTATTTTTTATCTTTTATTAGGTAGAACTCTTTTCTGCCAGGCGCCTTGACAATTTGCAACAATTGGGGTAGAAGATAAAAATGAAGAACTCCTATAGGAACATTTTCGGACATTGTAAAGCTATGGATTATCTCAGGTAAGACTTATTATATATCTTTAGAAAGATTTTTTTGTGAGGAATACAAAGAAATTATCACTGAAGATGTAATTTGCATTTTAGTTAATGTTAATTTTCAAATTATGAACAAACAATAAAATAATAATTATTTCGGTTGTGAAAATTTCTTTTTTTCCTTATTTTTTATATAGTTATCACTATTTATTTTATGCTTATTGTTTTCCTTAGTTTTTCTAGTTTCTAGCAATGTAATTGTTTTTGCTCTAACATAATTCAAACTGAAGTTATTGTGAAAATTGTGTATCAGGCCAGTATTTTAAAAAGTTCAATATGGCGGCTTGAAGCTGAAGTAGTTAAATTAAGATTCTTTGTGACAATTAAAGAAGGTAGAATGGTATATATATATAAGTGTGTATGCGTTTATCTAAATGTAAAAATAATAATGATAATAATGCTAGTTCTTCTTTTAAAATTTAAAATAGGCTTACTTATTGCAAAGATATGAGTTCATCTCACTCTATATGTATATTTAGTGAGGCATGCATTTGGGGAAAGAAATATCTCAGCAGTAGTATTTTTTTTGCCTCCTTAGCATTTTATAGTTTAGATTCATATTTGAAATACTTGGGCATTTTATAGCCTATAAGGTATGGTTGTCGGATTTCTCCATTATTACTTATTAAAGACAGGTTTAGGAAAAACATCTATGCAGATATAAATTAATGCTTTTAATGGGCAAATATATCAGTAGCTTAATACATTGATCTGTGCCTATATGGCTTTTAATAATAAAAATATGTCGAGGAATGCTATGCGGTCTGCCACGCGGATATTTTACCGATCTTGGCGATACGAGATAGACATGCGTTTCTTTGAGCCGATGAATGGGTATACTCTATAAAGATAGTGATTCAAAACCCACGCTCTATTATTTCCTACACAAGCCAAGCTGAATGCGGATGTGTTACTATAGGAATATACATTACTGCTAGACAAAGAAGATTGGCCCACGTTTGCCAATGCTAATAATATAGCCAGCACAGGATTCAAACCCCGACGCTACTGAACGCTGTAATTAGATTTCTTAATCATACCTGTTGTTAATTCTGTGGGAAATAGATAAGCCATATTTTTCATATAATTATTAATAATAAAGGGTAATAACATTATGCTTTTGTCCATAACTCCTGCTGAGAAGACTAACAATAAAATATTGTAATGACAAATACATATATACTTTACTTCCCCTATGTATGTAAACACATGCATAAATTTGTTATATATATTCATTTGGCCTCTAACTTAATATAACCAGGTATTGTGTTTGCTCTCCAAAAATTGGCATATTAATTTTATAGTGGCATATTTCTTGATAAAATATTATCACTCTCAATATAAAATTTTATTTTATGCTGGCACACAGTATAATACTGATTATTTACTGTGCGGGTAATTATCATTTCTAGTTAATTAATTTTTTCTTATCGAATCACAATTGTTATTGTCATGGAATCCAGTATGATTTCATTGTAATGTACACACACACATCTAATACTGAGGTTCATTATTGTAGTTATTATTTTATATATTTCACAACCTTAATTGTCATTGTCAGGTGACCTCTTGTAAAACCATATATTCTGGGGATATTGAAATTATGTACTATTATCACTATTGATCCTCAAATGTAATTGTTATTTATTTTTGGTTTCCAAACATGATGGTTATTAATTATATTCTCTAATTGTATTAATAAATTGTATATATATATATCTATACAGTTGTCATGTCATTCCCTGGTTCATCATATCCACTCATCTACATCCACACTTGATTAAATCATATGTATGTATTCAAAACCTATGAAATATTAATAATAATAGTTTAAGCTATATCATAGTATTTAGTGAATATCTGAGATTAAATTAATAAAGTCTAGTGCATGATAGGCTAGGTTTGAATTGAGAGTCCTTGTTTCTACCCTGACCACCGGGACCGAAGAAAAATGATAACCATTAGTAGCATCAGGAGCGTTGGTTGGATAGGGGAGATTTTGGAGCACTGGCAAATAGGTTAAAGCTTAGTACTGTTCCGCGACTACCATACCTCGAACATACTGAGTTTGAAGTACTTTTGCTAGGTCTCTGAATCTTGTTGGCTAATCATACGATTCTGAACGTTACAATATGTAATATATATTAAGACTATAACTTTAAGACTATGCGCCTAAAATACGATACATTGTAAATCGAAAGATTTTCGTGTATGTTAGTTTGTATAGAAATTGTGAACTTAATCAGTGAAGTAGTTAATTGCTTCATGCTCTCAAATCAAAATGCTTTAGATTCACCTATAGATTTAGAAATTAGGTCTAAGATAAGAGTTAGCCACTCTTGTCTTTTAAAGTTGTTAATCTTGTGTTTAGATTTGTAGAGGTCCCTACTGTCATATTTTAGGTGCATAGTCTTAAGGTTATAGCCTTAATATATATTACTTACATAATGAGTATGTGCTTTACAAATTATTAATTACAACTTTATATAAATTTAAGGCAAATATGTTAATATTTCTCTCTCTTTTCTTTCCTCTCTTTTTCTTTTCTTTTCTCTTTCTCTTTTTCTTCTAGAGTTAAAATGACCATACTTATTTATAAGTAACTATTAATGGATATGTATTTTTCATAAGTCCTATAAAAAAAATTTGGAAGTATGAGAATAAATAAATATTCCTTTATGACTAACAATTATAAGTTGAGTTTTTATAAATAGGGCATAATCTTAAAAAGATTTTTGTATATTTTTTAAACCTAAGTTTTTAAATGTTCACTATTAAAACAGTTATCATTTACTTTAACTTATATATAAACTGTATATACATATTTCATAACACAAATATATATTAGCCACAGAATTCTGACATGTTCAATTAAAATATAAGTTAATATAAATATTAACTACTGCCTAATGCTATACTAGTAATTACAAATAAAACAGAAACTCATATAACACAATACTAACCAAAAAACAAAATTTTATTAAAATTCTTCACAACCATGGTTTCAACAATTAACAAGTAGACTTTTTCAAGTGAAATTCAACAAAAAACATACAACATATATATACAAAACAAAATAGCCTTCCTATCATCCACTTCAAACACAAACTTCCTTTAACATTAAAAGATGTCTACATGAGAATGATGGCTTCAGATTCAAAAAGTATTTAACATAAAAGTACTTTACTTTTTGAATCTGAGGTCATTAATATCATGAAGACATCCTTTGATGTTAATGGAATCTGGTTTTTGAAGTGGATGATGGGAAGGTTATTTTTTTTTGCACATACATATATTATATGTTGAATTTCACTACTCTATTTGTTAATAGATGAAACCGTGGTTATGGAGAAATTTTAATAAAACTGTTTTTTTGGCTATCTAATCTTCAGAAGACAAATCTTTTTATTTTTAAGCATTTCTATTCAATTACTTAAATTGCCTAAAATTACAAAGTATTTTCAATATTAATAAATAAATAAAAACAATTTTAATTATTTATAATTGTAATATGGTTTTATCTATACATTGTAGAATTCTGTTCTCATCATATATTTGTTTAGTAACAAAAATAATAAATGTGCCAAAATTAGTGACATTCCTGTTTTCTTCATTCAAAAATATATAAATTACAACACAATTTCATTAAAATTAAATTTATCATTAAAGCAAAAAAAAAAAAAATGAAATATTCAAATGCAATTTATATTTAACAATTTTATTTTTTACAAAATTATCTTATTGAATAATAAAAAACCATTCAATAAAATTAGAGTTATAACAATTAGCTCTAGTTTATGTTTCAGACATTCGATGTTTTTATGTTAATTGGCTAAACACATATATAGTAAGAAAGGATGGTTTTTACACGGATCAAAAATTACAATATAATAGAATTTTTTCTTGCTACTATTTCTCTCTTACTGATTACATTAGTTCTAATATAAATAACAAAACAATGTAATATTTTTATTATATTTTGCAATATTTATTGCATTAAGCATTTAATGCTGCATAAAAAAAAATTATTGGAAACTAGTCCTGATGAAGACTGTTATACAATCAAAACTGATTAGATAGGTGAACTTAATAAATATATTGCATTGTATTGAGTGTTTACAAAAAGTAAATCCTCTATAATCATTTTTGTTTCAGTTTCTGTTTTTAATCACTTAATGGAACTATAGAAGCCACAACTGTAAAACCTAATTGATTAAATTTAACATTTTTGACAATTAGATTGTTGTAAAAGTACATAATACTAATGTACAAATTAATTGTAAATTAGATGTTTTTAAAAAAAAAAATTATGTTTCAAAGGATAAACTTTATTGAGACTCAAAAAAGGGTTACATAAGTTACATTTGAAAACATGAGGTCTTAGATACAAATTGAATCATAATATTACATATATAAAAAGGTTTACAATCTTGATTGTGATAGGAAAGAAAACATGATTTACATTAATTAAAGGGAAAAAAATTATTACATAACAAGATACATATGTCAAATTAGGTTTACATAGAATTTTTAAATGTGATATTGAGAAAAATATGTGTGAACACAAGATAGTATGATTGAAAACCTATGGAGGAAGGGTTGAAGTTAGTGATAGATTGACATATGGTCCCATAAAAATTGGGTTCATTTGGTGGGAATACTATAATTTTCATAGCTAAGTCTTATTGTTTCATTTGTTACTTAAGTTCCATGTAGGAAAAAATGAAAAAATACTAGTCAGCATAAATTGCATCTTGGGAAAACACAAAAGCATTGGTTCAGCATGAATTGCATCTTGGGAGAATGAAAAAACACTAGTATGCTTGAATTGCATCCTGGGAAAATACTAGTTCAGCAAAGAAAATAGAAAAACAGTTGTCAGCATAAATTGTATCTTGGAAAAATGAAAAAACACTAGTCAGCACCAACTGCATTCTGGGAATATGAAAAAATGGAAAAATATCATTTCAGCATGGAAAAGAACCAGTTAGCACGCATTGGATTCTGAGAAAATGAAAAAAGTTCAGGTTAGCATAAATTGTATTTTGGAAAAATGGAAAAAACCCTTGTTACATGAATTGCATTTTGAGAAAATGGAAAATACTAGTTGGCATAAATTGCATCTTAGGAAAATTGAAAAACACTGATCAGCAGGAATTACATCTAGAGAAAATGAAAAAAAAACACTAGTCAGCATTGATTGCATCTTGGAAAAATGGAAACACTAGTTCAGCATGGATTGTACCTTGGGAAAATGGAAAAATGCCAGTCAGCATGATTTGCATATTGAAAAAATGGAAAAACATTAGTTATTATGAGTTGCATCCTTTAATAATGATGGTATTGAGCAAATTTTTGGGGTGAAAGCTTGAGAACTTGCAACTGTTGTACAGAAAAAAAACTTTTGCTGCGAGACTATAATTATACAATTTTTAAAACAAGGCTGCCATCTTTATTTTATTTCTCATGTTGGTCAAAAATAAATGTGATTAAATTTTTCTATGTGCACACATGGAAATATCTTTAAAAAGTATACTATAGAATCAAGTTTTATTTTATCTTTGATAAGGTGTAAAATTTACAGTTAATAAAAATGGTATTGAGCAAACTTTTAGGATTTGAAGCAGGAGCTCTTGGAAGGACATGGTGACAGGACTAAGATTTACTGCTGCACTTTTTTTAAAAAAAATATTAATTGTAAACAAATAAGAAAATAGAAGAAAAGAAGTAATTTAAATTACTTCTTTTTTTCTATTTTCTTATTTGTTTTTCAAAATGAACAAAAAATAAAGTCGATTGAAAATGTTGATTTTTAGGAAAACAATACTAAAGGACAACAAATTATAATTAAATATTTTTTATTATTTATAAAAGAAATTACATTATTTAATCAATACATAGTGCAATAAAACAATAAAAACGAACTGGGTTAATAACAAAAAAATAAAAAGGATAAAATGATTTTTTTTTAAATTTTGATTACTAGTGATAAACAGAGTGAATGTCCCAAAGAAAGGAAGGCTAGAAAGAAGTTCAATTTGCTATTATTTTCTTGCTGATGCTTTGATAGGTATCAGTCAAATGCTTCTTTAAGGTGACAGGAAAATATAGTTTTTCAATGATGAAATACATAGAATTTTATTATTATACAAGCTACAAATATATTTATTTTTAAATTACTTTATAAAATTATTTAATACTTTAAGAAACTGTTTTATTTTTTAATTATGAAATACTCATAAATGTTAAATTTTTGCAACTATTTACATCTTTGTATTTTTATATTGGACTATTTCAATCATTTAATATGCGTATTGAATGTCTTAAGTATATGAAATTTCAACTAACTGTTGCCTTTGGCAGGATGGCTCAGTTGGTTAAAGCATTAACTTAAAATTCAATAACCAATAATCTAAGGACCCAGGTTTGAATCCCATGCTAGGTCAGGCTAGCAACACCTGAAGAAGAGAGTAGAACAATACCTCTCAAAACGTTGTGCATATACTAACCTGCTTATGTGCTATTACAAACAGTTGAATGTATTTGGAATATTTAAATAAAGTTAAATTTTTTTAAAAGACATTCAATACTCATATTAGATGATGGAAATAGTCCAATATAAAAATACAATTAGAACACCATCATTGCAAACCTTTAGGAAAACACTATTTACATCTTTATTTTTAGATCAATTGATAAAAATTAAAAACTATTTTTTAATTTAGTTCAGCATGAAATATATTTAGTGAAGATCATTTTTCTTTTTCATATGAGTGTGATCATATGTATTGGTTGTATGAGATGAGGCAGATAGCTGAAGGGAGTTTGAAAGTCTATGTTCAAATCCCTTATATAATTATATCTAAAAACTTTTATTTAAATACAGATACATGTTGTAAAAGTACAAATATATACTCCAATATTTATGTATTTAAATATATATAAATGTAAAATATGCTTAATCTTCAATGTATTGATTATATTTTACAATATGGTTGCAGTGGCTCCATGCACTGGGTAAAAACAGAAACTGAAAGAAAAGTGAACGTAGATCAATACCAATACCAAAATGTGTTAAATATTATGGTTATTTGTAATGGAATTTAGGATAAGGAATATATTGATAAAAATGGGGGGGGGGGGGATTATACTTTTGATTTTACGCATAGCGAGTCATGGCATACATAAAGTGCAAAACATTTAAAAAAATGAATATACATGTCAATGCAGATCTTAATTCTGATAATTCTCCAATCACATAAACATCTCCTCTTTTTTATTTTAGTGCTTACTTTTATTTCTTAAAAAAATATTTTCTTATTCTGCACCAATGAGGCTAATATTATTGCAAATATGCTTCTGATGAAAAAATTTAAACCATGCAAAATTTTCCTTATGCAGAACATGGAATAAATTACATACATTGAGGACTACCATTGCTCCATATCTCAAATATAGTAACGTAATTTTATTCTGGAAAAATAATTCATTAATTGAAATCAGAATTATCTTCTATAACATGATCACCACTGTATGGAGAGTTTGGTACTCTTATTAATTATCTTCTACTTAAAAAATATTTATAATATAATTCTAAAATTGTCTAAGTTGTGTTAATCAAGAAATGATAGACTAATTGGGGCTGATTCATTTATCATTCAATCATTAGGACTCTGTTTCCTAGTTATTTTTACTTATCTTTCAGTTCAGAATCTAATTTTTTATATTGTAAATTTTAATCATATTACTTACTGGTATTTACGTTGTATTTTTTAAAGATCAATGTTTGAATTTTAAGTAAAAATAAATGTCTTAAATCCATAACACTTCCTTTTCAAAACTGCCTATTGCCATTAAACCCTTTAATAGATATCTAAATATTACCTAGTGCTGGCTAAAAGATAATAAACTCTCCACAGATGTTGAGAAATATCACAGAATAAGCTATTACCAAGCTAGGAGTTGAAAAACTTTATGATTTCAATTTTTATTTTGCATTAGAAATAAAAATTAATTATAATATTAGCATGATTTGAATTAATTTACAACTTGATGAACACCTTTTTAAATAATACAACAATTTAATATTACTAATATTAGAAAACAATTCAACAAATTTAAAGCTAAACTTAATTGTAAAATCCAAACATATGTATGTTGAATGGCTAACTATAGAAATTCAAAAATAGTTTTGAGAAATCATTGATTCCAAATGATTACACTAATTAACAAATTTGAAGATTCTGCTTCTAATGTGCATTAATAAAATAATCGAATGAAAATAATTTTAATGAATTTAAATAAAATAAATCCTAATATAAAGATTTAAAACAATGAATTAAAGTAGTAAGTATACTATGGGGAAAAAGCATAACACAGAAACAGATATATATAAAAAAACAGATTAATAGTTTTGGAAACTTCCAATCCATAACATTATTTGGTACTTATGTATTAAACCTGCTATGCCTGTTCCCATATGTATCAGTCCACCAATAACTTTCTAATCTTGTGATCTCATCAAATAATGCATACACTGGAATTTCTGACAAACTTAAATGATAAATTTGTCAAAATGGACCCTGAGTATACATTATTGCATGCTATTTTTGGGGTTTAGAATAATCGGAAGACTTTGTATGTGAAATGTTACAGCAGCTCTAATCTGTAACTCTAATTGCACCAGACTAATATGTAAATCTGAAAAAGTACATTTTTAACAATATGAAAAATATAAATTTGTATACAAAAAGGTTCTACTAAACTATTAACTGTGCAGCCTTTGGTGGTGCTGTTTCTGTGTAAAAACACAGAATTATACTGCTTTCATGGCTGAACCTACGGCTAATATACGAGTGATCATTAATATATGAGTAGATCATATGTAGTGGTTATAATACACAGCCAATTCTTCTGTGTATCTATAACACTACGTCTACTAACAATACTATGATCGTATAGTTTTCCGTTGATTTCATTGCGGGTTGAATTCCTATGCATATTGACAGAATTTGTATTGTCTCTAGAATTTAAGATTAGAGTGTGAGCATTGTCATATTTTTCAAGTGTTTATTTATTGACGTTTATGATTTTCTGTATTTTCCAACTGAAAGATTTTTGCATACTAGTAATTTTCAGCATATTATTGATATTTGTCAAAATTTTATTTTTTGGCTAATTTTGGCTTTTTTGGGGGTCAAAAAAGACAAAATATAATTTCTCAAGCTCTCTGGCAGATGATTGGAGTTGTTTGTGGAAAAATACCATTTCTGTCATGACTTGGACGAGAGTTGAAAAAAAAGAACAAAATGTCTACCACATTATTATATTTGTGGGACGTCCCAAACAGAGAAAGTGAGGCAGTTGCATTTTTGCAAGCCCAAAACATCCTGCCATTCATTACAGTTGATTTAGTTCAGTCATATGTGGTTAATAAATTTATTTTCTGGAAAGAATTTGTGTTTTGTTTGCGATTATTTTTATCTGTAAATCATGTAATTAACACTCAGAATGACAGTGTTAAAAAGGGGTGGCATAGTTTGTTGGACATCTCTTGATTGATTGGTTTTTTTTAAAAAAAAAAAAAAACTTCTTCTTTTGACATACCTATTCGTTCCATTTAGAAGTAAAAAGAGGTTTTTTGTTGTTGTTGTTTTAAATCAATAAACAGCATGTTAAGTAGATTTTAAAAATGAACCCGAGCTTAATTTTTGTTGTTAAAAAAGAATAAAAATACCGGACGTTTTATTTGTTATGAAAACAAAAAATCTTTAAACAAACTTGTACGACTCTTTAAAAAGATAAATAAATAAATCCTACAGAATGTAACAAAACCGGTTAACATACATATTTTTTGTGTTAAAAAAACAATACCGCGATTGACTTTTTGGTTTTTGTTTTTGACGTTTTATTTGTTAGTATTAAAAAAAGCAAAAAAAAGCAAAACCCGCCGACACAAAAAAAAAACCCATATTTATAAATCTAAGAGAAAAAAGAAGTCCCATTTTATTTATTATTATTAAAAAAAAAACAAAAAAATCAAAACCCCATTTTATTTGTTATTATTAAAAAAAACAAAAAAATCAAAACACGCCGACCAAAAAAAAAACCCCGTATTTATAAATGTAAGATAAAATACCAAACAATTCTTTTCGTTTATAAGCAAATACGGACATCTGAGGTGGAGTTTGTCGGACAGGTTTGAATTTTTTGTTGCTAAATCAATCAACAGCAAACCCTCTCATTTTTAACATAATTCAAAAAGAAAGTGTCGATTCTAATTTTAAATAACAACAACAACAAAAAAAGAAAGTCGTATGTAAAGCAAATTGTGTATATTTGAGATATTCCAAAAAAAAAGTTAAAACTGTCCCTTATTACTTTGAAATGTATCAAATCCAAAACAAAAAAATAAAAGACGTCTGTAAAAAAGAAACAGTAGATTTAGAATGGAAATCCCCCCCCCCCCCCAATAAAGGCGTATGTCAAAAATTATGTACTTTTGAGATCAAAAAAAAAAGGTCAAAGTCTCCTTTATAGTTTGAAATTTATCAAATGAAAACCAAAAAAATAATTATGTCCAAAACAAACAACAACAATATATTAATAATAAAAAATAATTGAGTAACTGCTTTACATTCTTTTGGAGATCAGTTATAGTAGAAAATCATCATTTCAGTGCAGTTTTTAATTTTGGAAATAATCAAAAATCACAGAAAGCTAAATCAGGTAAATAATTGCTTTTTTGACCAAAAAATCTCTAATAAGCCACTTTGACATTTTTACACTTAAACATAAGTGTCAAGCATTGTTAGCCGAGAGGTCAGTGCAGCCGCCTTGCAAGCAGTTGGTTGTGCAGGTTTGCCTCCCAGCCGATGCTATGACAAATGAAAAAAAAAAAAAATATGGTTCTTTATTACCTTCTCAATAGTTAACTAACAACTAACTCTATTCATTTAAAATTTGCACATGTATCTGCACGTGTTAGCTTAAGCATGTTCAAACATGATTGTTCAATACAGGTGTAATTTCGATATAATTAGGTCATGGGTGACACCATTTTGGGAGTTAAATTTTCACACATTGTACATGTATTCTATTATTAGTATCCAAGGAAGTTATCTTTTTTGATACAAACTTTACCATTCTTTACTCTAGCTACTCGGAATAAATATATGATAAAAACATTTTAATATCATGTTAATAAGCTTGAATAATCAGTGATCAGGATGTGTGCGCATGATAATTTTGTAATTAAAACATATTTTTTGATTAAATGCTATATATGCAACTAAGACTTAAAAAAATGCAATAAGATGATTTTATGATTAACAAATTTGTAAAAGGAAAAAAAAATCAAGTGTTTATTAATATATCAAATATGCTTGGTCAAGAAATTAGAGTCATAAAAATTGATTTTCAACAATCTCTAATTATTCAATTCATTATGTTTCATGATATAATTAATTTAAAAATAATAGAATTTCTTTAAATTAAGGATATAAACTCATATTTCTATCTCTTTTAAAATAATATATATAGTCAATGGTTTCCTACTTGTCAAATAATATCTAGCTTAAAAGATCATTAATTGTTCATTTTTAAAATTCCATTTTCTTTTTCTATTCCTTTTTTTCACAAAAATAATAAATCAGACAGCTGAAACGTCTGATAAAATTAAGCTTTAAACAGACAAAAACACCAAGCCTTACTTTCATAATTGGGACTTACATTTTAAACATTTTTATGAGTCCAACAAAAAATAACTTTTATCAGTAGACTTAATTTTATTTGACTTCAGAAGTTATCAATAATTTTACTGAGGATTAGATTACAATTTATGAATTCTTCAAACATGTGAAATGGTGAAAATAAAATAAAATACTTAAAATAAAACTGAACTATATACAAGACATAATAATTAAGTATGTCATCATTTTTATAATGACTGGAGTAAAAGAGTCATTTCAATAAACTCCCTTTTTTGTATTAGTGGGAGGGGGGGGGGATTGAGATATATGAAAAAAAATTCCAATGCTATTAATTTCCAAAATATTGTGAAAATTATATATCCACAATTAAGTTGCAAAAATTTCATTAACATATTTGTAAATTATTAAGAATTTTAAACTTTTCTCTTAATATTATAATAAATAAAACTAAAAGGGCGTGTAGCGCTTGAAAGAGAAGCTATAATTAATGCACGAATATTAAACGCACAGCGCTTTCGAGGCGGGTTGCCTCATATTCATATTTGTTAAGTTCTCTAATCAGATGCAGAGTAACTAGATATGTAGCACAATAATACAATGAAACAAAACCCCTTGATCATCATCAAAAATAGTTTCTTATTTCTTATCCCTTTCTTAACATAATTTATTATATATTTTAAATTTTTAGAACCATTTAGCATTAAAATGCATACAAATTAATTATTTTTTCACACTATATTGTCCTGTAATCTAAAGATAATCTTATAAACGTACTTTAACTTTCAATATCTCAGTTTGGGTTTAAATTATAATCACAACGACAAACTCTGCACACAATAGTGCCAGCTAGTGCAAGCCACAATAATCAATGGATGCAAGAAGATTTATGCGTAAAAATCCTATCTAGAACCTACTCATTCAATATTCCCACACTAGTTTCTAGCTTGTAGCTTTCATCAGTGAGGAGCTTTGGATCTGCGAGCACTGCACTTAGATCTTAGGAGCTAAAGTAACTGTCCAGCACCCATGTTTTATCTATAAAGCAATGAATCCAAAATGAAAACACAATAATGTTTTCAATCTAAGCTCATTTGCTTGTATAGTCATACAGATCTGAAACAGTCCATTATCTGTAAATTTTGGTACAGAAAAAAGATAAAAGGTGGCTGAAGTCAGGTTGCATTAGATCCTACAATCTAGGTGCAATGCTCACAAATCTAAAACCCTCACTGATAAAACCCACAAACTGGAAACTAGTCTGAGGATATTGGATGAATAAGCACTAGACAGGAATTTATGCACAAACCTTCTTGCATCTACTGATTACTATGGCTTGCACTGAGTGGCACCACTGTGTGGAGAGTTTGTCACTGTTGTAACAACTTGTGTAAGCATAGGAAATAGTGATCATGTGATGTTTAGTCATTTAAATTAAAATCATGTTATAAAATTTTCATCTGTTTTCATTCAATTCCGCTCAATCTTCTGCATAATTGTTCTATGTATTTTGAACTTTCGTTTCCATGCAGTCTTAAAATAAAAATTAGTTCTATATTTTTCCTTTAATTATTTGCATTTATCTTTATTTATATGTTATTATTATAATGATTTAATAGAAAGTAATTAATACCATCCAAAAGCAGATATGATGAATCCAATGTTATAGTACATGATAAATATTACTTATAATTAAAAAAACATAGGCATAGGTCTTTAAGTTCATATAAAACTTGTTGAATGATGTATATCTAATTAAATACTAATACCATCATATTAATAAGTTGTGGAGATGACTTCCTCTTCTCCATAAATAAATATAGTCATTAAGCATATTTTGTTTTAATTTACTTTCCTCCATTAGTAAATTCAGACCATTGTAAGTTCATATAACAATTGATAATAAGTCATATATTAATCATAAAAGTCAATTATTTTATCAAATCTAATTTATTATTAACTCATTATTACAATTATTGCTAATCTTTTCATAAAATATTATTATTAAATCATAACAAACGTTTTTTTTTTATCTTTCACTATTACATAAATAAGTATTAATATTGCAGTGTTTATTTATATGATTATAAACAATTCTATTATTTTTATGATAAAACTACAGCAATACTACAGTATCATCATTATTTCCAACCATTATTGATATACTATGTGATGGTCTTTCCAAGTTCAATTTCTCTGATCCAGTTTTCCTTCTCCATATCATACCAGCACAGTTCCTTATTACATCTTACATATGGTCTCTTTTGAGGTGTTCTATAATATAAAATTTAAAACTTCAATGATCCATCCATTACCATCTCTTCTACAAATATATCCAATTTAGTTCCATATCAGTCTTATTTTTTTCAAATATGTCTTTCGAATTTGATTGTTCTCATACCCAGATTATTTTTGCGATCCCCCAACATCATCTTTTCATAATTCATAGAAAGTTCAAGGTATCTGATATGATAGCTATAGCTACAATTTACCAACTTGATCTTCAGAATTTGCTACTTTACCACTGCACATAATCATACAGGATAAATATAAGTGAATGTTTATTGCTCACCAGTTCAAAAAAATTTGATAGGTTTTCACAGAAGTGGCAGATCTGGGTTGTGATCCATGGATCTTGAGCTCCAGGATCTGTCTCTCTGCCACTGCACAAACAATTGTTTTATGATATAAAGAAATGTTTTTAATATAAATGCAAATATATATAATTATTTATAAATATATATTTAGAATCATGATTTACTCCCAAGAAATCAATGGATGCCAAAAGACTTGTGCATAAAATCCCCATCTAGTGCCTACTCATCCAATATCCCCAGACTAGTTTCTGGCTTGTGGTCTTCATCAGTGAGGAGACTTGGATCTGAGAGCACCGCATCTAGATCTTAGGATCTAATGCAATCCTCCAGCAGCCACCTTTGACCTCTACTTAACTACAAAATTATGAATCTTAAATTGAAAACACTATGATATTTTCAATCCAAGCTCATTAGCTTATATAGTCATATAGGTATGAACTCAGTTCAGTATCTATACATTTTGGTGTCTTTGGTTCTTTAATAACCATAGCAATACGTATAGAGAGTTTTGCCTGTTTTAACAACAATCATAAGCAAGCATAAGAAATAGTGATCATGTGATGTTTATTCCCAAGAATGACTAAAATCAAATAGTTGAAATGTTAATACAATGAACTTTTTTAAGAATTTAAAGAAATTGCATAAATTTATTTATTAATAAATTTAATGTTTATTTAAATTTTTAAAACAATTTGAATATTTAAAAAAAAAACAGAACTTTTATAATGAAATAAAAAGTTAGATGTTTTTTTCTTAGAAGCTTCAATTGCACTAGAAATTGTTGCAAATAGTAATAAAATATTGATCCTTATTTCTCTTGGATTCTCTTAAGATATTTTTTTATAGTCACCTTAAAAAATTCTTTATTCTTATTAATTTTTTCTTACTTGCAATTGATTAACATTATATCTTTTGATATCTATTTTAATTTTTCTGATCGATTTATTTCATTACAAAAATTTTCACATTCATTGTTAATGATTTTTATTTTTTATTTTCATTCACATTTATCTAGTTCACTGTCAATTATAACTCAAACCTAAGACATTGAATAGGTTTACAGTTGTTTTTTCCCCAATATCATTAACAAGTCTCCCATTAGTGAACTAATAGAATGTAATCAATTTGATTTCTAATTTTTTTTTGAATGTGTATAGTTTTTTTTATTTACAATCGATTTTAAATGAGTTGGAAATAAAAGATCATTAACTTGACAAAGAGTTTATTCATGAATCATTCTGTTTTAAATCTATTTCCAAAACATTATTTTTGATAAATACCAATTCTTTTTTTTTTTCATTTTTAATTTTGGCATTTCAATAATTACGAACAATTATTTTTCCTAACAGTTTTGTCAATTCTTGCTTGTACATAATGATTTATTTTTTATATATATATTTTTTCTTCACTTTATTTGAGTCGTTGATATATAGACTTCGTCTTCTTAAAAAGTGAACTACGGCAATATCAATTAATTTTCCGCACGTTAATATTAAATTACAATTCTTTTTTTTTTTTAAGTGTCATAGCATCGGCCGGGACGCGAACCCGCAACCCGAGCAACTGCCTGCTAGTGCAAGGCAGTCGCGCTGACCCCTCGACCACCAATGCAAGACAATACAATTCTTGCAATATCTTTTCTAGCAGTCAAAGTTATTCGGTTCATATTCTAACTCTTAAAATGTCACTGTAATAATATTTTCATTTTTACCATATCAAACTTTCTTTGGCTAATAAGGCACATTTCAGCTTCCAATGAAGATTTTTCCTCTGCAGATTTGAATCTCGTCTTAATACCTGAATCAGTGCTAATTAAAAATGTACTTATCTCTTTCTCAGTAACATACTGGTAGCTTTCACATCTACATGAGTCATCTGTGTGCACTAATTTTCAATTCACTTTTTCATTAATGATTTTCAGTGTAGTAATAAAAATAGGGTAATCCTGACGTTTAGCGCCCCGAACAATTCGCCCTCTATTTTTAAAAAAATGAACTAACTACTTTTTCACACCTAAAAAAAAAGTGTATGTAACTATATCCAAGTGTAAATGCTAATAAAAAAAAAGTTAAAAAAAATACTTACATTTACATGCGTATTTTTCACTTATAGCGGTCTTTGCTGTATATAGAACTGTAAATAAATGACGTATATTAACTCTAAATGTTTTCACATAAAGAATAATAAAGAACCAAAAAAAAACTTACTTTTTTAGGAGTAGTTGGAAGCCACACAATCGAGGAAATGCACGAAAAGGTTGTCGCGTGCGTGCATATTTCTGAAACAAAATTCCCGCAGGTAGGATGAGAACAAAGGTCTGTTCGTCCCAAATTGGTATTTTAGCTTACGCTTTGTCTCGTGTCACAAATGATGCGTGACCAAATTGCGTGAGTCTAAATACAGCCTAAAAAAGTAATTTTTTTTTTGGTTATTTATTATTCTTTATGTAATTGCAGAGTATTTGTAACTATAAATGTCTTTTTTACATGAAGATGAATAAATAAAATGGATGTAACAAAACTTAATTTTTTAGGCTCTATTTAGTCTCACGCAAAGTTGCTATAAAAATTATGAACTACTGTACTTTTGTCATTTGTGACATGTGACAAATTCTGAACTACTTTTGCTTGACCGCGTGGAATTATGCCTATGTCCACTCTGTCGCATAGCATAAGCTAAAATACCAATTTGGGATGAGCACACCTTTGTTCTCATCCTACCTGCAGGAATTTTCTTTCAGAAATCTGCACGCACGCGACGACCTTTTCGTGCATTTCCTCGCTTGTGTGGCTTTTCGTGCATTTCCTCGCTTGTGTGGCTTCCAATTACTCCTAAAAATGTAAGTTTGTTTTCTTGTTATTTATTCTTCTTTACGGAAAAACATTTACAGTTAATATACGTCATTTATTTACAGTTCTATATACAGCAAAGACCGCTATACGTGAAAAATACGCATGTAAATGTAAGTATTTTTTTTAATCTTTTTTTATTAGCATTTACACTTGGATATAGTTACATAGTGAAAAAATAGTTCATTTTTTTAAAAATAGAGGGCGAATTGTTCGGGGCGCTAAACGTCAGGATTACCAAAAATAGTTTATACTTGTTTTTATCTGTGAAGTTTGAAATAATATTTACCTAAAAATGTTACTGTGTTACCAATATTATTTAATATTACTATTATCCAGTATAAATATTAGTAATGACATATTAAAAAAGATAAAAAATGAAAGAGAAATATAAGAAAAAGAAATAGACCGTTTTTGTGAAGATTATTAGAAAAGAAAAAATGAAACATACAGAATTCAATATAAGATGAAAAATAAAATCAGCAGATAAAAAAACAATATATATGCCTAGCTATTGTATCATGATATTTCTAAATATAAACATGACAGAGAATTGCTATAAGGCTGTAGAAAAAAAATATATGACAGAATTTGTTGATTAGGAGAGTAATTAGATTATAATGATGATTCATTAGAGAAAAGATATGGTACAGTAAAATGTGGTTTAAACAATCAGCTGTTGTTGTTGTTGTTTGCTGCTAAGATAATAACATTATTTATTATAGATAAGATATCAACAAATAAAAAATCCTTCTCCTTTTTTCTTTTCAAAAACTTTCTTTTTTTATCTCAATACTGAACATATATATACATTAATATACAAAACTCCAAAAAAACTGTTTTATCTCATACAGTCATTTTCAAGCTATCCTTGAAAATGACTGTATGAGATAAAACAGTTGAAACGTTGGAGTTTTGTATATTAATGTATATATATATGTTCAGTATTGAGATAAAAAAATAAAGTTTTTGAAAAGAAAAAAGGAGAAGGATTTTTTATTTGTTGATATTATTGTAGAACATATATATTTTAAAAGAAAAAGTGGATGTACCTTTGCTGTGTTATTATATTTTATAGATAAGATATTTTATCTAAAGATCAGTTTGGATTTATAAAAAGTAAAAATGTAAAAAAATTCAGTTAGAAAAGAAAAAACAGTATAAACTGTATACAAAAAGGAATAGAGTGTAATATTTATTTCATTGATCTGAAAAAGCTTAGGATAAGATTAATTGAATTATTGCAATAAAATTGAAGTAAAAAATTATAAAGAACATAAGAATAGAGAATTGTTAAAATATATTTGTATAATAAATATTTTCTTTCAGAATAAATTGAAAGAAAAAAAAATCTAATTTTTTTCTGTCTTGTTTAATAAATGAATGATATCTTAATAAAGATGGATGGAGGGAAATAGTTCATTGTAATCAGATTTGCAAATGATGCAGCAATTGCTGACTTAGTGGAACCTCAGTGTTTTCTGGGGTTCCCTATCTTCAAGTCACAGACTGCTATGTCTGTCTGCCTACAAAAATCCATCATCAGCAATGCTACTAAGGTGGTTCAATCACTGTCAAGGACTTACCTATCCCTACAAGGGAAGATTGCTCTGATTAATATGAAGATCATGGCTAGCATAAATTACTACCTGCCAATAATGACAGTTACCAAATCATTCAGCTTGCAAATTCAGAGGATCTGTGGTCAGCTCTTGTGGAGAGGACGGACTACTGCAATTAGCATCCGCAGACTTCAGTTTCACAGGAGACAGAACGGTATGGGTCTCCATTCAATACAGACAATCAATTTCCAAAAAGGGCATTCACTTTTAGTAAACCTGAGGAAAAAATACTCTCTATCAGATATTATAGAGACTGTAATACCTACTGACAGACCTCCCCCCAGTAAAGGCACATGGCTTGACACCATTATTAAACAACAATTTTTATACATCAGGCACTCATCAGCAGAGTTTAATAATAAAATCAGCATCTGGCAGGCACATTGCCTGCTGAATCCTGAATATACAGCTATTTCTACTCACCTAGGGTGCAGCAATCATAAAATCACAATATTTAAATATCTGCTACTGGAGCCCAAACTTTTGGATTATTTGATCAAGATGAATATGGGCTCCATGCCAACTAATTCATTCTTATACTACAAGTGGTTTCTAAATAAAATAGACCCAATTTATCATGCCTGCTCTAGAGGAGAGGAGACCTTTAATCATCTGTTAAATATATGTCCAGGCTATACTGGTATTAGAAGTATCATCTCTCAACACTGCATTATAGCAGTGGATAAAATCCTGGACATTAGGGGTTGTCTCTCCTCTAGAGACTTTACAGTTATCAGGTTATCTGTCTTCCTGACATATGCTTTTTGGTACACAAGATGTAGGTCTAAGTTCACACAACCAACACCGGATCCCAATGCTATATTTTGCGATAAGCTCAAAGCTCTTCAAAACAAGGATAAGATACTATCCTCCAGATTTTTATTTATTAATACATGGAGCCTACTAGTATAGCCCACAGTCTCTACATGAATATTGGACCTGATATATCCATATTGTAGTGTATCGTAAATGAAATAGTCTTTGATGCAACATGCCGGATTCTACTAGAGAGGCATTGATTTCACACTACATGTATCCCAGCTGATAAGTTAGCATTATTGGGACAACATTAAAAAGGGTTGGTCTATACCAACAAAATGGAATGTATGTAATCACTTATCAACCCGCTAGTGCAGAGAATGGCTCTGGCATGCATCTACCAGACCAATATCAGCAATGGATGAGCCAACATTAACAATGTGTATTTATTATTCATCTGTACAATTTTATTATGTCAATAAATATATTTTTAAAATAAATAGTGAGAATAAACATAATGCTAGATGAAATTGTGGAAATTTTTTGGTAATTATAGGATTAAAAAAATACATATGTAAAAACCATTAAACTGATGAAAATTAGTGAAAACTAAAAATTTAAAGGAGTTGTTTGGATATATAATTTTAAAGTAAGACAATGGCTTTTAAAATATGAGAATTTGTTTACCAGGTACTGTTTAAAATAGCACTCAAGCTATACCTTTGTTCTATTTAATAGACTAGCACAAAAATTCCTTAACACACAATTATAAAGTCAATCCTCATTCATTCCACCAAGAATTGACAGTGAAAGCTAAATTATGGGTTCGATATCTACATATATATAAAATTAAATTTACTAAAGTTGAATTTGAAGATAAGATTAAATATTTAGATATAGAAATTAATATAGATACTGATAATAAAATTACTTTAAAACATTTTATTAAAGAGCATAAATTAAGAAAAATTATTCATGTATGTTCACAACAAGCATGGGTACAAAACTTAGCAGTAATTAAAAATTTTAAATATAGGAATGATAAATACAATATAGATAAAAGTGTAGCTCAATTGCAAAAGAATCAATTTATTAAATTATATAAAAATTATGGATATAATCCCAAAACAATTAGCAATATATTTTTTACTTCTAAAAAAATCTATTATAGATGATAAAATTTTTGAGAATAATGATGGTATTGATAATGGTAATAATGATTTAAGTAAGAAATGGATTAAACTTTCATATTATCCTAAGATTTATAACACTTTAAGGTATAATAAAAATTATATTGATGAGAATATAAATATTGGCTGGTCAAATAGTAAAAATCTTGATCAATTAATAGGTAATTATAGGTTAAGGGATGATTTACAGTTCAAAAAAGGAATTTTATATAAAATTACATGCAAAATTTGTAAAATGATTTACTTTGGGCATACTGGAAAACAATTAGAGGTAAGAGACAAAGAACATAATAATGCTATTAAAAGAAGAGATGGTAGGTCTGCATTATATATTCACTACTTAAAATATGGCCATAGAATAAAAGCTATAAAAAGTATTAAATATTTAAATTTCATCAAAAATCCAAAAAGAAGGCAAATATATGAAACATAGATTAAAAATAATTTTATTAATTTTATGAATATTTATAATATTCTACAAATTTGGTTAATAATTGGTTGATTATAAATGAATGGAAAATTATAGAAGTTGATATATATATAATTGTATTTTAAAAAATGCATGTAATATTGTTTAACATATTATTATGATATAACCAATTGTTTTATAACTATTGAATTTATATATAAGGATTTTAATTTGTTTTAATTATTTATATTATTATTATTTGTTTTAATTTCAGTATTGGACACCGGATGGTTTTATATCAGGTGATTTGTTAATGTTATATAGATTAGTAACATTTGAAAAGGGCACCAAAGCAGGTGCTGAAAAAAGTTTTTTATGTATAAAATTATTATATGATTATATAACTGTTGTAAAGAATTATTACTATTTTTTTGTTTATTATTTTATAATGTTAGTAAAGTTCATACCTTCATGATAGTATTTAATATGATCTATAAATTTTAAAATATTTAGCTTTTACTATTACTAATATAAAAATGTATGCACACAATATAATACAAAATTTTATTTGATCTTCCAAACTTGCAGAGAGTTTTTGACTGTCAACAATCTTTCTCATAGATTTTTTCTATAGTACTTAAAAATATTTAAAATTATATAAACTTACAAATCTCGTATATTTCCAACATTTTCTTTAAAATAATTTTGTATTCTTTTTTCAACTATTAATTTACTTTCTGACCCTATTTTTTTCCTTCTAAAGTGTTTTATTCCATTATTGTATGTAATAAATTTATGAATCTCTTAACAAATAATATTTCTGTAGTGTAATTTTCACTACATCATTCCCACACAAGGTAGGGAGAGACTGGTTAACACCTTGTGAATGTATGTAATTATAAACATATGACCGAACACATGTGAAAAAAATCTGTCTTTGGTCATATGTTTATTACATTCCTCCACAAAGTGCTAAAAGCAGAAAGAAAACACTCCCTACCTGGCATAAGGTGGTGTAGAGAAAATCACACTACAGAAATATTATTCATTATGGGATAATAATCTCTAGTCTAATGAATGACTAATAAAAATTATTACTATGTACCTCTTTTTTATAATTTCTTTATCTCTTTATATTTCTCTACTGTCTACAAATGCCTATCTTATCAATTCCATATATTATTTTACTACTCATACATATTTTTACAATTGTATTTATATTAGTACTTTTTATTCCAATATTATACTAATCATTTTTTTTAATATTTTGTTTTTTATTAACTCAGTGTCAATATTATACTTTTAATGTACATTAATTCTATCATTAATCTTTTACATATATTGTTCCACTTTTTTCCTCTAGCATTTCATTAATTTACCAGTGGCTCATTTCATAAATGGCTTGAGTTTTTATACTCTTTCAAAGCTAATTGTCAATATGAATATAAATCAATTTCAGAATATTTATTTTTAGAAAAAATGCTAATTTTAATTTGAATTAATATCTAATCCATTTTAGATCACTTGTTATTTTTATTATTAACATTTTTCCCCCCATGTCAAAGCATCAGCCGAGAAGCAAATCCATGAACCTGGGATAACTGCTTGTTAGGCGGCTGTGCTGATCCCTCGGCCACTAATGCTTGACTATTATCATTTATTTTCTCTAAAAAAATTATCAAATTTTCTTCTCTTATTTATTATATAGTTATTTTTATATTCTTCTTCAAGTTATTTTTTAACTTTAATATGCATTTTTAATTTCATCATCACTATCATGATTTAGTTCAATGTTAGAGTGCTCAAGAGCCATAGAGTGATCAAGGGTCTATGGATATCTCTTCCAGTGCTCAAAGTTCTTATAAACTTTTAAGTATAAATTATTCAATTATAATTATTTATTACATTTATTATTGTCACTAGTTGATACAGACCCATGAATAAATCTCAGATTTTTTAGATCTGTTTCAATGCAATGATCAATACTTTTTTATATGAATGCTTCTTATACAATTCTTTAGTTTTTTTCATCTATACATATTACTTATTCCATTATATCTGTTGCTTTCTCCACAATAAGAAATTCTTATATCCTCTTTCATTGGTTTTTCTACAGTTCCCTGAAGTTTTCAAAGTCTTCCAGTACTTAACTTTTTTTCTATCTATGAGAATAAACTCACCATCCTTCTTTGCCTTAGTAATAATTCTGGTATTCTCAAGCTTTATTTTTTAAATATTTTTTAACCTCAATGCAATGGTATCTGGGACAATGTATTCAATCTTTGTAATATAATTATATGTTTGCTTTAGCTAATAATCTTGACAA
Organism: Epiperipatus broadwayi; assembly: GCA_028023455.1. NCBI lineage: Eukaryota > Metazoa > Onychophora > Udeonychophora > Euonychophora > Peripatidae > Epiperipatus > Epiperipatus broadwayi. Next base: position 579,932 of record JAQFVV010006486.1, read on the forward strand.
TAACTTCAAATTCACCTTTGTTACTGTAATCCAATGATATTTTGAGATATTAAACCTGTCTTTCACTTACAACCATATATTTTAAATCATTTTTCTAATATTTATATATATATATCTTTACATCTCTTAATTTAATTGAAAAGTTTAACATTATTCCCTCCATTTACAACTTTTATGCTGAAAAATATTAGTTCGTGGAATAAATTAAAATCTGCTTTAAAAGATACTGCTGTAAATATATTATTTTATGATAATAAAATAAATGTGTTAAAGAAGTAAAAAATATATATTATTATAGACACATTCATAGTCATAGTATTTTCTCTAGACATGTCTTCCACTAAAGACCTAATTTAGTATATACATATTGTAATGGTCATTTTATATACATTTAATTTATTTAAAATGATTTAGGTGCCACCGGATGTTAAATAACAGGAAATATCCAGGCAATTATATTTTATTTATATATTTTAATATGATTTGAAAATATTTTCTTTAATATGTGATGATGATGATCATGTAAAACATGTATTACTTCCAATGTAACAGACATGAAATATGCAGATCAGACAACATTATATATAAAAAAATTAACACACATTATTTAAGCAAATAACAAATGATTTATTTATAAAGTATCCTAATTGTAAGACAAGATATAATTTTCTTTTCATAAGCATGCTTACATTATTGACCATATCATAAGAATTTATGAAAACTTTCTTTCTAATTTGAATACTTTATGATTATAATTTAAGGTAATAATTGCTTTAATAAGACATTTTTTTGAGTTTACATGCATGCTGGAAAATAAATATGAAACAATCGTAGTTATTTGCACAGTGTCCAAAGTTTATTTTAATTAATTTTAAACATTAACTTTTCAATGAGCTATTATAATACTAACACTTACTGTAGAGTAAACAATCACTAGAATTTTATATACTCTGGATATAATCCACCACATGACCAATCTCACAAATACATTTATTCATATCATTACTTTCATAGCATAATCACACACATATCTAATATAAGATTATTACAATCAATACACCTTCCTTACAATGATAATGATAAGTGACTGCTTTAAACCCAAATTCCAATTTAATAATAACAACTTCATTTGGATCTAATCTCAAATGTAATGATAATACTACTTAATGACATGAGATGGACTCTTTTAATTCTGACCTCAAATTTACTAGACAAAATCATGAATAAATTCACTATATTTTAACCATTCAACAGTGATCTAAGAACTGCATTTACAACACACATAAAATCTAATTCACAATAATTAATATGATGATTAATTTATGTACAAATTAACACCACCAAATTTCAAAATAAACCTTTAGTTTAACTTGAAATAGTAATAATTATATTACCACATTATTTCAAACACTTCAACATTTCACATTAAATATTTTAGACACATGCATATTTCTTGTGCTTAAAATGAATGTCGCACCATCGATTTTATACAATTTTACATATTTGTTAACAATTTCCACATTAAAGAAAACTTTGGTTGTTTTTTTTTTTTTGAAAGAGGATTAAATTTCAACCAATATATTTAATAAAAGATGAAGCAAATTTTATATTTTTACTTCTTCTAACACAGAGATATTTAAACATAGTTGCTTAGCAGCAAATGCTGCCTTTTTTCTTTTTAATAAAACCTTCACTTTTTTTTTAAATTAATCAAATAATATATATTATTATGCAAAGACTTCATGCATAATAAAATATAGTTTCTTAGATTGAAATATGCTCTAAGAGGTCATAAAACTTGAAATGATTAATATGTTAGAATTACAGTTTAGTCGATAAACAGTTTGGTTTTTATTAAACTTATGTAGCATAAAGCTTTGTAGCCAGAATTCTCTACAGTTTGTTGTGAGGATTTTTAGGCAAGCTAATAATTCTCTCCATTTATATTCACAGTTCTCTCTTTACAAGTTACTACAATGTCCTTCATCAATCTCCTATCTTTGAAATTTGAGATTTAGGCATTCTTTTATTCACTTTGATTAGAAATTTCTTCCAAATAGCTTGATCAGGTTTATCAGATTACCCAGGGTAGACTTCAGCAGCTGATGTTTTTTCTCTTTTCTACATAGTTGTCCTAATGATGGTTCAATGAATTTTGAATAAAGCATGAATCCGTTATTAATTTCAAGAAAAATTAATTATATATACTTTTGACCTCCTGTTTATAACATCATTGATAATCTCTCATTTTCAACACTTTTAAGACATTTTATTTTAAATACATGGATTTTCAAAACAACTTCATTATTTAATTGGTTGAATTTTCAAAACACTGTAATAATTAAATAGCTTGAATTTTTCCTTTGCTTTCAAATCTCATATCTCAAAACAGGATTAATCTTTTTTTATTATCTTATTCTTAAACTAATTACTTTAACCACAATGTAAATTATTTAATTAAATTTTTCAAATATATTTCTTTTAATACTAATACATTTAACTGAGTTGTTTTGAAAAACATTCATGCCTACATTTTTTTAAACATACATGCTGAGAATGCATACTAAATCAGTACCAATAGTTTACCATAGTTTATATAATTTATTAGTTTCTCTTAAATTTAAACAACTTTTATAATAATGCCTATTACTATATGTTATTATTTTTAAATATAACTTTTAACAATTTATAATCCTTTATTATAAGATAATACTTTTATTTTATACAATTTTATTTAAAACTTTTGTACTGCTATATTTATTAGCTATTCTTATAACACTAAAAACCAGCTTACTACCATGTGGAAGATCACATAGTTTTCAATGAAATGAATAAGACATTATTCAATTCAATATCTATATATATAAAGGCAAAAGTTTTTATTATTTCGCTCAACTTAATAATTTGACTTAGATAATAAAATAGTAGCAGTATATGATAATGGCATTCAAGATCATTAGATCACCAGAAAAATAGGATTGAGCTGTGATCCATGAATCTCTACCACTGTACTAAAATCATATTTAATTATTAGTAACAAATAGCAAAATAGCATCGAACTATAATTACATAAATTTTATACATAAAAAATACTATTTAAAAATGCCCATTTGGATGTAGTATTCACAACTCACTAAATTATTTTTAATAAAATCAAATTCTGAATCGATAGTTCTAAAATACAATTTAATCTATATAAGATATGTGCAAACTATCAATAGGTACAGTTTTATCAGGCATTTAGAATAACATCTTACGGTAACCAAGTGGACATTACCCAGTGCAAAAGACAATTTGAGCCATAAATCTTGCTTTTCTTGAAATCTCTTAATTATTCATTATTTCTATCTTATGAAATCTTGTAAGAACAAAAGATTGGCCGGATCTATAATATCTTGTCCACAGAAGATCAACTTTTAATCTGAATTTTCCTCAGCTAATAATCAAAGAGATGTTGTACGTGTATGTGTTTGTGTGCGTATTGTCAATAAGTATTGAATTTAAAACGCAAAATAAAACATTCATTTTAGTTTTGAAATTAAATATTTTTATATGCAAACTTAAATATTTTGTTATTGTATATAATTCAATGATTATAAAGAGATTTGCCATAGCAGTAGTATATTATAAATATATCCTTTTTTAAAAAAGGATATGACAGTATATAACATTGTAGGTCTAACACATCTAAATCTGCCTAAATGCGATAACACATTTGATAAATGATCGACAATAGGACATCCTAAAGTACAAAACCTCATTTAAAAGTCGAGTTGCTGAAGTGAGGTCTGGCTTTCCCCGTGAGCATAATAATAGGCATTATGCCACGCCCACAACTGATATCAGTTAACTTCCGCTACAACTGACAAGTTTACAACAAATCGTCTTTGATTATTACAGAATGGGGTTCAAAGGATTATCGTTAAGAAAAAAGGATTAAATGATTTCAGTTTACTTTTCTTTCCAATTAAACTAAAAGTTATTTATTTTTTTTATTGAATATGAACTTATAATAAATATATAAAAAAAAAAATGTAGCAAATTATTATTTTAAAATAGTTTAAATTAACTCGTTAATATCTCGAAATTAATTTTCTTACCGCAATCTGCGCTTCAAAATGTTGTCCTCATTTCAATGCTTTATCTCATCTAAATGAGTGTGTATTTATAATTACAAATTGAGAGGATGGTTGTTAAAACTCTTAATTCCAGAACTGCTCATTCACAGCTGTGTTTATAACTTTATGAAAGCAATTATTTTGAGAAAATATTAAAGCGACGAAATATCGCCAACATTAAATACTAATGTTTTTGTAAGATGTGAACCTGTCTAGATTTGTTGAAATAATAATAACATAAACATTTTAAATGGAGGAGTTAACATTCACACTCCTCCCCATATTCTATTCAATTAAGTCTGTAGTACATTAATTGAAATATATTCTTTTACAAATTAATAAAATATGCAGAGAACGATTTTTAAATACATGACAGTTTTGCGAATTGTGCACTATTTATAATTAGAAGGAAAAGTGAAAATCAATTTATAAGCTTAAACAAATGAAATTTGTTTGTTTTTTTTTTTAAAAAAAAAAAAAAAATCATTATCATTAAAAATAAACGTATTCTATTTTCTAATTTACTTACTTTTTAATATGCTTTTCAAGCTTACTCGTTGCAATCCTGGGTTAGGTTAAGTATGGACCGTAGGTTACTCATTCTACAAATGCGTTGATGCATTAAATATTTGCTGTATTCCGTGTCTTTATCTTTTGAAATTGCAAGTTTTAGATCTGTCAACAAAGTAAGAAACAAATGACTTTCTATAAAAGCAAACCATCAATTTGTATTTGCAAAACCTCTGATCCATTATTTTAAACAAGAGATTACAGAGTTTATCAGCTCATTCACTTCAAACTTTACGTATCCGGGCCGCTGGGATAGTTAAATTTGTGTCTGTGTGAAGAGCTGCATAATGTAACATGAGTTGATTTCAGATTGTTTGACACGAAATGAAAAGTTATTCGTCGCCGCCCAAAAAAAATGTAAGAAATATTTGGCATACATACGTACGTATGTATGTATATTTAGCACGTGCGTGCACACATTTTTTAAACTCTTTTTTTTTTTCTGTTGTATTCTAATACCTAAAATTGCAAACACAAATTGTAGACTGCAATTATAAAAAGATTGTTACGTGTCAATGATTTTGACCCTTGACGATAATTGAAATGGACAAAAGCTTTTCCACTAAAACAACAACATAAGAAGATTTTCAAAAACTTTTAAGAATTTTCTTTTATGTATAATTTCTTTAAAACTCTTTAACATTTATAGGTATATTATCTTAAAACCAAATGTTTATGAAATAAAATGTTAGTGTATGTGTGTCTTAAGATAAAAAGTAATTAATTTTTATTTTATTGCAAGCAAGCCTTAATAAAATAATATAGTCATGTCTATTGCTTGGGAGATCAAATGGCATTCAAGCTCAATTCTACCCGATGAGTAAATTTTTTTTTAAATGTCCTTTCTGGGGATCAATCCAGAAACTCTTTAGTTCTTGAGTCTATCAATTACATCACTATCCTAAACAAAGCAGAGTCTAAATCTTAATAATTTTGAAGAATATGAGTTATTTTGAATGGTATATTTAACAACAACAACAAAAAAAAACTTAATGAACTCTTATAATTCAGTCATTAACTTTCCATGACAATTCCGCTAGCTCACTGGAAATATTAAGGTGATGGATAAGTTTGTTTGAATCATTTAAAAACACTTTGTGCATGTTGAAGTTAATGCATAATATTTTTATTTGCATGATTCATTCTTATATTTTTAAAATAAATTTCAACTTTTCCCTTCTGATGTTTAGATATTATTAATCTCCTAAGCAAGTAGCCAGATCATTATTTTATTGGTAGTTTATAACTATAGGTGGATAGTTTCTGACCCCGCTGATTGCATTTCATAAGATTATAAGTACTCTGAGTAAGTGAAGAAATGAAAGCATATTTCTTTTAAAGATTATGTTTTATGTGTATGCATGTTGTTTATTATATTTGAAATGTTATTCTCTTGACTTAAAAATTTAAATGCTAGAGCTGTTGCCATTCCACAGTACTTATGGATGGGTCACTCCTGGTATATATTGCCTATCTCTTGATATCATTTTATTATGTAGTCTATGATACTTTTCCTACAAGCAAGCAATAAACAATTTTAAATATTTTATCGAAAATACATAAAAAAAAAAACTTCTGGATATATTGCCCAATTTTGCTACTATAAATATTTTATCTAAAATATGTATAAAACTGTTCCACTTGCTTATGTCAGCAGTGGTTTGGTGACTCCCCCTTGTGTAAAAAAAAAGTATCATAGAATGTATACAAAAATGGTATCCCATTTTTTTCTTCATTTTGTCATTTATATTGCCAACAAAAATATCCAAAGTAAATAGTCAATAAATAAAGAAGAAAGTTACAAAAATCAGCTCTAATCTAAAAAGAAAAGTAATGTCCATCATCATGTGAAAATGTGTTCCTTGTCTAGTGATTGGAATGATACTTTCCGAGTCTCTCCAAAATTATACTGATTGATTATGCTAACATGTAAATTTATAGTAAAAGAAGAAACATACCAGTGTAGACCATGCTAACCTGGAGAATGACTGTATAATTAAACTTGCCAACTTAAGTATAAAACCATTTATAACCAGCATGAAATAAAAAAAATAACTGACAATCAAATATAAGGAATAAGAATATTATTTAATAACCAACCTGAGATAATAATTGAGATATAAAGTGAAGCAACTGATTGATGAACTATGAAAGAACAAACAATATTTGGATTGCTAAAACTAAATATTTCAGCAATTGGAGGTTTATTATTGAAACAAATGTGCATTAACACAAACTTGTTAAGTTTGTTTCATATACTGGTATATACTGTATGTGATTAAATTTTATTGCTTACTTTTATGAACTAATATTTATTTATTTAATTATGATTATCTCTATTATATTGTTTGTTTAATACTAGTTGATTTTACTTTAAAATGAATTATATAAAAAGTTTATTATAAGATATATAAAATATCTATATATACAACAAAAAACATGAAAATAACAAATTTTCAATAAAAAAGCTTTTTTCGATACATATAATTTGTATCCTTTTCAATGTGTCTACTCACGATTACCGTAAAACATACATATAGCGACATCTATTTATAATACAACCAACAAAAAACAATTATTATCATCAATTATTTCATGAATACATACAATACAATATAAAAAATATAAAAATATATTCCTTCATTAATTATAGTATATTCATATATACTCAAAAACACACAAAACATTAAAATATTAACATCCTTCTTATTTATCTATCCAATCATCTAATTTTAGCCAATTATTAGTCAAATTAATTGAACCCTTATAAATGTTCATACAATTATTACTATTATTTTTAATATAACTAGTTTCATATACTTTTCGCCTATTAACATTTTTCAAGTAATTTAATGCTAGTATATTTTTAGTACAATCTATTTTATGACCATATTCTAAATAATGTATAAAGGGTTCAATTAATTTGACTAATAATTGGCTAAAATTAGATGATTGGATAGATAAATAAGAAGGATGTTAATATTTTAATGTTTTGTGTGTCTTTGAGTATATATGAATATACTATAATTAATGAAGGAATATATTTTTATATATTTTATATTTTTTATTTTTTATATTGTATTGTATGTATTCATAAAATAATTGATGATAATAATTGTTTTTTGTTGGTTGTATTATAAATAGATGTCGCTATATGTATGTTTTACGGTAATCGTGAGTAGACATATTGAAAAGGATACAAATTATATGTATCGAAAAAAGCTTTTTTATTGAAAATTTGTTATTTTCATGTTTTTTGTTGTATATATAGATATTTTATATATCTTATAATAAACTTTTTATATTTTAAAATAACAACATAAAGAAGTATTTTTATATTCTTTTTAAATGAATTATATATACATATTTTTTCTCATGTGTCATAGCATCAGCCGGGAAGTGAACCCGCTAACCCAGGACAACTGCTTGTAAAGCAGCTATCGATGACCTCTCGACCACCATATTTGGATGGTGTATAGAGTAATATTGTATAAATTATTTATGGAATTTTATTTGATAATTATTTTTTTAACATGTAATTAAAACATCATGATTAGGCATAGGGAAGTAGGGAGATAAATATTTAAACTAAAGTAATAAAATAGAATATACAAATTTATATTTTATTAAATGCCTTATGCATAGTTTTTATTTATGTTTCTCCAGTTTGATAGAGTTCATTACTTGAGGGGACAGTATTGATGTATTTATATAGTTGTTATTGCTTGTAATAAAGGTTACTGAGTTTGAAACTATAGCCTCTTTTTTAATCTCATTCTTGCATTTCCTCATTTCAATAAAGAAGTATAAATTAAAAGATTCAACTGTGCAATATTGTTGTTGAGTTTCTTGTGTCCCAAGCTATAGTTTGGTGCTGATGGAATTATCATATAATAAATGAAGGTTTGAACCTTATTTCCTGTCCATTTTTCATAGAAGTAATGAGGTGATGGTATGATGGATGTTGATTGATTATAAAAACCCAAAACAAATGAAAAATGCCCAGAGAGCTTAGGTATTTTAGACTATATTTACTTTCTATATAGTGAGGAATGTCTAAATAAATGAACAATAATGAGCAGGAAATATTACTGTTGCTTCGCTAATATTACCAGCAATAGGCTTAGAAATTGATAAAACTCTTGAGTATACTCATCACCAATCTTTGGATTGAGTTCAAATTGAAATTCTGTTACAATATAGTATATTTAATTAAATTGTTGCTGAGGTAAGTCAAGTGTAGACAATTAACATACTCATCAAACTTAGTTCAACAAGTTTTATTACATTTATAAGAGATAGTTTTTTATTAAAATTTAAACCTACTTGCTATATTACATTCACATATTAAGAGAAGTCATTTCCAATATTCGCAAATTGCTTTATGTTTAAACAAGCATTATAATATTATATACATTATTTGTGATAGAAATAAATATGATTTTTATTTTATAAATTTTTTCTAGAAAGTTTGTTTTAATGTATGTATAATTTTTATAAGTAAACATAATTATTATCTTCTTGAATTCAATTTTCATTTATTTTTAACGCAAGTTCTCCAGACAAAGCATCTATTTTAAACTTGTCAATGGTACCCAGATTTCAGACTTATTTTCTAATTCATTAAGTTTAATTTAATAATAAATTTGTTTCACCAGTTCTTCATAATTAATACAATACGCTTCAACGTATTAAAGGCAAAAGGTTCGCCTTTATATGTTGAAGCGTATTATATTAAGTTTAATTTAGTAATACTGCATTAAAAAATTGTAGTCAAATTAGGCATCTACAAGTCCAAAATTAATTGGATATGTATTTTTTTTTTAATTTCTAATTTATATTTGTGCTAAGTTCTCAATACAAAGGCAGGGTTAAGAGTTAAAGCATTAAGTTATAGTGCTCTTCCAGTAATGTGCTTGACTTGACCATCAATAAAGAGTATTTTTCTTTGCTTGCCATCCTCTTAAAACAATTTTATTCATATTTAGAAAAACATTTTTTAATGATTTCTAATACAACAACTTTATTACAAAATAGTAAAGCCTATTACCTGGACTATCCCAAATACCAGCATTATCCACAAGCTTTTTCATTAATTATATAGTACCTGCATTTATTTCTATTTCACTTCAAACATCAACATTAATCTTGAAAATATAGGTAAAATACTGTATATAATATACACATTCAACATATGTATACATATTTAGTATACAAGTTAATTTACGTGCATTAAGATAGTAACAAAACCAGTTGATACAAGAATAGAATAATGTAGTTATAAAAAGATAATATTGTAATAGATTCTGGGAAAGAGAAATCACATTAGTAAATATAGTATTCCATGAATTGAATATTCATTATATTGAACACGTCACAATTTCAACATATTACTGTTTTTTTTTTTAGTACTAAATTATAATTTATCCCACAAAAAAAAATGTTGTTCATTGTTTCTCTTAGACTTACCAGAATTGCTATCATTATTAACTTTGCTTTTGTGTCTTGAAACCATTTTAAACAATTTTACTTTGATAGCAAACGTGATTAAGTTTTACTCTGGGTGTATAAGACAAAAAAGTAACTAATGAAAATAATATGTGGTATAACTCATTTATACTGGTAAATCCCAAAATTTAAGATTTCATATTTATGAATTTTTATTTTTTTATTTAATTTGTGGTTTTTTTTTTTCAAATTACAGGTTATTAAAACTGGGGATAATTCATCCATGGATAAACAGACATTATTTGTAATTCTTTTTTTGTTTTCATTTAATTAAAAAAAATGCTAGTAGAAATGGTGACCAGAAAGTATAACTTTTATAGTTGAGTTTACAAACAGATCTAAAGACATGCAGAGAGAAAAAAACATATAATCTAATAAAATTCTCTAAACAGCCATTGTCTATATTTGAATTTTTTTTAAGGTACCACACATATGTCACTACACTCAGTAAAGATTCTGTTCATTATATTATTGTCATAAATGTAGAGCAATTGAAGTAGTTTTGAAAAAAATTATCATTTTAAAGCACAACTTTTGTAATTTTGTCTAAAAATTTTAATAATTTTTTTGATAGTGTGACTATATCAGCTTACATGTGCATTGGTATAGTAAATGCTTTCATAAAAAAGTATATATTGCCTTGGCTATCATCATGACTCGGGAGGTTAATTATATTTTTTGTACTAAGCTAAGAATTGTATCTTCTTCTAAATTTACGGAAGGAAGAATGTCAAGCTTGAGTTAGCAATATTTTACAGTTGATGGTGCAATGTAATCTCTGTTTCCAGACTAGTTTCTAGATTTTGACTTTAACAATGAGGATCGTCTGGAAATGATTGATAACACAAACTTACAATAGATGGCATTAGAGTATAAAAAGAAGTATTATTAATATAGTAAACTTTGAAAGTCAAGTATTCATTAAAAAAAACCTACTTGGCTTGACATAAAATACTTTTTTTAGAAGTAAATTTATATAATAATTTGAAAAGTTTTCCATTTTTTATATTTTATATGTCTAGTCAAACACACAAAAAAAGGCAAAAAGCCAGATAAAAATATTTTAAACAAATTAAACTATTTTCTAGAAAGCCACAAAACAAAAAATGTATTCTGAATTCCGGTTCCTTTTTTTTTCCTAAAATGTTTGAGAAGTAAAAACTTAGGCATGCTCTTTGTGTGAAGAAAAACAATAATAAAAAAAAAGGAAAATTGTTAGATGAACTCAATACAAGCTTGCACTATTTTTCTTCATAGTTTCACATTTAATGACGCCAGAAATCATTCTTAACTAAATCGTACATTGTCTAATCCTCCATGTAATTACATCACTATTATAAGCCCATCTTGTTATGATTATATAAAAGTTTGTTAAAATATTTTTATAGAGAATTTTAAAACAATTATTTTATACAATATATTTTATTTTGCTTATAATTCAGATTAATGAAAAAATGTTAATAATAATAATAAATTCGTTTTTTTTGTTTTGTATCCTATTAATTTTTTTACTTTATTAAAATTCTAAAAAACAAAACAAATAATTAAACTTTATCTTTCCCTAACTTAGATATAGGTATAGCAGTGTATACACTATAAAATTATTCACAATGCTTATAGGAATATATGGATTCTCATAGAGTTGAACTGGTTTCAAACCAATTATAATAAGTAGAAAATTTAAAGATTTTTTTTTTTATTTGATATTAGATTTATGTATATTAGTTTTTTCATCTTTATAATTTTTTACAGATAATATAAAATGGCCTATTTCAGAAAAAGGCTTCTCCTACAATTCCTCATTAAAAAAGTAATGAAAAAGTAGGCAGGACTCAATATGTTTTCTATTAGGCCTGAGTTAAACTTAAAAAAAAAAAAATCTTTTTTGATCTTTCCAGATACAAATTCAGGTTAGATGAAGTTGTATCATAAGGCTCATAACTCATATATAAATATATGCTGTTGTACAAAACAACCAGATACAAATACACTTACTAATAGAAGTGAGAATTTTAAAAAGTATATACAGAAAACTATACATTTATTTGATATAATATTTGTTAAAAACAGCAACCAAAATTGCTGATACAAATTTTATTCTTCAATCAAAATGTAACATATTTTACTAATTTTTATTTGAAATATATATTTTTAATTAAAGAGTTCACTTTCATCTGCATCTGTCATCACAGTCACCAAACTGTCTAACTTCAGCAATGTTAGAAGTTCAATGACTGTTTAAACCTGTGATCATAGTAATATTATGAGGTGTGATTGTGTTATGAAAGTTGCACAATTGAAGATGAATAGCAAGTTCTGCTCTTTGTGATAGGCCTCATCTTTTATTTTTACTGAGTAAAGATTTCTATGGTTTGAATCATCAATGTATTAATGTAGAGTATTATTTATTGAGAAAAATATTTCTACATGTTGTTTAAAGACAGATAAAATAATTATACAATTGTTAACATTTGTAAATGAGATATTTATTTTATATAGCGTAATTCCATACATAAATGTTTGGGTAGAAAGGATAGGTGGATTCATTCTATCTTTTCACAAAGATTTCATCTTGTGTTTGGAAGTGAGAATATTCATTTATAGATAAAAATCCACAAAGCGCATGTGCATTAGCTTAATAACTGATTATTACTATTACAATTGTTAACATTAAAAATCTGAGTCATTGCTACAATATATTCTATCAATATATGAATTTAAAGTTTTAATCTGCATTCACTTTTTCCAAAAATATAATATGAAAAGCCAAGTATAAAATAAAAAATATTAAAAGATACTTCAGAAGTCCCTTTAAAATAGCAATCTTGGTCAAGTGACCAGATGTCAATCCTGCATTATATATTTTTCATTTTATGTTATTATTGGAATAGTGGTATTTTTTGCCATTCTATATATTGTCTCATTTTTATGTGGTAATTACAACCATCATTCATGCACTTTAGGATAACTTGATAGATACAGATGAATGTACAAATTATGGGACCATTTATATGAAAAAAAGATTAGTATAGTGGACAATTCTAATCATTATTTTAACTGCTTTTTGTGTCATCAATATTAATAGTATCTAATTATTTTCTGAATTAATCCTCACTACTTGAAGAAAATAAATGATTTAAAAACCTGACATACAATTGCAATAGCAATAAGCATTATTTTCTACTGTTCTTTTTAATAACAATATAATCTTCAAGTGTAATTTTCATTAGTAATTTTTAATCATAAAATCATAAGATAATCAGTCTTTGACATAGCTGTTGAACTTCCAATAACATCAGTTAGTTAGTAACAAAATTAAACAGTGCATGTCAAAAGAATGATAATATTCTGATTAAGAATTACTGTTTTTTTCTACATGAATGATTTTTTGCCTGTTCTTATAGACAGGAAAACTCAAAATAACATTTGTCATCTTTCATTAATAAAATATTTGAATTAACATATATAAATAAGTATATAATTAATTATATTATTTATAGTAAATAAAAGTCAATTTTGGCATCTATAATATAGATTTAAAATTTAATATTGTTAATCATGAGGTAACATAAAATAAATAGATTGATCTTTCATATTATGAATTTTGATTACAATATAACCTTTTAAGATATCTTAGAGGTCTAAACATCTGAGAACCAAATCAGAAAAACAGTAAGAACTTTTTTATTAAATATATTCATATGATATATTTTATTTTAAAAGTACATATGATCACATATTTTTGCTGTATCGTGTAATATTAAGCCACTCATTTTGCAGAGCAGAGATATAAAATAATCTTAAAATATCCCACTGCAGGATAAAAGTCCTCTCCAATATGTCTTTAAAACAACAACAAAACAACGTAATATGAAATACTTTCATAAGTTCTTATAAAACTTGATCCAGAATTCAAATTAAATGTTTGCACTATTTAATTATAATTTTTGTCAAAAATAATAATATCATTAATCTAAAACCTTCATTAAAAAATGGAATAATTAGCTGAATAATTTATAAGCTAGATGCCTAAAACAAAATCCTAATATTTATATATGTAAAGAGCTCATAGTGTAATGGCTAAGGCATCTACTCTTTTGCTTGTGACATTGAATATGAATCTAATTAGAATTTAAGGCTTTTTTAAATAACTGAAATTCAAATAAACTTAAGCTTTTTTTTAGGTATCTAATATGAAGAGATGCATGTTAGGATTAACAAGAAGAGTTCAAAAATGCAATAATTGGATGTGAGAATAAACATATATTACTGATATCATTGAAAGAATTAAGAGATTGAAGTGGAGTTGGGCTGGACATAATTCTAGAAGATGTGATAATAGATGGACAGTTGAAATCTTAAATTAGAAAGAGGTCACACGTGAAGTGATTGGATAAAATAAAGAAGTGTGTTGGTGTGATGTGGAGAAGAGAGACTAGATATCAGAGAAGATGGATCGAACTTGGGGAGAACTTCATCCTGCAGTGGATAGATAATGATTGAGAATGATGATGATAATGATATATATATATAATTTCAGAAGAAAAGAAATGGCTTGTCTATCTATGTTTGATAACATTAGATATTCAAAAAATATTATATGCAAATTAATGTACAGGATTATGCATATATACATGCATTTGTGATTTCTTTGAGCTTGCTTTTATGAGTTTCCATTTGTCCATGTTGTCACTGTAAAAAAAAAAAAAACATCAAGATAGTTGTTCTAATAGACAATTGCATCACTCAATTATTAGTATAGAAATACAATTTTAAATAAAAATTTAAACTAATTGAATATCTGTATGATACGATGATAATAAAGGTAGGATGAAGTAAGTACATACATAATTCTAGCAGCAGTCTACTATTTATCTGAGATGCAAATAACTCAAAATTGATTTTATTTCATCAAATATCAAATAACTTAATAAATAGAAATATATAATTCCGATTAAAACATTATTTTTAAGCAAACATTTTAAAGTAAAATCTGGTATAGATTTCAACAAATGTTATAAAGGGAATTCTTACAAATTAAAAAAGAAAAACTTCAAATTCCTGAGCAAGGACAAACTTTTCACTAATGTTAGCAAATGCTATTTCTTTGCCTTCAAGTTATTTTTCTCAGAGTCAAGTAATTTAACGTTCTCTCCTCTGCCTTATAAGTTTTGTGATCATTCGAAAACATACCATTTTAATAAATCTCAGCAAAACCATCTATTTATCAGGTGTACACAACTGATATAAATTAAAACAACTTTCTATAGGAAGAATTTCATTTAAAGGTTTTTACAGTGCACAGACTGAATAACAGCAAATAATGAATGACGTTCGCTTTCTTTTTTATTTATATACATTTCTTGCAAATAAAAAAAAACAAAAAACAATTTGATCAAGAGCTTCATAAGTTTGATATGTTATACTGCTTTATATGTAATATGTTTGGTGAATTCCAGCAGGAGAGGAATAAGATTATGACCTATTTAAACAGTACCCACCTTTTATAAGAGTAAACAATAAACTCAACCTTTATAAGAAGTGTGACATCAGCACTTAAATCTGTATATTATTATTATTATTTCCTTTTTATCAACACATATCAGATTAACATGGATATTTTTTTCAACAACTGATGCCTTATTCCTAATCCAACAAGCTCTGTAAACTCAATTTTTTGTCTAAATATCAGGATATCCCATAATCAGAATATATATAATTTTCAACCATAAATTATAACACAATCCTACCCCATGCTATTTAATAATAACATAAATCTGGGACTTAATTATTTTCCTCATCCAAAGTTAGATCAAAAATAATTTCTAGGAGTACTCTTATTATAAATTTGGCTGGCACTATTGGGGATTGCAATGCAAAAACTTTATGGGTAGGTTTATTAACACTTACATAATTCTGCTGATGAATAATGTGCTCTTGTTTGAAGAAACCCTTCATCAAATTAATTCATACTAAAATATTACTATGAGAAATATTCATGACACATTTAAATCTAATTCTTTATAGGGGCTTCCTGTTCTTTATCCAACCATTAGATATCAAAAAATAAATTCCCTCACAAAATATACATAAAAGGCTGTTAAATAGGTCAGAATTCCTCAATATCTCAAAATATAATTTTACATTTAAAACTCATCTCAAATCAAGATTCCCTTTCTGAATCTTTAATTAAAAAATTATAAATGAAAAATTAGAACACAAAAATAGGCTTCTTATATCATTCCAAGAAAACGTTCATATCTAACTGGAAAGTCAGCTGGATTCAATCTTACTAGATATTACTGGACTCTCATCAACAAATTCAAATGAGTTCATATTTACTGCATTCATCTTTTTCATAAATAAAATTTAATAGTCATTAGCATATATATATATATATATATGTAAACAAAGTCAGCTTATGAGTCAAGTAGTTGATAATTTTCAAATCTATGATTGCAGCGGCAGAATTGAATAATTAATAAAGCATCTAAAAGTTTATTTTCTGAAGGAAGATTCATGGACTAATAAGAGATATACTAACACATTCCAATCATTTTTTAAGTACTTTTGTTAATATTGAGTGCATGAACAAACATATTTGTCAAATAACAATAAAAAAGAAATACAATTTCTGGATTACTCTGTTTAGTAATTTATCTGACATGCATGTTATAAGAAAATTATTTTTAATAGTCATTATAATAGATAAACTAATACAACTTTATTGTAAAATTATATCAGTGCTTTCTTGTGACTGAATGTATCTTATAAAAGGAGCACATCTCTTCATTACATGTAGTATTAAATGATATTATCAATAAATTATAATTCAAATTCTCTAACAGTTCTAGAGGAAAATCCATTTCTAAAGATGGAGTAAAACAAATCAAATTTATGATAGACTTACATTATATAATCATGAACATAGTTTTTATTTTTTATAAAATATTATTTTCACTGCAAAGTAACTGTTTCTCTTTCCAAGATGTCTGCAGGACCATCTCTCAATCCACATTTGTTATGCAGTATAATTTAGCTATTTACCACAAAAATTTAAGATGTTAGCATGTCTTGATTATAAGCTGCATATGAAATGTGGTAATGTGTTTTCATTTTATTTCATAATGGAATAATGATATTAAGTTTTGTTTTAAATTAATCAAAAGTGCTAGGGGGCCATTGAAATGATTCAAACTGTGTAGATAATAAAACCATGAGTTGGCAAGGGAAAATGTTGAAGAGTATCTGTGAAAATCACTGTCACACTTTCTGTAACTCATGATCCATTCTATGTAACATATGCATTGATTCTGAGATGGTGTGGTAAAGCACTTGAAGAGAGCATCAGTCACCTTTTCACTGTGTAGGAAAACCTAAAAGAAATCAGAATTTATAAAAAAAAATAATGTATTATTTTTACATTTTGAAACTTCAATCTTCTTTAAAAGATTATTCTTTAAATAAAGACATTTGTACAAACATTTTTGAAATCGCTCAATATATTTTTTAAAATTGTCACACTGATGCCTTTTAGTATTGCTACCAATTTTTTTTACCTCATCATCGTTAGCAAAACATTTATTTTGAGGTCTCTTTTCACTCAAGGAAATAAAAAAACACATGGGGTAAAATCAGGTGAATATGGAGGATTATGCAAAAGTATCATACTATTTTGATCAAAAATTGCTTAACACTCAATTCTACATGTGTGGGAGTGCATAGCCATGATGGAGGAATCAGGTGAACCAATCACCTGTTGTCACAAAGTGGGAAACTTTTTTTACAAATCAAGATGTGTTTTCAAAGCTTCCAATTACAAATATTGACTTTCTGACCCTGGGACAAAAATTCTGAATGCACAATCTTTTTTTATCAAAAAAGATAACTTATCATTATTTTCATGTTGGGGGGGGGGGGTGAAGAAAGGTGGGAGTTTTCCATTGTCTGGATTGTTGACTTATTTTGGGTCATAACCATATGATTTTGGAAAATAAATCAAAGTTCCTACCATAGTCGGCTAAACACATAAAATAAACAAACTGTATGAAAGCTTTTCTCAATATGGTTATTGTATATTTGTAATTATAGTAATTCAAGATAAAACATATAATTTTATAATTAAAAACAATATGAAGTTAGACAACTGTCTCTCTGGTTAGGGATGAGAAGAAAGTCATTAACTTTCCTATAACTAATTTCATTTCAATGTAAAATTCACTGACAGGAACTCTGTGAAATCACTATCAAATCCATGAGTTCACCAATGGTCTGACAATAAGTTTCCAAAATGGCTTGACAAATTTTCATCATATTTTCATCAGTTCAGGTAGGGGAAGGCTGTCTGGCACAAGGTTGATTATCAATTGAAATTTCTCCTCATTTAAAATGAGAAGTATTCACAAACTAATGTTTTACTCATGTAAGCTGTTAGTAGCATGATGCCCCCCCCAAAAAAAAAAGAAAGCAAAGCTTTATAGCCACACATTGTGTGTATGAATCAACTATCACAAAATAGGTGAAAGATTAAAATTAGTTTATTGAAAAAAATCATTGGAACTAAACACATTGGCTGATATAATAACTCAAAGAGGTTAAACAAACATTCAACCTTGCAATAGAAGCTCACATTACAAGTGTCCCATCCTCCAGAAGTTGATCCTAATTTCTTCTGGGCATCTTTTTACACATAACTTATTATTCTTAAGGACATATATATATATATATATATATATATATATGTCCTTAAGATATATCCCTCTCTCTGCCTTAGGTTATATATATATATATATATATATATATATATATATTGTAACCTAAGGCAGAGAGAGGGAAAAGAGAAATCAGAATATGAGAGTAGAGGGGGAAGATAAAAGAATGAGAGAGGAGAGGAAAGAGATGAGAAAATGAGCTAGTGAGAATGCAAGAGAGAGGAGAGGAAGAGTGAGGAGATGAGGAGAAGAGAAAATAAAATAAGCAAATCAGAGACAGTGGGGTTACAATAAAATTTACAAAGATAATAGTACACCAAGATCTATAACAAGAGGAAGGAAAAATCATACAATACTGCCAAATAAATAGGGCACAATAATCATTTAAAATAAATTATTAAAGAAAATTTCTACTTTTCAAATATTTATAAGACTTAACCTTCCATCAAATCATATTCTCTGAGCACAACAGGTTTGTGGCAAAAAAAAATGTATCTCCTACTAAAATGTCTTATTTCATATTTTGAAATAAACACAATCCTTGTTCTTGTTTCTGATAGCATAATTTGTAATAAATTAAATGAAACAAAATACCATAAAATGTGCTATCCTTCTAGCATAGGGAATAAATAAGAAATTCTTATTCTATACTAGTAATACTTAATATTGAGATATAGAAAATTAAGTGAATCAATGCAAAAACAACAAGAGTAAATGATCTAAGAATTCCCACTGTACCCTTGTAAAAAACACTAATATAAAGTTTCCTACCAAGTAAATGAATAGGTAAATGAATAGCTGGATGATATCCTGGTTGACTATAGGAAGCAAACACTTACTTAAAGGGATCGCATCCTACTACAAGATAACAATATTTATCAAAATTGCAAAAAAAAGTAATTACTTAAATATTTAATTACATAATTTAATTACATAATTAAAAATATTCAAATTTAGATTAATTACAGCCTTTTACCCAGGACATCCT
Source organism: Epiperipatus broadwayi (assembly GCA_028023455.1). Taxonomy (NCBI): domain Eukaryota; kingdom Metazoa; phylum Onychophora; class Udeonychophora; order Euonychophora; family Peripatidae; genus Epiperipatus; species Epiperipatus broadwayi. Next base: position 599,827 of record JAQFVV010006486.1, read on the forward strand.
TCAAGATGGAAGAATGATGAGGGTGCCTTTTATGTCATTCCACCTTTCCACAGACAACTTTTATAAGCAACTAAATGTAAATTAGACCTTGACATTACAATAATACAATAGTGTGCAGTCTAAATAACATGGACAATCTTCTGAAATGTCCAACCATTTTCCCTTTACAAAAGACAATCTTCTATCTTAGAAGATAACATAGTTTTAAAATACTTCTTAAACAAACTATTACTTTGGTATCTGGAAATGTGAAATTATCTGTTACAGTGATTTCATCCAGAAATCACGATTATATGCATAACACTATCTTATTTCTGTGGTGTGAAAGTATTCTCTGTGACATTAATTAAATAAAATAATTAACATTGTAAACCCAAGACAATAACATATAAAAAAATAAGCAGAACTAAATTTACTTTAAATAAATATTCAATATGTTTATTTACAATAAAGTACAACAAGACAAAATTTACACAAACTTGGAAACATTGCCAAGATAACGCTGTTAACAAATATAGTCATTTGACTAATAGTATTTAAAACCTTTTTTGAGTTTTACAAATAATGCTAAGGCTTTTTAGAAAATAAATAAATGATTTTACATAAATCACCCTACATAATAATTTAGTTAGATGGAGAGTTACCACTAAATAATTCTTATATATCTCCAATATAAGCAATTTCTTAAACAATTTTGGGCATTATAAATTTATATGTTTGCATGGGATTAATCATTAGCTTATTAACATATCATTTTCCTTTATTTATTTATTCTAAATTAAAGCATTATAAAAATTGATGACCAGGATTAACTGACTGATTTGATAATGCTTGATATTATTAGCTGACTACACATAAGAAATAGCTGGCATAGCTAAAATAACTCTCAAATTATAAATAAAGACTCTCCTATTGTTGAGAATTTTGAACTAGCAAACAACCAAATAAATGAATGAAATGTATGGCACACTCATCAGATATCACTTGCACACATAAAATTAAGAGATTACTGTCCACATAATATAAATTACACAAAATATTAAAATTAAATAACTTACACATCCATTGGAAATTTCTGGATGATCACAGAATCTACATAGAATGTGTGGACTGCACCTACTGGCCATATTCTTTCAAGTTAAACATTCAAAATTACTAACTGTTGATGGTTGGATTATGAATGATTATAGTATAATGGCATAATACAGACATTGTTATACGTTTAAGCACTAAATAACTGAGTGCAACCTGAAGAAACTAAATCCTCCAAACTAGCTTATCTTGTTATCATATATCCAAAACACAATACAACCTCACCTACTATGGTGGAAAACTAGCTTTAAATGCATCATGAGTGACAGGCCAAACCCAGGCTTCACAGAGCAAACTAGCATAAACCAATAAATATATCATAAGAATGGTGGCTTTCAAACTCCTACTTCTGAGGCAAAAGGAATGCCTGGATCTTTGTCACAGCACATCAGGAAAACATGGAAAGACACACCGAGAGATAGAGGATCCTCTTCAGGGATCTAGGTACCTAACAAAGATGTGATAATAATCACTGGAAATAAGCACTATCACCTTATGAAACAGAATATAATAAAGATGGGGGACTTATCTACTCCAAGCACAATAATGAATATAAACAATACTATAACTAACAATGACAAGATACAAACATCACTATAACTAACTAAAGTCATATTCAAAATTTTAATCATACTAACAATATGCAATGTCTGAACCATCAATTGAAATTTAAGTCAACCAACTGAAAAATTAATAAAGAAAATTTAATAGCATATGAAATTTTTGGCACAAAAATTACAATCCGTATGTGTCTGGAATATTAAATACTAAGCTTATGGTAACAAGTGTCTATGAATAATAGTGTGAATAAAAGTGTGAGAATAATAATTCTCAATGTATAAAAATATTAGTGGTTATAATTACCATTGCATTTAAGCAAAATTACAAACAAAAAACTTCTGACAATTAATTACTTGGACTGTTTAGCATATAATTGAGTAAACTACCATACATTTAAAATAATTATAGTAAGAGATAAAATCTCAATGAACTCAAAAATAAATAATGTATAATTCAGCTTATCAAGCAAACAACCAATATATATTAAATATTACTTGTTAATATGTAGAGTATCTACACATTATGATAAACCCATTAAAATTTAAAATTACACGAATTAAATACATAGCAAACTTGTAATAATGAAAAATATTACATTATATATAACAAAATTTCAAAGAAAATATTGCATAAAATATTTTTTTAACAATAAAAAAAACTTTAGTTTCAGGAGTGATCTTTCTTTACGCTGAGCCATCTGTTAAGCACATATAATGTTAATTCTTACTGGGAAACTTCTAGTCAATATTATTATTTCATATATGGCAAGAGAATTTTCAAAATAAAACACATACTACAATTGTTATGTAATATAGTTCTAAAATATAAGCACATCTAAATGTAAGCAATAAGATAAATGAAAATAAATAATAATGAGTCACAACAGAGAAGTGACAACATTATAAATATAATAATTCAACTGACAATTTCTGGATCCTGTAGGTTTATTTAATTAATACTGTAGCTTTATTTTTACTCTTCTAAAGAATGCATTTTAAGCATTTTCAGACTTATTTGTGGACAATAATGGGACATTTTCAGATTATTCCTTAATATTTTTCACAATAAAATTCAAAAAGCAATCTTGTTAGTAGAGAATAAATAATTTGGCATCTCAAAACATCTTTAAAATAATTTTTACTAACTTTATAGCATAGATTTACAAATCAATATTTTATATTTTTTATAATAGCTAATTATTTTTCTTCAAAAGTTTGAATTGAAGAATTCCAGCATAGCAAAACATTTAAAATTACTTTAATTGCTCTAGTATATGTTTTTTTTTATATATGAAGAACTATTTTAAAGCAGGTTAGTTATTTAAATATTTTTTAGAGTTATCCTTTAAACAGTTCCAACATTTAATAGCATTAAATTATTAAACTGGCAAGTTAATATAGTAAAGAAATTCTCCATAATATTAGTTGATGAACAGATGAATTGATATAATGCATTTAAACTTTAAAATATACAACTTCTAGTCTTATGCATTTTTAATTTTCTTCTTTTAAAATTCATCCTATCTACAAGATAGTTAAGCAAGGCAAGAACTGAAAAACTTTTCTGCATAATTTTTGGTTATAAAAGTCATAAATAAATATGACAACTGCTTAGTGTTAAAACTTCTTCCATATTTAATTTTATTGAATAATTAGTAATAATAATAAAATTCCTTCAAAGCATTTTTACAGCAATTTAGAAAGCTTAATTGGAATTTAGTTACCAAAAAGTGGGTTACCTAAAGACTTACTCAAGCTTCATTGTCAACTTGTTATTGTTTAAGTTTTAATTAAATACCTTTAAGAAAAATAATAAAATTATAAAAAATTTTACTATTTTTAAAACTTTATCTTGTCTGAAAGATTCAACCCAACCAGAAGAGATTTGTAAATCAATCACTGACATCATTTTGATCTAGATATTAAAAAATGACATGTGATCTAATGAGCTTAACTTGAAGAGAAAAAAAGTTAACAAAGTTTTCTTTAAAAAAAATATTATATAAAAAATAATCACAATATTTATTAACTGAATTACTCTTAAATATTGAAATCAATAAATACTTCACTCATTATATTACCTACCAATATTACAAATATTTATTCATTTATATTTCCATTTTTTTAAACATGAGTTCAAATAACCCCAAATAAAAACATTTAGTCAATTATAAAACATAGTTTCCCTGCATTCATGCACACACCTACTTCCCCATATGAGAAGGAAATGACATTCTAAACTTTAAGTTAATCTATCAACTAATTTTTAAATAGCTAATTGTAATTTATTACAACCACAAAACAAAATATTCAAAGATATTAAATATGACAGTTACTTTTATAAACCCAAATCTGACCTATTACAAACTAATATTTTAACTTTCGGCCGGAACGTGAAACTGCAACCCGGGCAACTGTCTGCAAGTGCAAGGCAGTCGCACTGACCTCTCAACCACCAATGCAAGACAATATTTTAACTTTTATACTGCTATTCTAAAAATTTACAAAAGCTAATTTTAAGTTAATTTTACATTCCCTATTCTCTTCTGTCTTATAATTAATTACTATATCATTAGAATACTATTTTCTAGCATACATTTTAATATAATACTTTTATGTTATTAATGAATGAAATTATTAAAAGCAATATAAGCCATTATGCTTATGACACTTATAACAACATGACTATTTTTTTAAATCAAGTAACTATGTAAAATAGTTAAGCTAAGATAAGCAATTGAAACAAGTGTGAAATCACTTGGCTACAAGATATATTCAAAATTACTTCAACTTCACAAAAACACAACCAATGGTTTCACTGCTACAAGGAAATTTTTAATAGACAATTCCTGGTATAATGTATATTATCCCTTGTTTTTGTAAGATATAGATCAGAGAAGTTTGAGCTTAAATGAAAAAATAAAAGTAGGGTTAGAAATGAATATCTTAGTTCTGCTTTATATATCCATAAAAAGATACTAACCACACTAGTAATTTTGATGAGGCTAAGGTTGTTTTCTTTGAGAGAAATAAAATAAAAAATATTAAAAAATCTTTATTATTAAAAATTTATGATTCTAAAGCACAATTAACTTATTTAAAAGTTCTTTTAATATACGAGTATATGACATATAAGTGGAATTTTGTGTAATGATTACTTTAAATATGTTATTTTGTAGTTCTTTACACTTGAAAAATCTGCTTGAAGCAGTGAAACCATTGGTTGTGTTTTAGAATTTATTTTGGGAGGGGGGGATAGTCTGATTGAATTTCAAGTAATTTTGATTATTTTATTGACTAATTTAGTTTTAGGCTTTTAATAATATATATATATATGATAATCAAAGCATGTTATAAATTTCGTAACTTGCCTTTAAGCTATCATTTTATGACCACTAGATGGAGCTTACCAATTAGCTCCAAACAAACTTTGTTTACATAAATGCTGAAAAAAAAATAGAATTCAAAATCTCTATCGTTGTCACCCACCTCCAGACCAGCTGGTTTTGAGCTTACTAATCAGCTCCAAAAAAGCTTTGTTTACATAAATGCCAAAAGAGATAGAATTCAAAATATCATTGTCACCCACCTCCAGACCAGCTGGTTTATCAGCTGGTCTGGAGGTGGGTGACAATGATAGAGATTTTAAATTCTTTTTTTCAGCATTTATTTAAACAAGGCTTGTTTGGAGCTGATTGGTAAGCTGCATCTAGTGATCATATATATATATATATATATTGTAACAGCATAAACTCAGGGGTTATACAAAATCTGAGGTTACATTATCTCACAATTGGTTAACTATTTACACCACATTAAGGCATAATTATGAGAAAATGGGAATACATCAACATCCCTAAATAAAGAAAATATAAAATTTAACATAAAAAGGAATGCATAAATAATAAGCATGAGATCATGGGAGATCTTGAGAGAGCTAACTATACTAAGGATAAGTATGTCAACTGTAAGTTCTCCACCATTACACAAAAGTAACAATCATCTATTATTATGGATGACCAACAATAAAATAAACCAACAATAAAATCAACAGTCAATCTTGTGATTGGATTTGAAATGGGTCTACTATAGCCAGGCTAATTATTTAGCTCTTTCCAGTTTGGGCCTGATTATTTAAACATTCATTTGGATTCACAAACTTGGGTGCTTATTCATCAGAATATATAACAATAAAAATAATGCATGCTGGGATAATAAAACATGCTGATCATCATCAAGGCTCTGTCCACTAAGTATCATTAATGTGTTGTCCAACTATAAACTTAATTTCTAAATAAAAACTAAACTAAATAAAATGTAGTACTTGAACTTTAAAGGATATCTTCTTTGTACAAATCCAGGATCATCATCAATTGGATGTCAAAAACACCAGATATAATCCCCTTTTATATAACGGATCATTATGCACAAATTTAGCTGAAAGAACATAAGCTTTATAACTGTTAGAGTGAACAAAACATAATACCACATATAATAATTTATAGATGAGGATTAATGAGTTGAGCAGTTGCAGCATGATAGCCATTGGTGGCAGTTGACTCATTGAAATTTTATTTTATTTTTTAAATTGTGTGAAAACTATAAACATGATGTCAACAGAAATCCTGCAATTCATTGCTGTTTAAATTTCTCTTTAAAATGGCATATTGCAAGTTGAAATTGGACAAAAATTGAATTTTTTATTAACATTTTTAATAATAGGTTCATTTAATTTATTTCTTTTCTGGCCAGTTTACTAGATTGCATGAAGAGGACAAAGGTAGTATTTCTTCGTCCTGATAAAAATGTCATCAGAATATCTGGTCTTAAATATTCAATTTAATTTTTTAATTATTTGAATTTAATTTTTTTGTTAATTATTTAGTAAATGGTTCAATTTATTAATATGTTGCATTTGTATTAGTGTCTGTGTAGTATATAAATTATATAATATTAAACCATTTATGCACTTTATTATACAGTATATAAATTTGTATTCAAATATAACTAAAGTGGTTTATGTACAATGTAATTTTGGGGCTCTGATCCAAGTTTGAGGCAACCTTATGTTATAAACATAATGATTCTGAGAAGGTTTAATAATATATTAATGTCATTATATTTGTATTAGTGTGCTTGTGTTTGCACTTGCATGTCTGTGTTTGTAAAAATTATAGAGCAGTGCTCTGTAAATTTTAAGACTGATTATTAGATGTACAGAAAAGTTGCAGTTGATGAAGCAATCACAAAATTTACTGAGCATAGTACCATGTAAAAATATAAATAATTAAACCAATAAAGAGATATTTCAAATAGTGTGTGTGTGATGATAACCACAATGATTATGTATATATCACATGGAATTGTATGCAGGCAAAGAATCAAATTCTGATTCTTGCCTATGCCTTAGTACTCATGTTGTGGAGTCATTAGTTTTGCTATATCTTGCATCACATTATTTGCTATTCTATAGCTAGCAAATCAGCTATATGCAAATAAATTATATCTCTGTGGGACAATAAATATAACAAGACATCATCACTGGTGTACATAATGAATATTAAAAATCATTGATGTACACAAAAAATATAAAATGAAGAGATGAAACTCGTTTTATCATTGATACAGACAGTAGCTTACAATTTTTAGTTTTAGATAGATAAGAAGCCAATTGCTATGATGGCAATGTGCATATCTACCTTCTGGAAATGATTTGTTTTGTATCTTTTATTATGATAAATCTTTTTTACAGATGCCTTGAGATTTGTTAACATTTGAGGTACAAGATAGATAAAAATAAAGAATTCTTATGTGACTAGTTTTGGAGATTCTGAAGCTATGGATTATCTCAAGTAAGAAGTACTATATATGATTTAAATGAGAATTTTGTGAAGAGTACAAAGAAATTATCAATGAAGATGTAATTTAAACTTAATTGATGATAAATTAGAAATTATGAACAAAAAATAAAATAATAATTATTTTGGATATTAAAATTTCTTTTCTTTCCTTATTTTTTAATGGTAATCACTATTTGTCTTCAGCGTATTGTTTTTTTTTAGTTTTTCTAATTTTTATCAATGCAAAGTTTTTTTTCTAACATTATTAAAACTGAAGTTATTGTAAAAATGGGGTCTCAAGTCAGTTTTTTAAAAATTCAATATGGTGCCAAGGATTTTAAACTAGTTCAATTAACTCACTGGAATAATTTTAACTATAAAATATCAGTTTATTAATAACAATAAAAAAATAAAATTAAGGTCTGCAGAATATGATTATATATATATAAATTAAGCCTTCTGATTTTGATTAATTCACAAAAAAACTGACATTATGATTTACATTTATGTTCCGATAGGTTTTACATAAACTGCATATCAGCACACAGATGTGTGGTATAATATAAAATGAACAAATTTGAAATGTCATATAATAATAATAAATGACTAATTTTAACATATCTGTTTACCTGGAACTCATTGATATAAGAACACAGACATGCAGTAATATATAAAAATTATCATATAGAAAAATAAGCTATCCTCTTGTGATTTACAAATATCTCAATGGGTTTACATAAAAAACATCTATATCAGGACAGTGATGTGCAATATAATAATTTATTATCATATTTTAATTGGCATAAACCTATAAATGATATTCAGTTTTTATAATACATAATTATTGACAGATTTAACATATATGTGTGTGCATATGGAAATGTGTGCACATACTTACATTTATATCAATATTTCAATTTGTCAAAATAATAAAATTATTAAAAATATATTTTTTACAATTAATTCCTGTTGAAAATGCATAACACTTATTATTTTAATAATAAGTTTTTTTTTCTTTCTTTAAAAAAAAATATTACACTTTTGACAGGCTACTATTGATTAATTATAAATGTCTTTAAAAATACTCCAGCAAGTTTCTTTGCTTTCCAATATAGCTTTTGGAGTTTATGTTTTTTTTATAAAATATAAAATCATCTATGAATTAATTATTTATTTAAGACTTAACTCAAGAATTATTTAAAATAACTCACTAGTTGCACTTTATATACATATAATTCTGAACATTTATCTGTGGTTCTCTGCATATAGATAAAACAGCATACGTATAAGATGATGGCCTTTCTAGGTAAGCTGATCCCTTCTAAACAGTAGATTATCATCTTGCCATCATCAGGAAAGGTATAATCTGATAACTGATGGCATTCAATCTACTCCATTTTGTCTAGGATTTAAGAGACTTTGTCCACATTAGGGCTATAAAGCACTGGAAGTGGACTCTTTTCCTTTATGTAAATTCATTTCCTGCAGTTATATCTTCATGATAGTTTTATCCTAATCTGGACAACTCTACGAACTCTTAAGAATTCTCATCTAATCCTCTTTTCAACCCTTTTATAGTGTGAAAAAGGTACATTAAGGAAAAATATTTTTTATCTTCATTAAAAAATTAAATGACTCCCTTCAATTCACTCTAATTTTTTGAAAGACAACTTTGTGAAAATTTATCAAAATATGTTATACAAGCTGTACTTAAAAAAGATTTCTAAAATAGATAGTGGGTTTTTATAATTACCAGGATATCTATTGTAACATAAAAATATGCTTGTTCTTAATTTCAAAATCAGAATTAATAAAATATTATTTAGACTTTTTAAATGTTTAATTTATAATAAAAAAAATTAAATTCAAACTTATTTAATGTTTATTGTTATTCCAATGTAATGTAAAAAATATCTACAAAAAAATTTAAATTAAAACTTATTTAATCTTTATTGTTATTCCAGTGTAATGTAAAAAATATCTTTAAAAATTTGTCTGTTTATTTTTACTTTTCCTTTCAACTTTATATACATATGCACACTCACTGTTATGTTGTTGCATGTCATAAAATCCATAACAGTTTTACTGTCCACCTCATGAGAAAAAGGAAAACAGAAGTGAAATACCTACCTAACAATATTTTACATAACATACATGTATAATCAAAACATACTCATCACTTTTTAGAGATCTGACAGGCATCTGACAGCCAATAGAATGAATAGTGACCTGCAATTCTGAGATAAAGAATTTAACCATTAGACTATAAGTACATAATGCACCATGAACACCAAAAGAGCTGTCTCAATTTAGACATTATAAGCTACCATAACCCAAAAGTAAAAATGCAACAAATCTTTGCAAAACCCAGATCTTTTGAAATTTTAGCTGCTGGAAAATACAAAATTCTGCCCTGCGTCTTTGAGTTTTAGGGGCTGAAAAATATAGAATTATGCCTTGCTCCTTTTCTTGGAGACTTAGAGGCTGGGATCATGGCATGACTACATTAATTACACCATGATAAACAATAGATAATCAGAAAATGGGTTGGAATGATGCCTGAGATAGAACACTTCATGGAGTGATATGAAAGCATTGTATTCCCAAGCCAATGACAAAACCCTCCATATATGATCAAAACTAAAGGTACAGCTAAACAAACTCCAACAAACAAACACTCAATCAAATCTTCAAAATCAGATTTTCTATTTAACTCTGAACATGAAACCCTTAAATATACATGAAACCTACTATTGTACAATTTATAATTATCAATACTCTTGTCACATATTTCACAGTAATTTTTAAAATTAATTCTGCATAAAATGCATAATTTTTTTCTTAGATGTGGTTATTTGAGATTGAATGGTAATTTTGTAGTGATGGTCTAAATACATGCTCATCATCAGCCCTCAGTTGGGTAGCCATTTATAACACTATAAAAATTAGGAGGTTAATACAAAATGAATCTGAGGTTACAATATCTCACAAATGGGTAACTATTTGTAACAGTACACTACATTAGGGCATAATTATGAGGAGATGGGAACTGATCATTATCCCCAAATAATCAAAATATAAAATTTAATATAAAAAGAAATGTAAAAGTAATGAGCATGAGATCATAAGAGATTTTGACAAAGCTAAATAAACCAAATACAAGTATGTTAACTATAAGTTTATAAGCATTACACAAAAGTAATAATCATCCATCATTATGGATGATCAACAATAAAATAAATCAGTAAAATCAACAGTCAGTCTTGGGACTGGATTTGAAATGGGTCTATTATATACCAGGCTAATTATTTAGTCTCTGTCAGATTGGATCTGATTATTTAAGCATTAATTTGGATGCACAAACTTAAGGTCTAATCCATGTGTCTATTATAGACCAGACTAATTATTTGGCTTTGCCAGCTTGGGGCTGATTATTTAAGCATTCATTTGGATGCACATACTTAAGTGCTAATCCATCAGAATATATAACAATAAAATAATAAATGCTGGAATATTAAACCATGTTGATCATCGTCAATGCTCTGGATATTTAGTACCATTAATGTACTGGCCAACTATAAACTTAATTTCTAAATAAATACTAAACTAAATAAAATGTAGTGCATAAACTTTAAAGAATGTCCCCTTAGCACTAATCCAGGATCATCATTATCAACAGGATGTCCAAAAACATTAAATATAAACCTCTTATATAACAGACCCTTATGCATGAATCTAGCTCAGAGAACATGTTCTACAACTGTTAGTGTGAACAAGATATAATATCATATATAATAATTTATGCTTGAGAATTAAATTAACTCACTGGAATAATTTTGGCAATGAAATATCAGTTTATTAATAACAATAATAAAATGAAATGAAGATCTGCAGAATATGGCTATACATATAAATTAAGTCTTCTGATTTTAATTAATTCACAAACAAACTATTACATTGTGATTTACATATATGTTTCAATAGGTTTATATAAAATACATAAATCAGCACACAGATGTGCAGTATAATATAAAATGAACATATTTGAATTGTTGTATAAGAATAATAAAAATGATTAAATTTAACATATCTGTGTTTACCTGACATGCATTAATATAAGCACACAGACATGAAGTAACATATAGAAATTGTCATATAATAATATATAAAAAATAAGCTATCCCCTTGTGATTTATAAATACCTTATAATGAGTTCATATCTATATCAGCACACTGATATGTTGTATTAATAATTTATTAACATATTTGCATTGTCATAAACCTATAAATGATATTCAGTTTTTATAATACATAATTAATGACAGATTTAACATCTGTGGGTGAGTATGGAAATGCATGCACACACTGATTTTTATACCATATATTTTAATTTGTCAAAGTAATAAAATTATTAAAAATATTCTTTTTTCACAATTAATTCCTATTGAAAATATATATAATATTCATTATTTTAGTAATAAAAGTTTTCTCTTTTTTTTTTTTTTAAAAAAAAAAAAAAATTACATTGTTGACAGGTTAATACAGTTTAGTATACTATTTCATAGTAAATATTCATTATAACTTTCTTGCATTGGTGGTCGAGAGGTCAGCGTGACTGCCTTGCATTTGCAGGCAGTTGCCTGGGTTGTGGGTTCACGTCCTGGCCGATGTTATGACCCTTTAAAATATATATATATTCATTATAACTTTAATCTTATTTAAAATTTGCAGAGATAATTTAGAAAATATTGTCTTATGATATAAACATGCATAAAGACTTAAATAACCAGTAGTGTAGCTATGAGAATTGAACCCTTCCAAAGACAAAAAAAAATGTCAGAATTATTTTTCATTTCATTATGCTAAATTTTATTCCCATTCATTTGTAATGAAAATTTAAAGGTAATTAAATAATTAAAATTTTCAATGAAAATGAATGAGAACAAAATTTAGAAAATTAATCAACTCATCCATTTATAATATCCTTTCTCACTATTTTTTTTTTTAAGTTCAGTTTGAATCCCTCTTTAAACTTGGTTTTGACCCATTGAATTTCATTTGAAATCTTTTCAAAGCATAGTTTTTGAAAATGAAAAAAGAATTGAAAACGATCTAAATTTTATAAAACAATCAAATAATCGTATCTAGCAATAATTAATATTTCTAAAAATTGCTTAACATTTTTTCGATAAAATTTTCTTTTATTAATGAAATCATTTAAATTAATTGCATATCAAATTGTTTTGAGAAAAGATTTAGAATGTAATTAATTATTAATTTAAAACATAAGGATTTAAAATCTGTCATTGAGAATCCATGGTTTACGAAAATAATATTTCTAGACTCTCACTTACAGACTTTATATTTATTTATGACTTGTGATTAGGTACTCAATTGACCTCATGTGGGATATTTTAATGCATCCATATCTAAGACTGGTCATAAATAGATACATGTTTGAAATTAGAAACAACAATGTATAAAATGCTTTTCTATATAAAATAAAATCAGAAAAAGATGTTTTTATGTGTTATGTGTTTTAAAGAGTTTGGAAAAATTGAAAGATCAAAAATGGTTTGGTTTCATAAATATTTAGTTATATGTGACATTGAATAAAAATCTATAAAATTCTAATCTTAAAATACACCTATCATTTATTTAAAATTATAAGTTTATTATGAGAATTTATTATCTCAAGATATTACTATTTAGTAAACATTCTGGCTTATAGATAATTCTGGTCAAAAATTTTACACCAAAATCACCATTCAGATGAATAATTGGTTGAAGCAAGAAAATACTATTATCAAATCTCAAATTTTAATTAATGACAATTTGATTTTGGTTTATAATTTTGATATAATTTTATTTTAAATTTTTAAGTTATATATATATAAGTGGATGTACGCGCATTGTGTATTAACAATCTTTATTCAAAGGCAGATAAGAGTATGTGAGTTAATATAGTATACCTTAAAACACTATTTTAAATTTCTATTTTTTCCGAAATAACTGGGCCGTGAGGAGAAAGATATACATCTGTGAGAAATCAAGCGGTTCCACACGTGCGGTCATCATTATATTTTAGATTAAATCCTTTAAAATAAACTGGTGTTACATTCCAGACAAAATGGAGAAAAAATTTAATAAGTATAAAATTTCGGAAACCACAGTATTAAAAGACATTATAGAAATACCAAAAGAGATGAAAAGAAAAATAATAATGATTAAAATAAAACCAGACACATTCTGGTATATTATTACAAATATGAAAAAAATGTGATAATAATATATGTATGTACAGTATGGTACACACTTTGGGAAATGTATCCAAGTTTTTTTAACTATCTGCCTGAGATTGTATACTATATAAGATGAAAAATGATATATAAACAAAAATATTTAAAATCATGAACAGTTTAGCGAGGCACCTGCAGATATAAACCATAAAATATACGATTTGAATGATTGCATCATTATATATTTTCAATACATTTAAACGCTCAATGTTATCATGACACACACACATGCATATTACTAAAACAAACTTTTGATAATTAATGATGCAGTTTTAAACATCACAGAAAATTGTCTTGAGTTATTTAGAAAAGTGATAAAGTTCTTAGGCTGTTTTTTCAAGTAATAAACAATTTGATCTCCCAATCAACTAATATAACAATAAAAGAAAATTGCAGTTTTGCTGCAATTCTAAATGAAAAGGATTAGAATTATGCAGATCATGTTTTGCATTTTTCTCACTGAATGATATGAATTTTTTAAAAAGACTTCATGGTACAGCAAAAGTGCATCTTCCTTGAAATACCTAAAATATAGCTGGGTGAGCAATGAAAATTTCCAAATATGGTAAAGGTAAAACAAATGTGGAAAAACATTTAACTCCTCACTATCCACACTTTTTTTTCCTTTGTTATTGTTTTTTTATGAGGAATTGTTGAAAAAATATTTTTTCTGCAGTTGGCTTCTTGAAGGTTTTATTTTGATTTAAAAAAAAAAAACTGTATTAAGACTTTTTCAGCAATCTCTAAACAAGCATTTCTATTTCTGAATATATTTTATTGGCGATCCAATGGTAGCTTTTAGTCAAAATGCTTGCTAGCACTTTTTATAAACATTTTCATTACTGCTTTTTTTTTTAATATTCTAATTATTAAACAAATTGCAGTTTTGATCAATGAAATAATATTAAATATAATGTGTGTTCTTTATCATTTTTTTCCCAGCATTTAATAAGCCAATATCAAATTAAAAATTTATTACTAATGATTTTTCTGACAAGCGGCACTTTTCAAATGCAAATTTTATATAAAGTGATATATATTTTGAAATGATTATATTAGTATATCCACCCCAAGTGCACTTTTCTTTTTTTTTTATTTTGAATTTTATACTACATTCATATCTTTAGGTATATTATCTTACTGTGATTGGACACTACCAGATTACAGAAAAATCTGGAATGAATATAACAAGTGAATCCTGATTATTTGCTGAGAAATACATTTACCAGTAAGGCCATTCATTCCAATATATTATAATATTAAAGATTTTTATCAATTTTCCACCAAGGTACAATTGATTGTCCACAATCTAGCTCATAGTATTAATATATCTTCAGTACACTAAATTAAGCAATTGCACCATGCCATTAATTTAGTTGTGCTATTATCTTAAGTCAACACTTCTACATTGAGTCATCATAAAAGAAACCACTAAATATAATCAAATAACTTTATTAAACTAGGTCGTGAATGTAGTCTGTGTTCCTACATGCTAATCCTGTGATATTAATAACTAACTCTGATTTGATGACAGTATATTCACAACTTCATCTTATATACCCAATAAAATTTAAAATGTTATATAAACAATCCATAGATTACATAATATAAAACCTGGTCAACTTAACATAAAAATTAGGTTTTTTAATTTTGCTTTGCTAATTGTTCTCTTTTAAATCTGGAATTTATATCTGATACATTTTATCACTTTCCAATTATGAACTACTTTATTTTAAGATTAAGCTTAATTTCCTAATTTATCAATATCCAAACTTGATGCTTAAATATTTTAATTCAATGTATATATTAATTATATTATAAACATCTATTACTATCTTTGCCCTAACACATGTATTATGTTTCTTAGGTAATTTTAATATTTATTTATTAATTAAATCTTATATTGATATTTAATTTCTTTAATTAGAATCTTGTTTTAATTCAATCAAGTTTTAAAAATAATTATCCAGTATATAATGGTCTTTATTATTGTTATTACTTACTATACCATGACATTAATACGAGTCATAAATTTTATACCAGTATCCTCTACGCAAATATTATTTTTTCAGCCAGGAACTGAATGTTTAACATTGCAATGTTGATAACTATTTTCTTTAGACTACTAAATGTAACCCCTTTCTCCTGTTTAAATGATTTTATAATTTCCTACAGCAATGAGCAAAAACTGTTACCAATCTTTGAATCTAAAAAGTAACATACAATATTATACCTAATAAGTTTCTCCATACACGTAAGTGATACACGTAAGTGTAATAATGTTCAAGGCTAAATGGGTTTATAAGTAATCATTAGAAAACAGTCAACGCTTAAACAATCCCAATATAGATAACAATCAATAATTTCAAACTATTGTCAAGATAACCTCCTTTATTATTAAAAGGAGATTGTCTTGACAACAGTTTGAGATTGTTGGTTATTATTTATATTGGGATTGTCTAAGTGTTGACTGTTTTCTAATGTATTTTATACCTATAAATAATTTTTTACAATTCACTTTTTGTTAATCTAAATTACAACACAATACTTAATGTATTTGCTACTGCGACATTAACAATCTTAATAATAATGTCTTTTTGAAAGTTTTAATTTTTTTTCTTTGACAGTTCAAAAGAATAATAAAAGCAATACTATTAGTTTATGACTTCTTAAATTAATTAAAACATACTTAAAATAAAAGAATTTTTCTTTTTTTTTTTCATATTTTAAATATGCATATTACTTGTAGTTTTGACTTCATTTAGAAGGTAGGTATAAGCAACATTTGTTTTTGCTAATTGACGATGATTTAACATAAGTAGCTTTATCCCGCCCAGATCAATAATCAATTATTTCGTTTTTCAAATGTTTGATATGAAAGGACAGACTTCTTCTTTTGAACACTTTCTGGAGTCCATAGTCAAATGTAATAATTGTTCCTTTCCTGAGACAACCAATTTAAATTTACTACACTGAATTAAAATACATACACCTCTACCAAATAATATCACTATGATATCACTAACAATTAGTAATTTTACCATAACCTGATACCATCAACAGCCAACTCAGAAAGAAAAAAATGTTCTATTTTAGTCCTTTAAAATACTGATCAGTCAATAGTTAATAGGTCTTTACACTAATTATGATTACAAATAAAAATTTCAAACCCTATCACTTTTTTTTTACATTCCTTCACCTGAATACCCCACTGTTATTTCAGTTAACTTTACATCTAAGTTTCTTATGTATTTATAACATATTCCTATACATTTCAAATATTAATCCCATTATTTATGTTATTGTATCTAACAAAAATATTTATATATACTTACACAATTAAATAATTTCACTTATTTCCCATAATAATGACTGCTAAATCTATTTTCTTATCAAATTCATTTTAAATCTATACCATCCTTCATTACTCTCCTAACTTTACAGAAATTTACCTACCTCTATCATAATTTATTTCCTCACTTCTTTATTAAGCATCTAGCAAGTGTCATGAAATATTATTTCATATATATGTATGTATACTACCTTTTTATAATCCCAAATAATTAGTTTGTTTCATTTATTAATCAAAATCATTTTATAGCTTTTCTGATTTGGATTACATAATCATATAAGCTATTAAATAATTTTAAAAAAAAGTATAATTGGCCACGTTCATTATATTACCAAATTTATCACTTCCTTTATCCTGCTGTAATATCTTATATAAATGCAACTTTTTATTGTATCTATATGCATACACAATCTTACATTTCGATTGTCCTGCAGTCCTCTTCAGAACCAATTTTACTTTAATTTTTTTTACTTATTGGCTCTGAAGAGGACTGCAGGACAGTCAAAATGTAAGATTGTATATGCATATAGATACAATCAAAGGTTTTTGCTAAAAAGTGTTCAAAGTAATAGATAAATTACACTTTCATTATACTTATATCTTTTGTCTAAATTTCAATTGACAAGTGAGGTAAGGATTTAAATTGTTTGCATCACTTCACCAAGATATAATAAACCTTTTCTTTAAATATTGTGATTTCAAACTTCTTACTGAAAAGTAGTCAGTTACAAACATGTATATATATTAAACATTTCAATATTTTACAAATACACATGTATGTGTTGAGACAATTTTTGTTCACATAACACTTCATGGAATATTAAACACCACACTTTAAGAAATGTTATATTCAATAATTAATGACAATGCTAGAAAGAAATATTTAACAATTCAATTAGCATTTTTAATTTGAACTCAATAATAACATTAAATTAATGCCTAGTGTATTACATATGTATCACAGCAATTAAAGCAAAAGTCAAACTATCATTTTTAAGTATCTCTCTTACTTTGGGGATTGGAGTTTGTCTCTGAAATGCATATATAGTGGTCAGAGATTAGTTTGGTAATCTATTTTTTACAATTTTTAATATATGACCATATAAATAAATATTAGCTTAAGGCATGTCTGCCACCCCATTAGTATCTACAGTTAACATTAACATTCTATTATCAATGAACAACTGTCCATAATTTGTGAATATTTATACAATTATATTGTTTATTTAATAATTATAAAAAAGGCTAATTTTTAAATAAGCAATATAATTGTAAAAATATACAGAAATTCTGTACATTAGAAAATTAATTTTCCATGATTTTAATGAGGTTTGTTTTTAAATTTTGACTGCAAAGGTTATTAAAAATGGATTCATACTTTAAGCTAGCTATCACTAATGTTATTCATTTATTAAAAAATATTTTAAAAATTATAAAATTAATTCCAGTATGATGTTTTGATATATATATATATATTGCAATGGTATACATATGCCATTACATTATTTTAAAACTAAAATAAAAACAAGTTCATAAATAAAAATAAATTTATTAAAAATTAAAAGCTAAAATTAGAAAGAGTTGTATAATGTATATATATCGCACAGATGGAAAACTTTAAAAGTATTTTTTCTTTTTAAAATAAAAAAAAAAAGTATTTGAACTTACTTTTTTATAAAATAAAAAAAAAGTAAAGATTTAAAGATTAATATTTTTTTTAAAGTAACATAAATGAAAATGGAAACAGGTATTAATTAATTCCTATGTAATCTCAAAAGGGAAATGATTGTTCGTTTAATTAAATGAAAAGCAAACTAGCCCTTGGTGCTCATATATAATTAAAAGGTCAGATAAGAGAATAAAAAATTAGATTGACCAATGCAAGCACAAAGCCACTGCACAAACTGAAAATGGAACATTAGAAGCAGTGACATCATATTTGATCGATCCCTGAAAATGCTGATAAAAAGCTACAAAAGTATAAAAGGCAAAATAATTGTTGTTGCAGAGCTGACTATTAATCTACAAGCTGACTATTAATCTACAAGCGACTATTAATCTACAAACTGACTATTAATTTACAAGCAGACTATTAATCTACAAGCGGACTATTAATCTATCTATAAACTGTAGCTATATTGTAGGCTCCATAATGTAAGAGTCTGCAGTAAATTTAATTTCTGGACAACCATCTGAGGCCTCCAGATTATGGTTCTTAACCAACTGAATGGCAAGTAGAGGCTCCATTTCAAAGGACAAACAGTCTACAACAGTGATCATGAAAATGGACAGACTCCAGGCAATCTACCATGGAAAGTATAAACTTTTGTCATTATAGACTATTTCAATATATCTTCTATAAGCAAAATAACTTAAACTTAACTTTAAAGAAACTTATCTGACTTAAAGAAAATTTCTAAATTAATTTTATGTCTAAATTGGCTAAGTTAATAATCATTTCCATTTTTCTTTCTTTAATAATTTCCTATTAATTAAATTATTTGAATGTATTTAAATTTAAGTTGAGTGTGGATGGCTATATAGATTTATTATGTTTATGTTAATTTAAGGAAGGGCTGATCTTGGGTTAGTTGTTTTGCAGTTAAATTGGGTTAATGGATTGGATATATTGGTGTAATTAGTAAATGTAGTATGAAGATCCACTACATGCAGGAACACCTTTATGCAACACTTGGAAAAAGTAATCCCATTCTTATTGTTACCATCAGAAGTAGATGTATTCCCTGCTCCTTGGATCACCCCTTTAGTCTATGGAATGGGATGGTAAGTCAGCAAAAAGAACCACAACCCCTATGGAGTTTTATATTTATTTATTTTATTGTTCTTCTCACCAGACAGATGTAACATTCCTGTATTGGACAAGACACAATTTCTATATAACCATGCTGTTCAGATATGTATTCCTGACAGTATGGTACTTTGCTGCCGTATTCATGCTGCATTGAATCCATTGATATATCAGATAGATTGGCATTAGTTTGACTGCAAACTTTTGGCCTAGGGTTAAATAAGGGCTATAGAATATTTTCTTTTTCAACATTATAAAACAAATACTTATTAAAATTCATCTGTGTGAATTTCAAAAATTTAAATTTTAAATATAAAAATAATAACAAATTTAAGATCATCTTTATTCCTCAATTTTTAAATATTTATATATGCATCAATAAATCCTTTTGTGTGTGTTATTTCTGGAAGTAGGTTATTTATTTATTTTTTAAGTCTTTATTAAAATATAATTTAAGAAGTTATATTGATGGTCATAATAAAATATATATGTAAAAATTAGATCTTAACAGTACATATCTGCCTACTATATAAATTTTCTAGGTTCCAGTAGCCTGGTGGCATCCTTGTACGGCAGATACAGTAAGACTCCAACTATCATGATATTCAATGACCATTATAATATATATATATATATTGTAACGCTAGTGAAATATATCTTATAAACTCACATATATCTGCATTACATATTTGATAATTTTAAAATATATTATCAAATTTATTTGAAAAAATAGTTAAAGAAATAATTATTTAAAGGTAGATTTTTAAAATGTAATTATGTAAAGTAAAAGATTACGTTATATTGTGCTTTTACAATAGAATAAAACTATTTCTTATAAGCAGATGGGGAAAAGAATTAGAAATAAAATTTAAAAAAAAACCTACTCTAATTTTTATAAATTAAAATAAGTAAAAGAATAAATGTTCAAAAATAAATCTTAGTAAAAATCTAAAATAAAAAGATTAATTAATTAGTGAAAATAAACTTTTGAAATGCCAGTAAAGATTTCTGGCTGATAATGAAAATGAAACTGACAATAGAATTAATTACAAAGTATGTAAACTATCTGTGACAAGATAGTAGAGTAATCCAGGGAAAAGATTAGTTTAAATAAAAATGTAAAAATCAATTAAATTAAAGAAAAATATAAAATTTAATTAAAAAAATAGATTTAAGGTGTGATCAAATTTAAAGCTATGATAAGGAAAAAAATAATGGGAGAGAACAGGTATAATGGTCACAATTGTTTATTGTTATTTATTTTGATCTTCATTTTGTGATTGAATTATTCTGGCTTTCATGCTGTTATTGATTTATTATGATATTTATTGCTTGATTCATCCAGATATACAGAGATTCAGAAATCTATGTATAGGATAGATCCAATCATTACCACTGCAGAAAATATTATTGCAGAAGCCATAGAACTAGTAACATCCATTGCTAGACAGCCTTAGAAATGTCAGACTGGGCTTCATGACCTAAGTACTCAGCCAAAATCAATTGTTCATGCCTGGAACCAAGCACTTAGGATCAATGCCTAAGACATAAAATAGATGCTGCTAATCTCACTTCTATTGTCAAGCTGAATGAAAGACAAGCCCAAGAACCATTGATGGAAACCAAAAAGCCAACTGATTGGAAAGTAACACTACAATAAATCCAAACCAAATGAATTATGTCATCTAATACAAAAACCTAGATAAATATATTTTCCATAATAATTGTATATAGATACCTTATATTTTCTATATAAAATGAATTTTAATTAAGGGCTATTATAAAATTTGACCTGAACTAATCATTTATAATTTTCTATGTAAAATTTTATTATGCTAATATTTGCTTAATTATTATTCAGTCCATTCTTTCTCTCTCTGATCACCCCATCACTATTTATTTAAAGAGATAATTGTTTATATGTGTTAAATTAATGCACTGCATACCCTGATTGAGAGTAGAAGCTAATTTGGGATATTTTAAGTGCTATTTGGTGTACCTGCCAACTGAGCATGCTGGCTATATAACATATATCAGCTGGCACCTGAGTTTGATCTGCAAAACAAATAAAATAAAAAAGATTATTTAATTAGTGAAAGTAAACTTTTAGAAATGCCAGTAAAGATTTCTGGCTAATAATAAAATTGAAACTGACAATAGAATTAATTAAAAAATATATAAACTATCTGTTATAAGATAGTAGATTAATCTAGGGAAAAGATTAGATTAAATAAAAATATAAAAATCAATTAAAGAAAAATGTAAAATTTAATTAAAAAATAAATTTAACTGGTTGATTCTGCAGATGCCATATTGTATTTTTAAAAAAATTGATGTGAGACACAATTTTCACAATAACTTCAGTTTTAATAATGTTAGAGGAAAAAAACTTTACATTGATAAAAACTAGAAAAACTAAGGAAAACAATAAGACTAAAATAAATAATGATTATCTTTAAAAAATAAAGGAAAAAAAGAAATCTCAACATCCAACATAATTCTACTTTATTGTTTGTTCATAATTTCTAATTTATCATTAACTAAGTTTAAATTGCATCTTCAGTGATAAATTATTTTTATTTCTCACAAAATTATCTTTCAAACCATATATAATACTTTTTACCTGAGATAATCCATAGCTTCAGAATCTCCTAAAGTATTCACATAAGAATTCTTTATTTTTATCTTGTACCCCAAAAGTTGACAAATCTCAAAGATGTCTATAAGAAAAAGATTCATCCTAATAAAAGATATAAAACAAATCATTTCCAGAAGGTGGAAAATGCACTTGTCATCATAGCAATTAGCTTATTGTATATCTAACACTAGAAATTGTAGGCTACTGTCTGTATCACTGATAAAATAAGTTTCATCTCTTCAATTTATATTTTTTGTGTATAGCAGTGATGTTTATATTCTTTATGCACACCAGTGATGCTATCTTATTATATTTATTATCCCACAGAGGTATAATTTAATTGCATATAGCTCATTTGCTAGCTATAGATTTGAAAATAATGTGATGCAAGATGTGGCAAAACTACTGACTCCACAACATGAGTATCAAGGCATAAGCAAAAATCAAAATATGATTCTTTGCCTGCATACAATTCCATTTGGTATATGCATAACCATTGTGTCTACCACTATACACATACCATTTGAAATCTCTCTTTATTGGTTGTAAGTGTTTATATTTTTATATAGTACTATGCCCAGTAAATTTTATGATTGCTTTATCAACCGCAATCTTTCTGTACATTAGATTATCAGTTTTTAAAATTTACATTGCAATGCTCTATATGCAAATCATTACTTGTTATATAAACAATGCAACAACAAACACAAACACACTAATACAAATATAAACATATATCTTTTGAGAATCATTGTGTCTATACTCAAAATTACACTACAAAAACAACTTTTGTTATATTTGAATTTACATACTGTATAATAAAGAGCATAACTGATTTAGTATTTTATAATTTATATAGTACCCACTTACCAATATAAACACAATCAAATTAATAAAACATCTATCAAATAATTTAAAAAAATTTAAAATATTAAAAATTAAAATTAATAACTTACAATCTTCTGTGATTATGTTTATCATGTTGAAGGCTTTCATATCTGAATTATCAGCATATTTCTAATCCATTATCTTAGGGTTATAAGGCCGATAAAGATTTTTTGACTCTTATCACCTCATGTAAACTAGTAAATTGACCAGAAAATTAAAAAAATAAATTCATCTACTTTTAAAAATAATTGTAATAAATTTCAAATTTTATCTGATATTAATGTAAGATAGGTTGCTCAAAAGCTAATCAAAAGACATATCAAATGCTAATCAAAAGACATATTAAATATTATCATATTTTAACAGCATGACCCATTGTCATGGATTAATTGCTTGTTTCAGTTGGTTGCATAATTTAAAAAAGAAAACAAAATTTTAACCAATCAGCTAAAGCAAGCAGTTGATCCATGACAATGGGTCACACTGTTAAAGTATGATAAAATTTAAAGCTATAATAAAGAAAAGAACAATGGAGAGAAAAGGTATAAAGGCTGCAACTGTCTATTGTTATTTATTCTGATCTTCATTTTGTGATTGAATTATTCCAGTCTTCATGCTGTTATTGAGTCATTATAATATTCATTGCTTGATTCATCCAGTTATATAGAGGTTAAAAAATCTAAGTACAGGATAGAGCCAGTCATTATTGCTGAGGAAAATATTATCGCAAAAGCTTCAGAACTAGCAACACAGCCTTAGAAGTATTCAACTGGGCTTCATGCCCTCCACCAAAATCAATTTCCATGCCTGGAACCAACATCTGGAACCAAGACTTAAGTTATAAAATAGATGCTACCACTACTTTCTCTTCCATTGTCAAACTAGAGAATGGAAGACAAATCATGGAACCATTGATGGAGACAAAAAAGCCAACCGGTTGGAAAGAAACACTAATGCAATACAAAACCCAAATGAACTGTGTCATCTAATATCATAAAAACCTAGGTACATATATTTTCCATAATAATTGTCTATAGCCACTTTATATTTTCTAAATGAAATGAACTTTAATGAAGGATTATTATAAAATTTAGCCTGAACTAATCATTTATATTTTTCTATGTAAAATTTTATTATGTCATGTTATATTATGATGTGGGTGCATGATAAATACCAATGTTTGCTTAATTATTAGTTGGTCTATTCTCTCTCTCTATTGTCACTGCATCATCATTTATTAAAAAGATAAATGTTTATATGTGTTAGGTTAGTGCACTACACCTCCTGATTGAGGGTAAAGCTAGTTTGTGATATTTCAAATGCTGTTTGGTGTGCTGTCGTCTGAGCATGCTTGCTCTATAATATATGATTATCTGGCACCTAAGTTTGATTCTCAAAACAAATAAAATGATTTGGATGGCAGGCTTTTGTTTTAGCAGTCAAGGTGGGCCACAATCAGGAAATGTGGTCATGTATACTTGGTATATCCCTATCTGGTTCTGGGTATCGTTGATGGTTCTGCTATTAATGGTATACTCCCTTTTGCTTTATGTGCTGGTCTGTTTCCATAATTTAGAGATATACTTAAATAATTGCATAATGAAGTGATAAAAATAAAAGATATTGTTTAATAAATAATGTTATAAAAAGATATAAAATGATAATTACCAAGAAAGATATGTATTAAGTGTAATAAAGTAAAAACTTACTAAAATAAATGTATTAAAGTTAGATATTAAAACTTAGTTTTAAAGATTAGATTTCAAAAGATATTAAAATTATTATAAAAGATATTTCAAATACTCTACAATAAAGTAAGTTAAGAAGGACATGGTTCAGTATATATTGTGTGTTATTAAACATTATAATATCTTTTGTTGAATGAAAAGTTAATGGTTAATTATGACTAATCAAAATTAATTTTTATATGGGAAAAACATTTTCTATCAGTTTTCTTAAAATGCAATATATATATAAGATAAGCAGACAGACAGACAGACAGACAGACAGACAGACAGACAGACAGACAGACAGACAGACAGACAGACAGACAGACAGAAGATAGATAGATAGATAGATAGATAGTAGATAGATAGATAGATAGTAGATAGATAGATAGATAGATAGATAGATAGATGAATGAGATGATAGATAGATAGATAGATAGATAGATAGATAGATAGATAGATAGATAGATAGATAGATAGATAGATAGATAGATAGATAGATAGATAGATAGATAGATAGATAGATAGATAGATAGATAGATAGATAGATAGATAGATAGATAGATAGATAGATAGATAGATAGATAGATAGATAGATAGATAGATAGATAGATAGATAGATAGATAGATAGATAGATAGATAGATAGATAGATAGATAGATAGATCAGTATTTAAATTTGAAGCATATGTAGAGATGATAAATATTTTGATTGGCTAAAATGTAAAGAATTGTTTTATATATATAGTTTTATATCCCAAAACTATAATCAAGATAAGTTATGGTTGTAAATTCTTTTTAGTAATTTTATTGTTGTTTTTTGATCTATTATGATTACACATTATTAATAACGTTTTTCTGGATAGGACTTATTTTTAAGTGAAAGTTTTTATTCGTTAAATTTGATTTTTTTAATTAAATGTAGATTAACTGAAATTGTTTTTGACATGTTTATTTTTTAACATTTAAGCATATTTATTTTGCCATAGCATTAACCTAAAACTTTTTGAATTAAGCATAGTTTTTTTTAGGTGGAGTGGAGAATGAATAGACTGAAAAATCCTGAGTTCAAATCCCTCTAATTATAATATAGTTTTTTTTGTTGATGTTTTTTAAAGTAAACTTTTATATTTCCGAGATAACAAAATCTTAAAAGAATTATTTGTGTAAAAAAAGCGTCTTTAACCAGAAAAAAAGGGGGATAAAAAAAATAGTATTGATTACAATGATGATTTGTGCTTTTTAATCCTTTAAAAATTAATAATTAATAATTGGAAACTTAATTGGCTTTAGATCTACTAACTAAAAAAATCCTAAGTTCTCTTGCTGATGATGATGATTAGACCACAAATCTCTTTATATAGAGACATATAAGCATATATATATGCATGCAATAAATCAGCTCCAGCAATCAACATAATGAAATACAAATAAAAATACATGTGTTCTGACACTCATTTGTATTAGTATGTAGATGTAAATTTGTTAATAAAATATTGTTATTATTAATAATTGTATTGCTGATGTATTTCTCATTCAAATTCTGAGTACATTGTCTTATAATAATTTTATTAATGTGGAGAGGATAACTATCAGGATACATGGCTGGATCTGCATAAAGGCTTATTCTTTATGTGGCACATTGTGATCATTATCCATAACTATTATAAATTAGTTAATTAAAAATAAAAATTGTATAATTTCTCCACCATGCACACAGTCACCTGAATGGTATTTATAATTCTCCTAGACTAATATATTTTATGCATTTTATCATTTTATTATATTGTGATCAATTGTCAGTAGTGTATTTTTCTTCTATATTCAGGAGAACCATTGCAATATCAAACGACCCATCCACTAAACTACTTTTTAAATATCCAACCAAATCTCATTAAACATTACCATAATAAAATTATGTACAGTTATAAAATGAAAATTCTCCACATTTTACTTTCATCTCAACCATTTAAATAGATTATAATTCAAACAATATTAAATAAAAGGAGTAAAATACATATCATCCAAGAAAGTAATAAAAATTTCACTCTAGTTGGTTTGTAAATGTTTATTTTAAATCAATCCAACCTCTATTTTGTAACAGAGTTACAGTTTTTTAAAACAGTTTAATTGGAGATACAAACTGAAAGAGTTCCATTTTTATTTATACACAAATCAGCATTGATACTGATTGAAGTTTGATAGGATATTGTAAATATGATTTGATGAGTGAGTATTTAATTATTCACACACATACGCATATATATATATATTATACTGGATACTCAATCCATTCAGACACAGAGGGCGCCACCAGATCACTACGTATCTGGAAAATTTGTTTACTGTGATCAGAATAGATGAAGATGATGATTTTTGCTGACTAGACTCAGGGAGACCCAAGAGATCTTAAATTATTTAGACAATTGAGACAAAAGCACAAAGACAAACATCAGCCAACTTAAGTTTAAACAAATTCTAAAATTTTATTAAGAGAAAATAAATTATGAAGTATAATTTATTGACACAATAAATAGGGTTAACTCAGGCGTGTACCAGAAATACTAAAGAAAAAGCTATGACAGACCGACTGATCTTCTAATAAACGAATTATAAAGGGTGGAAGTAAATTTTACTCATCTGAGGATTCATCCAAACATTGGTTTTCACTTTCAGATACTTAAACAATACATCCCTGAAATAGATCAAAGAAACCAGTGCCAACGAGCTTTTCGAGATCCAAAAACAATGTATTGGGCCTGCGAATGTCATATGTTAGTATAAACTGCACCTATTATTATGTTTAAAATAACAGTGATTGATCCACCTCAAGAACAACCAAAAAATATGATTGAAAATGAAGAAAAACAATTAAAACTGGTGAATCCCAGCCAAACGATTGGCGACAATTACTCTAAAATTAATAATTAAAGGTCTCAATAAGAGACAAGTAAATCATTAGAAAACCAGTTACGTCTGCCCCAGCAATTAAAGAAAATGAATTACAAACAAATGCTGAGTACACGCTCTGATAAATCTAAAGCACACATAATGAATACAAAAATAAATCTATCGGAGAGTGCACATGAGTACAAAAATATTAAAAGTGGTAAACACTTTAGCAGAACGAAAGTATTGCTCACCTGTAATTTTAAAAGGGATAAATTTTATCTTCCTGCTGACAACTTATAAAATTACAAAAAAGAACAATTCTAATTTCTGCTTTTAGAGATATTAAAAATGAAATCTCCACCTGTGGCAAATTAGACGATAAATGCTCCAGCCAAAAGATTTTCGGAGGTTTGCAAAAGCGCAAACACAGTGTTTACAAATTAATTAATGAATACTAAAACATTTACAGGTAAGCATATAAAATGCACACTTGCCAAAGCATTTATAAAAAGTTTTAGGCATAAAAATATAAAACTCACTCATCACTCTCCAATAAACAAAAATTGAAAGTAACTTGGAATCTTAAAACTAAGATTCCAAGACACACTACAAAATGCTAGAAAATATGTCAAATATTAAATATGAGGCTAAATAGATTACTTAAGCTTATTGATACATATTTATGATTAGACTGAGTGGAGATTTAATGAGAATTAATTTACCCTGGGAAGAATAAAAAAAATAGTTACCTTTTGATAAAACAATGTTCACGTAGAGTGTGCACTATTATTTTAGTTCATTTCAAGTTCTTTAGACAATGGCAAGGTAGAGGTAAAGAGGTTATGACTTCTTCTAGATGTTTAAGGCATTACTGGAGCAAATTTGGAAGTTAGGGATCCGCCTTTTGTTAGGTTAGCAAGCCATTCTGTTGGTGATAGCACGTATAGTATTTGTCATCTTGTTGAAAGCGAAATGATTTAATAACAGCTAATTTCCTTTAAGAATTTAAATGTCTGAACTGATATAAACTTTCACTTGAGAAACAGTTTGTCTAGTGAAGAATAATGAATTAACTAACTGTCCAAATTTTTGGGGCTATTTATACCTTGTTCCATTTCCCGCGAAACACTTTCCTTGTTGTTGAATGCTACACCTAAGGCAGGACAAATATTAATCTCCAGCTCAATCTAATCTAAGAATT
Organism: Epiperipatus broadwayi; assembly: GCA_028023455.1. Taxonomy (NCBI): domain Eukaryota; kingdom Metazoa; phylum Onychophora; class Udeonychophora; order Euonychophora; family Peripatidae; genus Epiperipatus; species Epiperipatus broadwayi. Next base: position 629,124 of record JAQFVV010006486.1, read on the forward strand.
CTACCCAGGGATTATTGAAATGAAAACAACTACATAAAAATCAAATCTCTGCCTTTAGAATTAATTTACAATAATTAAAATAAAAGCAACAGGAGTGTAATTAACTAGCCAGCTTGTTTTTAATAATCAAATTGATTTAAAAACAAGCGGTATAAGAAAATTATTTTAAAATAAATCGATCAACATTGAAATGATCCATTTTACAGATAAACGCATGTGTATTTTGATACATGTACTCTTTTTAAATAATAATGAAAATTTAACCTTAAACGTTTAATGAAAATTAAAAGCTTATTTTTTTTTTCATTTTTTTTTTTTTTAATAACACCATTGAATCAGATTTCAATCAGGTTCAACTGCCTCAAAACATGATCAAAAAAAAAAAAAACCTTCCTGTAACTTTTTTTTTTAAAACTATAAACACTTTAAAAATATTTTTAGAAATTCAGCCGAACGTTTGCCTCACACTCATGAAAAACAAAACAATATTTCATTTTAAACATTTTCCATTTTCATAATCTGTTAACAAAATCTTTTTTTATTTTTATTAAAAACAATCCATCCGATTGCTAAATGCTGAACCCTTAACTTTTGTCTGGCAGTTCTTTTGCTCCTTTTACTAACTTACTGAAATAAGTTCCTTTCCCTCTCTTATATTTTCTTAGCTTATATAATTTTCTCTTGTCTCTTTCTCGTTCTGCTCTATTTTCTAGATTATATAACAGAATTTTTTTCTTAACGAAACTTCCCAATTCTTCGACCTTTCCTACTTTATTTTCAAGTATATCAACACTAGCAAAGGGAAAAATTTTATCTTCTACCCCTTTTTCAAATGTTTTAAATAAGATTGTTTTATAGATGGATTCTATTTCAGCTTTAAAATCATATTTTTTAATCTTTTTTCTAACTCTTTTCTTCTTTTCAAATTCATATTCAACACAAACAGTTATTGAAAACAATTTATTTTTAGTTTCATGCGGAGGGTCTTCTACCTGCTTTTCTGTCTTTACCTCATAACTTTCTTTTATTTCTTTATTTACATTTACTAAATTTTCCACCACACTTTCTACTTGTAACCCTTCTGTGCTTATTTCTAACTTTATTTCCACCTTTTTTGGCCTAGCACAAACCTGTGCTACCTTAATTTCTATATCTTTTATGACCTCAAACCTTTTTCTACTTCCTGAGTTTCTTCTACTTTTTCTGTTATTTCTCCCCTCATCTCTCTCATTTCTCTAATCATTTCTCACTGGTCCAGCTTGATCTCACTAAGTTCTTCTTTCATTTCTATCATCATCTTCATCATCAACCTGACATCTGACTCTTCTTTTTCAACTATTCCCATTTTCGCACCTGACTAAATTTGCAATACTAACTTCTAAAAAAAATCTAAAAATCTAAAAGCAAATAAAACACTATTTACTGTTTTCTATAAATTATTTCATAACAAAGACGAACTATATTTAACTCTTCAAAAAAAAAAATTAACTCAGACAGACTTTTTAGAAAATACTCTTTTTACTGTTCTAAATTATTTTGTTAAAAAGAAGACGAACTATATTTAACTCTTGAAATAAAATTACTCCGACAGACTTTTCGAAAATACGCTTTTTACAGTTTCTAAATTATTTCATTAAAAAGAATATGAACCCCATTCTACCAACTGATCCAAAATACATGCAATAATTAACCAAAACCAAACCTCCACCTACTAAATCTTGCCTCTTATACCTGAAATCTTTCTCAATTGTCTAACAAAATCCCATGTGGGCTTGAAAACTTGAAGCCCTACGTTGGTAGCACTAAAATTATCATCCTATCTACCGATACTCAATCCTTTCTGAAACAGAGGGCGCCACCAGATCACTACATATCTGGAAAATTTGTTTACTGTGATCAGAATAGATGATGATGATGGTTTGTGCTGACTAGACTCAGGGCAACACAAGAGATCTTAAATTGTTTAGACAATTGAGACAAAAGCACAAAGACAAACGTCAGCCAATTTAAGTTTAAACAAATTCTAAAATTTTATTAAGAGAAAATAAATTATGAAGTATAATTTATTGACACAATAAATAGGGTTAACTCAGGTGTGTACCAGAAATATTAAGGAAAAGCTATGACAGACCGACTGATCTTCTAATAAACGAATTATAAAGAGAGGAAGTAAATTTTATTCAGCCAAGGATTCATACAAACATTGGTTTTCACTTTCAGATACTTAAACAATACGTCCCTGAAATAGATCAAAGAAACCAGCGCCAATGAGCTTTTCGAGGTCCAAAAACAATGTATTGGGCCCACGAATGTCATATGTCAGTATAAACTGCACCTATTATTATGTTTAAAATAACAGTGATTGACCCACCTCAAGAACAACCAAAAAATATGATTGAAAATGAAGGAAAACAATTAAAACTGGTGAATCCCAGCCAAACGATTAGTGACAATTACTCTAAAATTAATAATTAAAGGTCTCAATAAGAGACAAGTAAATCATTAGGAAACCAGTTACGTCTGCCCCAGCAATTAAAGAAAATGAATTACAAACAAATGCTGAGTACACACTCTGATAAATCTAAAGCACAAATAATAAATACAAAAATAAATCTATTGGAGAGTGCACATGAGTACAAAAATATTAAAAGTGGTAAACACTTTAGCAGAACGAAAGTATCACTCACCTGTAATTTAAAAAGAGATAAATTTTATCTTCCTGCTGATGACTTATAAAATTACAAAGAAGAACAATTCTAATTTCCGCTTTTAGAGATATTAAAAATGAAATCTCCACCTGCGGCAAATTAGACGATAAATGTGCCAGCCAAAAGATTTTCGGAGGTTTGCGAAAGTGCAAACACAGTGTTTACAAATTAATTATTGAATACTAAAATAATTACAGGTAAGCATATAAAATGCACACCTGCCAAAGCATTTATAAAAAGCTTTAGGCATAAAAATATAAAACTCACTCGTCACTCTCCAATAAACAAAAATTGAAAGTAACTTGGAATCTTAAAACTAAGATTCCAAGACACACTACAAAATGCTAGAAAACATGGCAAATATTAAATATGAGGCTAAATAGATTACTTAAGCTTATTAATACATATTTATGATTAGACTGATTGGAGATTTAATGAGAATTAATTTACCCTGGGAAGAATAAAAAAATAGTTACCTTTCAGTAAAACAATGTTCATGTAGAGTGCGCACTATTATTTTAGTTCATTTCAAGTTCTTTAGACAGTGGCAAGGTAGAGGTAAAGAGGTTCCAGCTTCTTCTAGATGTTTAAGCATTACTGGAGCAAATTTGGAAGTTAGGGATCCGCCTTTTGTTAGGTTAGCAAGCCATTATGTTGGTGATAACATGTATAGTATTTGTCATCTTGTTGCAAGCGAAATGATTTAATAACAGCTAATTTCTTTTAAGAATTTAAATGTCCGAACTGATATAAACTTTCACTTGAGAAACAGCTTGTCTAGTGAAGAATAATGAATTAACTAACTGTCCAAATTTTTGGGGCTATTTATACCTTGTTCCATTTCCCGCGAAACACTTTCCTTGTTGTTGAATGCTATGCCTAAGGCAGGGCAAATATTAATCTCCAGCTCAATCTAATCTAAGAATTCTACCCAGGGACTATTGAAATGAAAACAACTACATAAAAATCAAATCTCCGCCTTTAGAATTAATTTACAATAATTAAAATAAAAGCAACAGGAATGTAATTAACTAGGCAGCTTGTTTTTAATAATCAAATTGATTTAAAAACAAGCGGTATAAGAAAATTATTTTAAAATAAATCGATCAACATTGAAATGATCCATTTTACAGATAAACGCATGTGTATTTTGATACATGTACTCTTTTTAAATAATAATGAAAATTTAACCTTAAACGTTTAATGAAAATTAAAAGCTTAATTTTTTTCTTTTTTCTTTTTTTTTAATAACACCATTGAATCAGATTTCAATCAGGTTTTAATATATATATAAAATCAAAATTATCCCAAATCCAAAACTCAAGCAAACTAGCCAAGAAATATAAAATCTACAACAGAACCATTAGTTGTGTTGTAGATTGATTTTATTTTCTTGACAGATTTGTTTGAGTTTGGGATAATTTTGATTATATATTGACTAGTTTAGCTTTATGCTTTTAATATATATATATATATATAAAAAATATATATATATATATATATATATATATATATATATATATATATATATATAGAGAGAGAGAGAGAGAGAGAGAGAGAGAGAGAGGGAAAGCCAAGGGGGTAGATAAAAAATAAAATTTATTTAACTAGGTCATGTTGTATGATGTTTTCGTTTGTGTGAAGTTTAGATATTATAAATGTATTATTCAATGAGATTAAATAGTTTAGAAGGTTTAAAATGGAGTAAATCTTTTGAAGAAAAAAAGTCAATTCAGTATTTAGATATTAAAGTTACACGTAATAAAAAGAAATTAGATTATTGTATGGTAATAAAAGATATTGAAAAAAGAGGATATATTCCTTGGTATTCAAATGTGCCAATTGCACATAAATTATCCAGTTTAAAATCATTTTTATTTAGGAATAATAAATTATGTAAATATAGTTCTGATAAAATAAGTAAACATAAATGTATTTATTATGGATTTGTTAAATGTTGGATATGATCATAAATTAATTTATAATATTGTTACTAAGTTTAATAATAATAGAAATATTTTAGATGCTATAGATATTGATAAAATAAAATATACTTGGATATCAATACCATTTATTTGTAATGAACAGGTTAAATTTATAAAACAGATATATAAAAATAATATTTCGAGTTGCATTTTATACTACTCCTAATTTAAATAGATTAATAAATAATTCAAAAAATAGGTGTGGTATTTTAAAATCAAAGTTGTGCAATATATAAATGGCTATGTTTTTGTGGAAAGGCATATATTGGGGAATCTCGATGTACATTGGAGAAAAGATCAAGGGAGCATTTGTTATTATATAAACGAGTGCAAAAATCAAGACAAGAGAATGTTAGAAATGATGATGTATCACCATCAGTATTTTTTGATCATAATGTAACATGTAATTATGTTTTTGATTTTGATTTTAATAAAGTTAAAATTCTGTGTATTGAAAGAAATAATAATAAACGCAAAATTAAAGAAGCTATGTTAATAAAAAGTGAAAAGCAACAGTTGATAAATAGACAGACAGCCAATATAAAAATTAATGAATTGTGGGAAAATTGATGTATGACGTATTGCTTTTGTTTACATCTTCGTAACGGTTTGAAATTTCTAATACAATTTGCAGTTCTAGTTTTCGACAACGACTACATTTAGATAGTTGAAATATTTGTACTTTCTTATCTAAATTGGTATATATTTGTTTAAAATATTGTTCACTCCAACCAGTATTAATTATTGTATTGTTTTGAATAATTAGTATATATATATATATATATATATATATATATATATATATATAGAGAGAGAGAGAGAGAGAGAGAGAGAGAGAGAGAGAAAGAGAGAGAGAGCGGGAGCAAAGAGGGGTAGATAAAAAAATAAAATTATATTTATAAACTGAGTTCATGTAGTATAAGTAAGATACTTAAAAATCAAAAGATATAGAATTTTCTGGTTTTTGTACATGTCAAAAACATGATTGAAATTGATATTTCTCTTATTTTATCTAAGAAAAAATACAAGATGATCAGAAAAAGATTAAATAATGTTTATATATTAATATGGTAAATTCTATTTAGTTTTTTTTCATTTTGGAGGCTCTGAAGTTTTCTAGTGCTAAAGTAAATACAAAGAGCAGTAGCAACAATTTAGATAGAATTTAACAAAATGAATATTGCTCAAAGTAAAGATGACATTAACTTTAATAAATGTATTCTAATTTTCCATAATCTGACAGATACTTTCCAAAGCAATAATCTAAGCCAGAGAAAGATAGTAATATAAAGAATCTTACAAAAACTACCTAACTGCAAAATGTTAGTCATTAAGTAGTGGGCAATATAAATTGTTTGGCTTCAAATGTTAAAATAAGAATACTTCCCAACTTTATTCTGACACTGTAGAAAGATCAAAAAACATAAAAAGTGCTTTTCTAGTTTTTTTTTCTTCATATGTCATAGCATTGTCCAGGAGGTGAACCCGCAACAACTGTCTGCCACCAATTGCATGCTTGCAAGGCAGCTGCGCAGACCTCTCGGCTAACAACAGCTTGACAATACTTTTTTAGTTGACTTTATTTGAAATAGTGAAATCCATTTAAAACTACATCTATAATAAATTTTACTACAAAGAGATTTTCCTAAAACGCTAAGTTTAAGAGGTAAGTAAAAAGGGTTTAAATTGTTAGTTAGGCAATATACTTAAAATATTATCTCATATTTAATTTATTTGATTCTAATAAAATGAATAAAGCAGTTTCAAATTCTAAACAACAGACTTATTACAGATCCTGAATCTTCCTCTCTTGTTAATAAACTATAATCTAAATGAATTTGTGATTCATTAAGATTAAGGCTTCCATATATATATAAGATTCAGTTTAACAATCATTTCTAGAATTTGAATATTTAACGTTTAAATCCAAATTTCAAAAAAAGTTAAATGATGGAAAGTATCTAGCACTCTTTTGAATTACTAAAAATGACAGAAGAAACAGATTACCATAATTTTCCAAATGTTAATAAATATTAATTGAAAATAAAATATTATGAATATATATATGTGTGTGTGTTTGCTTTTGGTGCATAAAATTTAAAAAATGAACTATTATAAGCTAATGAATAATTCATATTTGATTATCAATCATTTATCACTTTGTGGAACTGCCATATTATCTGATCTGATTATTCTGTGATAAATTGTATTTGCTTGAATTCCTCAAAAACCATAGATTCATAAACTGATCGAATATTTAATAATTCAATGTATTCATTAATTCAACAGAAAACAAGAAGCGTTTATAATGTTTAAGTAAACAGAAAACTAGAATGATCTAAACTATTGATCTCTTATCATGTATAAAGCCGAGTAGACGCTGTTATTGCAAACTGTAAGCGTGACCATTAACTTGGATTCAGGCGAGAGAAAAATCAAATCTAAACTGAAAAAACAACTGCTGTGATAAGGTTGATTAAATATATACCATAGATATAAAATAATTCTCCAAAGTTGTAGATATAAAATAATTCTCCAAAGTTGCAAATTAATATAATTGCATTTTAAAAATTCCAAAAGAATATAAGATACATTATCCTGGTTTAAATTTAGGATGAGTCAAGGACTTACTAGTTTTGAACTCACAAATATGATATCTTCCTTAATTCATTTTAATATAATTTTCTTTACTTTTGTTTAATACTTTACATGTATATATATTTAGAAAGTTCTATTAACTGTCAACAAAAATTCTCCACTGACATTATCAAAATAACACATCAATAAAACTTTTTATTTTAGAATAAAGGTTAATGAATAGATATTGTTACCTTTTTTTTTTTACAATATTTATTTCCAGTTTTATATTTGCATTAATTCTGTTGTATAAATCAGATTTCTGTTTGATTGCTCTTAATTTCCTACATGTATAAATGACATTTAGTTAAGGTCGAGTTATATATATATGTCAAATCCATTGAAAGCGAAGTTGGGCTGGTTGCTTGGAAGGCAGCTATGCTAACCACTAGGCCACCAACGCTTGACCCGTTCAGGTAGAGTTGTAGTAAGAAAATAGAAAAACAGCAAAATGCCTAAACTTCCAATTGACAGACGATGCAATGCAGTGCTGCCACAGTGTTATGATATAAATGTGTTTAACTCATTTTGAATTTTGATGTTTATTTTATGCAAAAATAATAATGTTTGTTGAGTTTGACAGTCAACCAATTAGTGCCTGTTTGATGATAGAGACAGTGAGAAAGTGAAGATGTCAAATGTTTTGTTTTCTTAGAATAACAAAAAAGTTTACAAAGGTTTTGAGTATATGACTTATATATATACATGCTTATTGGCCTATTTACCTTAATATTCAAGATATTTTTACAATGATATAAAAAAATAAATTATAATTATTATCCATTGTTGTGGATTTGTCTTAAGCTTACCTTCAAAAATGGATTTGTCCAACTTAGAATTTTTTAGACCAGTAACAGACTACAATACTCCTATCCATGAAACAAAAATAATATAAATAAATAGTCAATGGCACAAACATGCCAAACATAGAACTAGGTTAGTAAATCTGATTATTTACAATAGGCGAGCTGATTAAAAAACTAAAGTCCATTTGAAAAACAACCAGACAAGAGTGAGCCTGGAATTACTTTAGCAATAATTTCATGTTGTCCATTATTTTCTAGAATGCAAGCTAGCATTCTCAATCTCATCAGATAATTGATAGAGGCAAATAGTATCAGACCTAACATAAAATAAGCCAAGATGGCTAAAAGTATTCGGTTAATTTAGAAGGAATTACATTTCTCCAACCCAAATTTTGCCAATTACTGCCAATCATAACCAGGTGACAATTTTCTTTAAATATTGCAAATATGGTAGTATTATAAATAGATTCAATATGTAATTGTACTTCATTTATTATCTGAGAACATCATCTCTTTCCATACTTGTAGGAAATATATATACATACCTCAAAAAATTGATGCAATTGACAGATTCTTTTAAATATATTGATTAGATTTTCATCATTTATTAATTCTAGTCAATTAAACAAGAAACAGAAAAAGGATAGGTAAAAAAATATTTGTACACATAACACTGTTATATATATATATATATATATATATATACACACACACACATTTAATATTTTCACTGTTGTATGATAAAAATAAAGTTTCATTTAAGTTATACCATGTATTATTTTGTTTTCATTTTTAATATTTTAATGAAATAATATTTATCCTTGCCACAATCAAGGTTTTAATGAAGTCTGTTATATCAAAAGTAATAATTGAGCTTGAAGTAAAGAACAATCATCTTATATATATATGTGATGGTTAATCATTTAGAATAGGTGAATTAACAGAAAAAATTTACTTCCTTCTGTTTTACAATTAATTGATTTTAAGTTGATTTTAATAAAATAAATAAATGATTTCTGCAAGACTGGAATATGTTGGGCTTCATCGGATTTATTCAAACCACCCAGTCTTTTCAATATTTCTATAGACTCTCTTATAGTTCTTAAATCATATTCCAGATTAGCTAGTATTTTAATCTTTTTAAAATCAAGGGTGTGATCAATTTCTAAAAAAATTGCAATGTAGAAGTTGATGTAATCAACTTTTCATTGAAGGCATTTTTATGTTTCTTAATTCTGACACTAACATGTCTGTTTAATCAATCTACATAATTTCTTGGGCACTATAAACATGAAATTTCATAGACACCTTGGTATTCTAAAAGCACTAAGCATCACATGATCACTATCTCATACTAGCACACAATTGTTTATAAACAAGGCAAAACTCTCTCCATACAGTAGTGCCACCCTGTGCTAAACAGAGTAATCAATGGATGCCAAAAGGCTTGTGCGTAAAATCCCTATCTAATGCCTATTCATCCAATATTCCCAGACTAGTTTCTGGCTTGTGGCCATCGTCAGTGAGGAGCTTTGGATCTGAGAGCCCTGCACCTGCTCTCAGATCCAAAGCTCCTCACTGACGATGGCCACAAACCCAGAAACTAGTCTGGGATATTGGATGAGTAGGCATTAGATAGGGATTTTATGCATAAGCCTTCTGGCATCCATTGATTACTCTGTTTAGCACAGGGTGGCACTACTGTATGGAGAGAGTTTTGTCTTGTTTATTCTAAAAGCACTTAGTCTTTAGGTTTATGGGAAAAAATTACCATTTTTCTTTTTTGTTTGCTGGTGAAAAATGTAATCTTATTATCGAAATTAGATAATCTTTTACTGATTTTATCAATGATTCCTTTAATATGAGGTAAAATAATTCTATAATTAGTTGAGTTGTCAATTTTATCATCATCTTTTTTCTTTTTAGTATCAATATTATATAAAGTTTTATATATGTTTTTATTTTAAACATTAGAGAATAGAATATTTTTAGTTAGTGATATTTCTTGAGTAAGATGATCTTTATTGGACAAATTATAAGCTCTCATCAAAAGATTTTTTTGCCCCAGAAAATGTATGGGTAAGATAATGATGAGAATTAAAATTGAGATATCTGTATGTATGGATGGATTTTCTGTAAACAGATATTGATAAAGTGTTATCATATTTTTTAGCAATTAAAACTTCTAGAAAAGAAAGTGTTTGTTATTTTCAAATTCCATATTAAACTTAATATTTGAATGTCAAATATTAAGAAAAAAAAGGTAACGTATTTATATCCTAAGGTCATATAACAAATACATCATCCACATATCTGAGCCAAATGAAAAGTCTCTTACCAACTGCATTTAATACTTGATTCTCAAAATTATTCATGCAGAAATCAACAATTACAAGTGATGATGAAGAGCCCATAAAAAGGCCTTTAATTTATTTACACTTTTGAAAATCATAAATAAAAAAATCTATTTTCAAACAATGTTTTGTCAATGGAATAGTAAAGTCAGATAAATGATTGTATTGAGCTATTATAGATAAAATTTCTTCAACAGGAATACTATTTAACATAGAAGAAACATCAAAATTAACCAATAAATCACTTTTAGCTAACTTTTAAGTTTTTAATAATTGAAACAAAATGAGCTGAATGTTTTAATTCTGAATGGAATGTTACTTGTAAATAATTGTGTTTGGATAAAAACTGAGCCAGTGAATGGGTCTGAAAACCTATAGCACACACAATTGATTTTAATGGTATGAAGAATGGCAGCAATTTATTAAAATAGACTAAGATTAAATTGCCTAAAAATATGAATATTTCAATTTATTATCTGAATGCTAACTTGACAATAAATTAAAGATATTTTATTGATGTATTTTAAATATTGATTGAGTTCATGTATATATATGATAACTAATTTAGCTATGTGCACTTATAGTTGTTTCAGCATTGTTTAGGTGTTGACTGTTTTTATGTATTTATATCTATAAACTTATCTAGTCTTGAGTACACCTGGGTCTCTTTTTATGTGGACTTATTTAACACGATTTTGAAGTTACGCGATTCGTGTTTCATTGGAAGTCGATTTCCAATAATGCGCTATTACTTTAAATAATAAATTTCGCGCACTTATGTTATATTGAAAGTAATAGCACATTATTGGAATTCGACTTTCATCTTAGTAATTTCAATATTTTCAGTGCTTTATAATAGTAAGATTTTATGCAATAATAAAATTAAAATCATGATTTCCACATTTTATGTATACACATATTAAATTTTACAAGATTATAATGTAAATTTGTTCAAACATTGTGCATGTTAATTTTGCATTTTAAATCACATTCTGTTTTTGCTTTTTAAAAAAGAATGTAATCAATTATTATTTTTTTATTAATGACACTAATCATTAACGTGCTCTTAAATTCCAACGAGAGCTAAATGGTTCTATGTTTGGATATCGCGAGCTTCGTAAACAATTAATAAAATCATCATCTCAAAGATTAATTACTAATTATGTTGTCACCAGAAAATCATAATAATTAAAACGTGTATTAAAAAATGTAAATTACTGTACTGTAAATTATGCATAAAAATATATTATTTTGAATAAAATTAAATATTTTATTTAGAAAAGTTTGTCTTGTATCAATTTTTTTCAAATTTGAAATTTTTTATTAGTCATATTTTATTTCCTTATTTTTTTTTGTGCGAATTTTAAAGTAATTTTACATTGGTACTTTGCTTTTACGCGAATTTTGAAAAATCACAGACCGCATCCCCCCTTTTTCAATGTAAGTTACATCTATTTTTATGCAATTTCATTTGCGCGTGTTTTTTGAGGAACCTATCTATTGCGTAAAATGATACCCAGGTGTATTAATGACTTTATTATCTAAGTAATACATAGTTTCAGTAGAATTTGAAAGTTATAATTAATTATTTATTAGTTGGTTTTCAAAACAGGTTATATTTGACTGTTTAATGAGATTTATTTAAACTTCTTTAAATTAATAATTGCACTCTCTTTAGTCAAGTTGCAAACTTTAGTGTCTCTATAAACATATTGGAGCACAGATAAAGATAGATATCCACCTTTATTATAAAAAGGAGGTTGCCTTGACTACAGATTGAGATTGTTATTAAAACTGATAAATGTTGACTTCTTACATGTATTTATTTATGCTAAATGCTTCTTCAGAACTCAAAAACCTAGACTAACATAGCCTAGATTTTGTTTAGGCATTTTTATCTATGTTCATTTATATGCAAAAAACGCAAATTGCTGTACGTATATCTATATATAAAAAGTAATAAAATTCCAGTAAATGACCATATTTTAAATTAAAAAAAAAAACAGATTGTCACATCAATTATGCTTTAAAATAAGAAAATTTTAAAAGTACAATTTTTTTTAAAAAAAATCTTAATTTAATAATAAAAAAGTTATTTATTTATTTTTTGCAAAAATCACGCAAAATGCAATCGTTGCTTAATAGAATATAGGAGTTTCATTATCACTTTTAGTGGTACCCCTAAATTAAAAAAATAAAAGAAACACAAAACAAAAGTATTTAAGAATGATATAAATTCCCATGTTCTCTGCTTTTACTTTTGAGTGGCATTTTGTACCCATTAAATTAGTCCATCAGCAGCAAATTTGTGAATCTCATCTCTTTCTTGTTTTTATTTTTTTCGTGATTATGTTGTAATTTAATTTGTTTGTTTATTTTTTAATATTATGCATTATTCCTTTAAATATATATAGTCAGCCATGTTTATCAAATAAATTAAGTCTATTCAAAATTTTTTTTTCATTTCATTTGGAGAATTGACTGAATTTTTAAAAAATATGTTAAAATTTTAAAGACATTTACTGTCGATTATTAGCAGTTTTTATTCCAATATATTCATGATTCATTTTCATTCTTACACCACATAATAGATTTTTTTTTATTCTTCATTTTAATTTCTGATGATAAATATTTATGCTTATCAAATGGACTGATAGCTAATCTATCATTTACATAAACTGCAACAGAAATAAGACCCATCATTGTTTTGAAACACTCTTGTGATTGTTTTTCATAATTTTATTAAACTTCTTGTTTAAACAATACAAATCTTTATTCAATGTACAAACTTTTACAGAGTATGGTATCCTTCAGGAACCTTCAGATTCGTTTCATTTCACTGTACAAAATACACTTGTAATACCAACTTTCACCAAAAAATAATCTTTATCAGCCATCAGCACAAACATCATTACAACTGATATAGAATATAATTAAATATCTCATTGTAATAAATGACACTTTTTGGCTCACAACTATATACAGATAATCTTGCTTTATGATCTTTTTTTTTCTAATTTTTCAGTTTTTTTAAAAAATATTTGTCTTCGGCTTCTTGATTTACCCATTATTATTATTTTTTCCTAGTGATTATTTTGTCTTATTAACTGTACCATTTTTTATTTTATTTTGTATTTGCAATCTCTTTAAACTTATAACCAGTATACATTATATAGTAGTTCCTTTTATATATACTTTTTAAAAAACTTTATATTCAGTATTTTGTATTTCAATCTCAGCTTTATTTTCCAGTTTAGTTTCTCAGTTATCCTTAATATTTTCTATAGCAACCATTCATTCATTGATTTACAGCTAGTTCTTGTTATTTTCTAGAACTTTTTAAAACTTCAAAACTGACAATATTACTGCCTTTGACTTTTAATTTCATGAACTGCAGATCATAATAAATGCATACCTTTTGTTTAGATATTTCTAATTTTTTGATTGTTTCAAAACCCAAGTAGAGCATTATATTTAAAAACTATATTTTGAATTATCATTTTTTAGATATTCATAATCCTGCAAATGTTTTATCTATTGTTTTTGAAGAATTCCAGATGATCAACTTTCCTATAACTTGTATTTTTCCTGCACGATTGAGTTCCATGATAGAGTGGTGACTAGTTAAAAATCTATAAATCACAATTCAGCTCTTCCAGTATTTAAACATCATATTACAAGCAAAAAATCACTCAATCATTTTTTTACTACATTCATTTTAAATTTTATTAAAATGTACATCTTGTGAAGGCAGTTCAAGTGGTTTCTCAGTATGTTTAATTTCTATTGTCCTATATTTTCAGATTCTCTTCTTTGTTTAATTTTTAAATGCACATGACACAAACATTCAACTTATCATAACTCTTTTCTTTCAATTTTATCCTTTCCCAACAAACTTCCACATATTTTAAATTCAAGATATGATTGATGCCAGTTCTCAGTTCTCTTCTACAAACAAAGATACTATTTTATACCATTTGAAGATAATTTACATAAAATTGCATATATGTGACTCATTACTTCTACATTCAGATAAAATCTTATTTTTGTAAGTAACATTAGATAAAAAAAATTTTTAATTAATATCAATAGTTATTATTTTTTAAATATATAACTTTTTAAAAAATACTTTTTTTAATTTTTATTTAGGAAAGGGGGGAGGGATAAATAAATTTTTAAAGTTAGATCCATTTGTTAAATTCTTTTTAAGCACCTCTGTTTATAAGTATAATTTTAAGATTTTTTTATCCAGATATTTTACAATTAAAATTCGGCTGCAAATAATAGCAAACTATAGTTGATATAAAATAATCAAGGGTTAGTGGCTTGGATGTAATTTCTAGTTACATGCTATGAAGCTGAGTGTGGTATTCATTTAATGAATTTTGCCCAGATTAGTTGTTTCTTATCTTAATGAAACAATATTATTTATTGTTTTATTTAAATCTTTTTCCAAAATTTCTACATTATAAATTTCTCAAAATTGAAATTTCTTATAATTTCTCACAAATATATTTAAAAAGATTAACTCAGGTTTTTTTTTTTTTTTTTTACAATATTCTGTGTCTTATCTGTCTTCGAAAATCTTTGTAACTATTTTTTTCTTTCATTTGTTTAAAACCTACTTTTTACTAAAATTCTGAAAAAATAATTAGGTTAAATATATATATAATTTTTAGGAGTTTGGAATATAAACTGTTGATTTCATTTTATTAAACAAATGATAAATTAATTGTTTTTTAGTTTACTTATATTTATAAATAATTTTATTGAAAAACCATATGTAATAATGATACAATTATAAATCAAAAATAATAGTTATCCATGTTAGTCAGGCAACCAAATGTTCTGATGTGGTCATTGGTGTTGTTTAATCCAGCTTAATCAGGCTCCATGTGTTGTCAAATAAAAATCTGGATGAGATTATTCTGTCCTTATGGCAAAATTTCTTCAGCTTGGAGATGAATGTGTTTTCAGGCTTGGGATGAGGAAAGGTAAACTTGTTGTGACATCTGGCCATCCAGATGGCACAAGTGAGAAAGGTTGAGAGTCTTGTGTTGACATAATCCCTGGACAGGAAGCAGCATTTGATATTTAAGATTTTGTTCAGGGAAATGTGGCAGTAGTGAGTAATGAAAGTTCTGATTTTGTCATATGCTGGGCAATAATTTATCATATGATCAAAGGTTTCACAGGTTCTATGGCAGTTGTGACATGTAGGATCTATATTCTTGAGAAATCTCCTGTAGTGCAGGAACCAGTTCATCTGGAGTAAATTCAGGTTGATTTTTACTAAAAAGTCCAGGAACCTTGGCTCCAGCTTGAGATGCCTGAAAAACCTGGTGACCACCTGATTGTTACCACCGAGGTAAGGAATGGTAGAGTTTTGTGTGGGAAATAGCAGGTTATGAGCATCCCAAATAGAGATTTTTTGTCTGAATACTAGGGTAGAGTGGCCATTATGAGCGAAAAGGTAATCAAGTATCTGATTTAGCCAGATTATCTTTGAAGGTGAAGGTCTGTCTGATGAAATGACTGGTTGTTCCATTACAATCTGGGGAAATTTCTTTGGGAGGATGTGGATCAGAGAGTGGTACTTTTGATAATATATAGAAAAAGTTGCGTGCAATGATATACCATTATTTTTACTATGTCTCTGCATGCATTCAATTACTATGGTTGCTGTTTTACCATTCCACAAAAGCCGTGCACAGATTCATTTGATTTTTGTGTTGAAAGTCTTTGTCATGTTAATTATGGGTAGATAGTAGCTAATCTTTGCCATTACCTTGATAATGAGGAGAAAGATTTCCTTGCAGTTTACTTATATGTGTTACCATATTATTCTTATCATAATATTGCAATTAAAAAATAATTTATAATAATAAGCATATATTTGTTTTGGTATTTTTTTTTTATAAAATTGAACATAAATTTTGTAAGCATATCAAAACATTGTAAAGGCTTAACAAATTAAATAATTCCAATACATACATATTAGACATACTGTCCATGTTTGCAATGGCAGAATTCTGTACCTTTAACCAATGGGGGAGAGGATGATTGCAACAGCAGAATGCCATATTGAGACTCTTAATACAGCATTCTACCATTGCAAACACAGGTAGCAGGTCTAATACGTAAGAACCATAATTTCATTCTTTTGCTTATCTTATCTTTTTTTAATTATTTATTGTCATCCTATTTAAAGTATTTTCTTGCTTGATCACAACATTTATCATTTAGATGTGTCTAAATAAATTTGTAGTCCCAAATTTGAAAATTATTAAGACCTGTTAAATTTTCTGCATTCAAGTCAGTACTGATACTATTATTAATTTTATTAATTAAATTTATTATTATAAGAGATTCTTTCATATATAATTTTTTATGTTAAATGAATCTTTAAAAAAATATTTCTTCTTTACATTTTTAGCAATGTTTTTTTTTTATTCAATTCAATTCACTGACAGTTTCGAATGCCTAGCAATCTTTTTTAGAAGTATTATTTTCATTCCTACTTATTTACATAAATAAATGGAAAAAAAAATTAGACAGTCAAAATTATCATATAATTGAAATGAATAAAAAGCATTATTAAAAGTGCAAAAATGAAATCAATATTTAAAAATATATATATTTATTAAATGAATATAATTTTTTTAAATTTTTTTTTCTTTCTTTTCAGCTAAATCTAAATAAATAAATTGTTGAAATAATAATTATAATTCTAGGGTTTGTTTTAAAGAAGTCCATGACCACAGCAGTTTCTCTAGAATGTTTTTTTTTTACTTTATTCAGCTAAGAATTGATCCAAGAATTTTTATCTTTTGAATAAAGCATTCCATTGCTGTGTTATAACACACTAGGAAAGCAGGAGACTCAAAATTTATATGTTTTGAATCAATTGGCAAGTAATGAAACAAACGTTTTCATTTATTAAATGAATGGAATTGTTGGGATCAACCTGACACATGAGTATTCAAACATCATCTAACTTTCAAGGCTGCTAACCATAGGGATCATTTTATTTATAATAAACATAAATCTTATTGTTAAATTTATTTTATTTCATTAAAATAATAAAAATAAACATTTAATTAAATTACAAAATAAATTATGTGTGTTGTGATCTCTGCTTAAAAACAGGTCCAATAAGTAGGCAGTAGACTAATATGATCAAAAAATAACACTTGATTGTTGTTAGTCCAGTTTTTGTTTTATTTTTGGCAACTTTATCTACCTCTTTTTTATCAACATGTTACAATGTTTATTAATTTTCACAGATTTGTTTTATATATATTGTTTACATCTTATCAGATCATTTTATACAAAGTCTATTTTGCATTAAATAAAAAATACTATTCCATTATATCAATATTAACTTGTCATATTATACAAAATTAATAAATATATGAATTCATAGACTAAATATTAAACTTTAATTTTTTTGTGTGAAAAAATATCTCTTTTGGAGATACAGTAATTGTTAGTGTTAAGTAATATTGATTTATATCAACAATTTCATGTGATTTTCTGAGCTCCTCGTTACTCATATGCTTCCAAGAGTAATTTTATTCATCCTACTTTAGAGCCATCTATAAAAACCCTGAATAATCAAATGATGTCAACTGATGTTTTATATATAAAATTCCTATTTTCTCTGTTGTCTGATTGGTGAATGTATGTTTGCTCATGTCAAATTCACAACCAATTAAAAAAACTTATTATGTTTGTCCACATTACAAAGAATATTTTATGCAAAGGAAGTAATTCTGGAATTAATAGTTCTCCATAATATTGTCAAGTTCTCATATCAAATATAAAAGGTATATTTAAAATTTTTAATTTTAATTTAGAGGCTTAATTTAATTATTAGCAAGTAATTTCACAAAGCAAAAAAAAAATTGCTAAAACCATGTATGGATTTTCAGACTGGCTAAAAACTAAACCTGCCATTAATAAACTATAATACAAAAACAAACAGGTACATTTATCACAATTATTCTTAAACATTCATTGACCTCAAGTTTTCTTGACAAGGTAAAACAATCACATAACACTGCCAGAATCAAAGTACTGAATGAAATTGTGCGGTACAAGTATGCCTATTTAATATGTAAATGAGGCACAATTAGATATTCTATTTTCAGACAATGGAACAAACAAATTCTTTTTGAAAAGAGTTATTAAGTTTAAATTTATCACATTTATTTATGAAATATTAAAAAGTTTTGTTGAATTTATATTAATTTTTTAAAAAAAAATTGTTAAAGCAACTAATTAAAAAAAACCACAACCTTTATTATCTGGGTACATCTGTTTGTAATATATTATCTATATCCCCAAACCAGTTTGTAGCTTTTACTTTGATTAGGAGAACTTAAAATTCAAAACTAGAATCAATGAATTTTTACAAGTAATTGTCTATTAATTCAAATAATTCCAGTTTTGAAATCTAATTCTTTATCAATGAAAGAAAAAGATAAAAATCAGACTGAGGATATGGATATTACAGCACTAAGTTATCTGATATCCATTAATTACTCAATCTTGCATAAGATGGTGCTGGGTCGGATTGTTTAACATTTTTTATGATAAACTTTAACCTTTCCCTTAATTACATCTTCCCTATGTCATACCTTTATAACTAAGTGCATGCAAACATTGTGGAACTTAAATGATATCAAACATAGGAGTGTATAAACATATCTATAAACCTTTTGAAACTTTGATTTAATATATGTTTTGTTAAGAGATAATATAAAATAGTATTGATGATGACTATATATATATATTTGATCGCAATATCCTTGACAAGTTTATTTGGAATCATAGAACCTGCTTTTATAAAAATCATTTAACTACGCACACTTACTTACATGTGTATGACTGAGGAGAAATGTTTGCTATTAATTGAAAAAAAAATTATTTGGGTTTTTTTTTTTTTTTTTGCGATCTTAATTATTGCCCATTACTTACATTTTTGTCCGTATTATTATGTAATTGTTTACACTGAAAAAAAAAGATATATGGTTTTATTGTTCTGAAGTTCATAAAAAGTTTGGCGCCAGACCTGCGATTCCAAATCGGGTGTTCTATTAACTGCGCAAGGTGTATGCTGTCATTAAATATAACATGAATATTAATATGCATGAGCTGGTATGCAAGATTCATGATATTTTTTTTCTGATTCTAAGAACAATATTACAACAAAGTGGGTCTTTTTTATCAGATACCATATAGCTTTAAATGAAGTTAGTTGTTTTTTTTTTTGTTGTTTTTTTGTTGTTTTTTTTTTTGAGAAAAAGATGTTTCGAATATCCTGTATGTAAATACTTATTTTTTTTTTTTTTTACATTAACGCTTATGACATAAAAATAAATAATGTATTTCATCATATTACAGAGAATGTAAAATCACTACCCAAGACAGTGGTTTTGTGACCAAGGCAGATGTTGCTAACAATATATATCTAAAGAAAGATACAAAATATAAAGGTTCATCTTCTTAAATAAACTGATTGAAAAATGAACCATGTAGTAATGACTAAAGAATAAAATTTATTGTTATTAAGGCACAATAGTAAATGAAAAAAAAGTAAAGATTCAATTTAAAATTTTATACTCTATCTTTGTCATTTTTTTTATCTTTCTTCAAATTAATAAATTACTTAATTAAAAAATGGATAATAGGAAAAATACTTTTTTCCGCTAATATATACATTAAAGTAATTTAAAAACTATTAAAAGTCATAAATAATGACTTAATGACTTCATTTAATGAAATTTTTTTTTCTTTTAGGAGGTGAAGAGTTTATTGTATTTTATAAAATATATTTTTTTTATTTACTGCCATATATATATATACTTTATTATTTAAAAACATAAAGACAAATCATAAAATGAGTTCCAAAAAATGTAAAACACTCATCTCATTACTGTCAAATTTTATAACCGTGATGTCTTTTGTAGCCACGCAAACACTATTGTATGCCACACAAATTATCCTGAAATTTTATAATCTAGTTAAAAATAGCTAGATACTCATATAGAAAATTAGTTAAAAAGCACTAATAAAAATATCAGATGAATAAATTTTATAATTTCCATTGTAGATATAAATTCTAGATCTTATATGTAGCAGAATAAGATATTACATACTTTGTCATACAACCCCAGTGAGCATTAATTGACATAACAATTAATAATAATAATTAAATGATTTATTGCTCGGGGATTTCAGAAAAAGTTTTAGTTATTGCAAGTGATAGACAGAAAGAGGCCACAAGCCATGGATTTTGAACCCTAAAATCTGCCACTCTTCTATTTTACTAAATTATGTATGTCTCAGAACAAACTTAAAAAAAATTATTTCATTTACATGTGTAAATTTTAAAAAAATAACATTGTAATATATCAATGCCTATCACAACTCCTAAGGCTTCACACTTTGAAGTAATAAAAGTCAGTATATTATGTCTAGTTTACATGCTCCAATCAAGCTAATATATCAAATTCTGTTTAAATGGACATAGAATGAAGCTATATTATGATGATATTTATACTTCAATGTCTGTGAACATATTTTACAGATTTTTGTAATTCCATCTACATTTTCTTTAAGATGGGACAACAATTAATACTTCTACTTTTATTAAGTTATCCCTTTCAACATGGTTAAAGATTGTGTCTAGCTTAAATCTACAACAATGACAGAACTTTTATTAAATCAGTATTACAGAATTCCTTTATAACAAACTGCAGAAAGCATTTTGTTGTAGATAAATCATTTTGTGATGTGATATCTTTTCTGCATATACCATTAATATTACTTTGAATATAAGTTGCTTCTGAATTTAAGATGCAGTAACAGTTTAAGCTTGGGATATTGGAAAAACAATTGAAAATGATTTTATTGAAAAATAAAAAACATTTTTATTTATTTAAATAGGAAATAATATATATACAATAAATATATCTAATTTATTGTGAATTTTCTTCAGATATACTTTTACTTTCTATATCTTCACTTTCACAATATGAATTCTCATCTTCACCATTCCATCATTTTCAGTGCCATTTAAATCATTAGCAATGCAACCTTTTAAGAAAGATTTTTTTGATAATTTCTTCAGGTATACAGTATCTTTCCAAGACTGCAAACCCTACTCAAAATTAAAATTGCAATGCAATTCTACACAGTAGATATTAACGATAATAATACTATGGGAAATATGACATTGGCAAAATAAAGATGTTAAAATATTTCTATTACACCTGCATTTTACATCAAATTGGTGTGTTTATTTATGAATTAATATAATTAAAACTAATAAAATGTGATTAATATGCATTTTAATATAAAAAAATATAAAATATGTATTTGCAATGTATACAATTATATCCCCATCTGCTACCATTGGTGAGGTATAGTTTCTAGTGTCTGTGCAACTATAGAAAATAGGGTTTTCAGGAGTTCTTATAATTTTACCTAGCACTTTCAACTGTATATTGACAGCCTGCTTCATGAATAGGTATGGTGAACCTTCTGGCTTTACTTCAACAGCTTGCCTCATGTTGGATTTAGATTCTAGAAGCTACCAGTCCTGAAAATGAACTTACCTCACTGAACTAACCATATAATGGATAACCAGTGTACTGCTGATCAACTTTGATAGTTGAAACAGTCTGATTCACTAAGCATCATTACCCATGGGCCTGTATCTACTATGGGATATATGTTTCCTATTTGTATATCAATTAATATTCAACCTGAACAAGATAAAATGAAATCTGCACTAGGCCTTTATTTGAAGGCAAAGTAAAATATGTCAAAATCCAATGCATTTTACAGTATCCAACAATTACACTTTGAACAGGTGCTGGGAAAGAAAGATCAAGCCAATTAAAGCTTATTTGCTTATCATATGATTGCTATCACTATGATGAATTGAATAGTTCAAAATCACATTATTTATTCATTTATGCTTTTGAAATGCTGTCTTCGGTTACTGTTCTCATCATTTCATGGCATATGCAATTGTTGCTATAATATAACACTCAATCACTACTAAAATAGGTCATTGTTTAGTAAACACACATAAATAATTAAATATATTCAATGATTAAGGTAGAATCTTAAAATCATTTTATTTAAACATATATTATTTTGAAATATTATTTTGATATTTATTTATAACTTTTATAGATTAACTAATAATAAGATTGGTTTATAATATTAATATCATATATGTTCTTTATTACTTTTTACAATACTTTTTTACAATTCACTATTGACAGTTTGATTATCCCAGCAATCTTCATCAGAACTATAACAAACCCAATACAAATACATGAATACAAATATATTTGTATTCATGTATTTGTAGTTTGATTGTATATTTGTATTTATGCATTTGTATTGCATTTGTTATAGTTCTGAAGAAGATTGATGAGACAATCAAAACTGTCAATAGTGGGTTGTAAAAAAGTATTGTAACATGTATATTTGTATTTATGTATTTGTATTGTGTTTGTTATAGTTCTGAAGAATATTGCTGGTACAATTGAAACTGTCAATAGTGAGTTGTAAAAAAGTATTGTAAAAAGTAATAAAAAATTTAGATGATATTTATATTATATGGATTTGGCAATGCAATAAGAAAAATAAAGATTGGTTTATTTATAAGTCAACATTCCTTTAGTTACATTCAGATAATGATAACAACAATAAATCAAGTTGTAAGCTAAATATCTCATAATAATAGGCAAGAAAGAAATTGGGAATAAAAAAAGAAGTTATTTATATTATAGTTTGTCAGTAGTTTGCTAATTGCTTTATCAAAATTGTTACTAATTTTTAAAAAGATTATTCTAAATACAGATCAAAATAAAAGTACTGAATAGATATTTAAATTTAATTGCAATTAGAATTCTGATTTAATGACTGATTACTATCTCACTGTTCTCTATTAATATCAATTGCATACATCATGAGTGATATGTGGATAGCATACCATATGGACACATCCATCCATTAAAGATTGTTATGTGATCTTTCATTTCTAATTATCAAATATTTAATTATATATATTATAAATGCTTTGTTAAACAGAATTTATGTAAACCATGAATTAGAAATGTTTAGTAAAATGGCTTTCTTTATACCAAAAATTTAATATTTCATTGGATGATCATCTAACATCAATTTGATCATTTTTATTTAATATTAATGTCCTTATCTATGTATAGTATTTTGAAACCAGAATAAAAAGTTCTAAGATACTCATAGATAAATCCAATACTTTCTATATAATAACTCCTATAAGCTGTAGTTTTCACATTTAATAATATCCACATCTATAGCATTTCTTGATGGTCCATCTTTCATATATTATTTCCATTTTGGACAAGTATAATATGAGAAATTTGTGGTATTGTGGTTAGCCATATACCTGACATAAATCATGAAATGTGAAATTTGTTTTAGGTCCCAATAGACTTAGGATTTTTTTTCAAATAACTGGATAATGTATAAATCAGTTAATATTTTAATTATTAGTGGGGAAAAATATGTATCAAACTTTTTAATTGAAGAAAACCTTTACTACCTGGATAATGAAAAGCTTTGTGAGTATGCATTTTTTTCACTGTTTTTTAATGGAGAAATATTGGAAAGACCTTAGCTCTGCAATTCAATAATTAAAAATGAACTTTTTATCCTCTATTTATATATGTACATATATGTAGTACTCTGCTCATCTTTATGCAAACATAGTAGATGTATAGGCTTAATTGGTGTATATACAATAAAGATGAATTTAAACAATGTTGGGCATTTATATGACTATATTCTTGATGTATTGAAAGATCTTCCATTCCATGACATTTCTTCTTTACCTCAAACTGATTTGCTTTCTATTTCCTGTACTATAATACATAAAATATAAAAACACTAACACAATTTATAATTTAATTTTGTATCTAAAAACTTATTAGATATTTTAACTCATTATTATCATATTCATGATTAACAAACTATGAGTATATCATCATAATCATTCTTTTTCAACCATTATAAATCCACTGTGGGATAAAAACTCTCTGCATAATAATTCAGTTGCACTGATTAGTAGCATCTCTTCTTTATATCACATCAGAAAACTTCTTTTTTCATCCATTCATTTCACATATGGTCTCTCTAGGTCTTTTATAATTTCTTGGAATTCAGTTAAAGAGTTCAACTGTCCACCTATTATCACATTTTCTGACAGTAAATCCAGGCCAGCTGCACTTTATTTTTTAAATTCTTTCAATAGTCAATAATATCAGTTTTACTTTTGATTTCTTCTTGTTATTCTCAACATATATCTTTATAATTTGTTGGTCTAAAATATTTGTATTGCTCTTCTATGGTGTTCAAATAGCAGATCACAATTTATTTATTTTTTAAATTCATAGTGTAATATAGTGTATACAGTGATTAACTTGGGCCATATCAGATATTACAAGATTCTTAAACTAAAATAAAGTTAGAATGGATAAATGATAAGATTTAATTTTTGCAAGTTTTTTTAATATTATCAAGCAATAACTTATTTAAAGTTTTTATTTATTAAATAATAATATGTGAATTCCAAATATTTATTTAAAATAATAATGTGAATATTTGTAATTTGGTATGTGTAGTTATAAAAGAGAAAATATAAAAATTAATACAACAAATATTTTTTTTTATTTTCTCTATATAGAGGAAAAAATATTTGTTGTATTATTTTTTATATTTTCTGTCTCCAGTAATTTTATCTACTAGTTTTAATTTTATAAAAAATATTGATTAGTTTTAACTTTTTAAAGAATAATAATAAAATAAATAAATAAGTAAACTTTTATATACTCTTTAGTAGGTTTTTAAGAGGAAAAAAAATTACATCTTAACACTTTTTTAAGAAATTTTGTTTTAATTAATTAAAGTTGTTTTTTTTTTTATCTCTGTAAGTCATTCAGATCAAAGGATAATTAAAGGATTATCTTATTTTTTAACATAAAAGACAAAATAATTACAGAAATTTTTTTATGATTGGATTTTTAAAAAAAGAAGAGAAATAACCAAATAACCTTTTGTAAAAATAGACTCAGTTTATTAGAGTTTAATGCAGTCATGTCTGAGATAACATATATTTGAATGAATACAGGATTATTTCAAAAAGATTATAGAAGGAAGGTTAAAAGAGTAAACCTCAATGTCTTGTGAGGAACAATCATTCTTGCTTCAGATGTTGAAAAAAACAGAAGCAGCAGTTCAGCTGTAAAGAGAACAGTGAGAAATAGTTTTGCAGTTTAAAGTAGAAATCATCTCACTACTAGTTTAATAAAAATGTTTTAAATGGATGAGAAAAACTATGTGCTAAATTTTAAATAGAGACTGAACATTATCAAACTCCACCATGTAGTTTGTTCTTTAAAAAAAATATAAAAGATCTGTGAAGTAATTTACTACAAGCCTTGCTTACTTCTATACAAAAGCATAACTTTTATTCTATATGTTAACAACACAAATTAATAGATTGGGAAATACATAAATTCAGCCCGTGTGAAACCTAAAATATTAGATGGTAAAAATGAATAAATTTAATTGTGTGCATTACCCAAAAAGTCTGTGTCAATGGAGAAATTGTCATAATGGAAATTTGAACCTACAAAAAAAATGTTATCATAAGAACTTTTAGAAAAAGAATTGTTTAAATTCAATCACAAAAAAGGTCAGAAATAAATAAATCCATGATAAAAAGTATATAATAGTGTGCACATTTATACTTATATATTGCAATATATTGATATAGGTATATAATAAGCCCATATTTCAGTTATTACATAGTAGAGATGTCTGCCCATCCCTTGTATACATATTAAATGGATTATGTCCTTACATGAGGGATCAGATGGACTTTAGGTCAACATGGGTGTGACAAGAATCTGCCTCAGGATGGCCTTTGAGGGTTCCATCATCAGATTTTTAATTGGATGTATGGTTGAAGAGTTGGGGTGTGGAGTGGATTGAAACCTGTCCATTAAAGTATGAAGATTGGCTATCTTAATATATATCTGAACATTTATTGCATATATGTGTAGAGATGATAATCTGAACCAACTGATGATTTCTGGTTTAGCATGAAATATGTATATTGGTGATTATTTATCTTTTTGACATAGTATATCAGTGTTATGAGATAGAGTGGAGAGTGGTGGGTCATGTGAAAGTCTGTGCTCATATACCCTATATATTAAATAATTTTAAATATTAATAATTTTTATTATTATTTTTAAACCTGCTTTTTTATTTATTTGATTTTTTTCCAAAATTGTAAAGAGGTGTTTTAGCTAATTTAAAATTTTATCTCTTATTTGTGAGATATTGTTTTATATTTAATTATTAAAAAGAGGGAGGAGCTAAATCGGAAAGTAACGGTTAATTAATGTATTATAATAAAAATCAACTGAATTTTCTATATGCAATTATATTTTTTGATAAAATTTTATTTAACTTGTATTACCATATTATCATATCTTTCCTCAATTTTGTTAGTTAATTTATTAGTTCAGTTATTAAATTTTATAAAAATAATAGTGACAAAATCTTTATTCCTCAAGCTTTATATTCTATGAATTAGCAGTGTTTGACATGATTTCATTATAGCATAGGGTTTTAAGGGGTTTGTAAATTATTCCAATAAGACTATTTCAGTTAAAATAAATTAGGCATATACATTTTACTTTCTCTTGTTTACAGCCACAGTCCCAATGGTCCTTGTGATCTTGATCCAGTGCTAGAGCAATAATAGTTTATTTATTTATATGTGAGGTTTATGTTTGCGTTTTGACCTCCAGATAATTCTCTGAATGGTTCTAAAGTCAAGATGACCTTTACAGTACATTCACTGCATTTTAAATATTTGTAGAGAACATTTAGTTCATAGATGGCCTGTATACTCATTGTACCATATGGCCAGAGCATTGATGATTATTAGCAAGATTCAGGATTTCCTGCATTATTTTTTACAATAGATATTTTAGCACATAAGTATGTGCATCCAAATTATTGTAATATACCCTGACCTAAGTTTGACATTGACTAATGAATCTCTAAAATCCAGTCACAAGGCATGACTCTTGATTATTCTTGATTAATACTGGTGATGCAGCTTTTAAATATAATTGTTATAACGTTTTATATTGTTATTTTAGTGCTAATTTACATGTTCTTTCTTTATTCCTTTTACAGATTTATTCATTTTGTATTAGTTAATTCAATATTAAGTGATAGTGGTATTTTATGAAATAATGATGATTGCCATCATCTCATGCATCTCTTTTTTATGGACTGTTACAATAGACATATTTTTTTATAAATTATTTACATAAAGGTATGCCAACCAAGTTTATTTTTGTGATAAAATTTCATTTATTATATTTCCATCTGTATTAATCTTATCAAATTAATTGAGGTTATTAATTTTTAATTCTGACAATCAGCCATTATTATCTTCATCTGAAAAATCTGTTGAACTTATCATTATCATCATCAACCATTATCAATCTACTGCAGGATGAAGGTCTCTCCAAGTTCAATTCATCTTCTCCAATCTTTAGCTTCTCTTCTCCACATCACCCCTGCACACTTTCTTATTTCATCCATCCATCTCAAATGTTGTCTCTTTGCCCAGCCCAACTCCACTTTAATCTTTTAATTTTTTCAATGAGGTCAGTAACACCTGTTTGTTCTCTTACCCATACATTGCACTTTCGATCTCTTCTTGTTACTCTCAACATACCTCTCTCCATAGTCCTTTGAGTGGTCTGAAATCTCTGTATTGCTCTTCTATTAAGTGTCCAAGTCTCAGATCCCATAAGTAAGAACTGGTAAAACACATTTGTTAAAAACCTTCCTTTTCAAACACATAGGCATATTTCCTTTTAGTACCAAGTTATTTCTACCAAAAGCACTCCAACCAAGTTTAATTCTATGATTAATTTCCTCCATTATGTTTCCATCTGTATTAATAATCTGACCAAGGTATTTGTAACAGTTAACTTCTTCTAATTCATGATAATCAATCTTTATTTTAAATTTTGAGCAAATCGATTAATCATTACTTTAGTCTTTTTAACATTTATCTTTAGTCCTACTTTCATCTGATAACTCCTGCAACATTTCCTGCAAATATGAAGCATTATTTGCAAAAACAATTATATCATCTGCAAAATCTAAATGACTTAAATAATTTCCATTTACTTTCACTCCTTTATTTTCCCATTTTAATCCACAAAATACTTACTGCAGCACTGCTGTAAAAAGTTTTGGAGATATGGAGTCACCTTGTCTTACACCCTTCTCAATGTTGACTTTTCCAATATCATTATGTAATCTAATTGTTGCTGTTGCATTTTTATAAATATTCTTTAAAATATGGCAATATCCTGGATCTATACCTTCATGATTCAATGCTTTAATCACTGAAGAAATGTTTATAGAATCAAATGCCTTTTCATAATCTACAAATCCCAAACATAATGGTAATTCATATTCATTTGTCCTTTCTATAGATTCTCTCGGTGCCTGGATATGATCTACTGTACTAAAACCACTTTTAAATCCTGCTTGTTCTCTTGGTTGGTGGAAATCCAATATTCTCTGTTGATGAGTTGTAATTATCTTGGTAAAAACTTTGTATAAAACTGATAAAAGACTGATAGGTGCTGTAATTTCTAATGTCTATTTTATCACCTTTTTTAAATATTAATATTATTACTGCATTCTTCCAATCATCTGGTACATCTTTATCATTTAGACATTTGTTATATAACTTTGCTAAAAATTTTCTATTTCTTCATCTGCTTCTTTTAATATATCAATTATAATTCCATCATTACCTGGAGCCTTTCCTTTCTTCATACATTTCATTGCATGTCTCACTTCTTCATTTAAAATTCTGGGCAATTTGAAAGATGTAATAAATATAGGAGGTACTTGTTCTTTATTACTGTATAATTCTTGATAAAAGTCTTTTACCCATTTCATGATGTCATCTCTCTTTTTAGTAATAATTCCATTTTTTTTTTTATTGCAGATATAAATTTCCTACCAATACCAAAATGTTGTTTTACATTCTTGAGACTTTTATTTTATTCTACAGCTTTCCTTGCTAGTTCACAGTTATACTTTCTTGTATCATTTCAACCCTTTTCCGCACCATTTTACAATATTCGAGATATTCAATCCTTTTTAATGCATCATTTTTGTATATCTTCATATTCCTTCTTTTCTTCATAAATTATCTAGTCTCAATAGAAATTTTATTGGTAAATTGCTGCTTTTTTCTACCAGCTATCTTTGTTGCAGTTTTTTAAAAGTGTATCAGTTATTTTCATATCAATTTCATTCAAATCTGAACCATGTTTAAAATCAACTAATATTTGAAACTGATTTGTAAGTTCTAATTTAAATTCATTAGAATGCTTCTGAAGATTAGGAATATCAACTGTAAATATTGTTTTTCTTAATAATTTTTGTCTTTCTAGTTTTGCATTAACATGTATCTTACTTCTTACTAATCGATGATCACTTCCTGTGTTAAATTTATTAAGAACATTACAATCTTGAAATATGTATTTTCTGTTAGTCAAAATATAATCCAATTCTGCTGTCCCTTCATTTGAATGCTTCCATGTCCATTTCCTCTAAATACATGTTCATCATTGAATAGCAATCTGGATTAGTAAACATAGAATTTTAGCATCCTCAACATTTAGCTGGCAAGGGACATAATTTAATTTTGTTTGTCATGATTATAAGTCCATGATAAAAAATCTCTTACACAATGATTTATCATAACTTCATGAACGATAACGGCTATTTCAGTTAGAAATTATCAGGCAATTGAAAAAAAATCCATAGTATTATCCATTCATAAATTCAGAAATTAATAATCTGTAAACTCACTATGTTGGCTGATATCTTTTGATGATTAGCCTCCATATTCCATTTATTACATAAGTAATCATATAATAATAATAACAATGGCAACAACAGTAATAATATATACACATGCATCCAAAACCTTCTAAAACATGTATTTCATCAAACTATGCACAAATATAAACTCATTTCTCCATTAAAATATATAACAATGTAGGCATATGTATATGCCAACAAGCAATGTAATTCTTAGTATAAAATGAAGTTCCTTTTTGAAACATAATAATAATAATGATGATAATGATGATGATAATAATAATAATAGATGCAATGAACATTAGAACTTTGTAATGCTTACTTTTAAATTTTTCATCGAGAAATCAAAGAATTCCTTTCAGTTAACTGCAAATTCCTTTCTGCCATTGTGAGCATGTATATGATGTTTATAATCTGTATTCTTTAATTTTAATAATTTTGGGTAATATTTGAGTGAATACAAATATAATTTATATACTTGAAATTTTAGGTGTAATCATAAGTGAGTTCAACACAGACTTTCAAGCTCCCTTCAGCTCTCCACTCTATCTCATACAACCGATACACATGAGCATACACATGTGAAAAAAATAAATGACCTCCAATATACATATTTTGAGAGTCCTGATTATTATCTCCCACACACACACATATATATATATATGCAATGCTAAGTTTATATTAATATAGTAAATCTTCAAACTTTAATGGACAGGCTTCAATTTACTCCACCCTCCAACTCTTCAGCCATCCTTACCATTGAAAATCTGATGATGGAACACCCAAATTCCTTGTTGATGCCACTATTATTGGCATGTCCATGTTAACTTGAAGTTATTCTGACCCTTCATATATAGGACCTTATCTATTTAAATACACAGAAAAGGGATGGGCAGGATACAGGTTGAATATGTAATATTTAATTGAATACAAGTCTAATTTATTTACTTGGAGTTTTAGATGTAATTATAATGGATTTCCTTCATCTATCTGCTCTACATCATACAATCGATACACATAACTACACTCATGTGAAAAAGATCAATTATCTCCAATATCCATATTTTGTGCTGAATCATCACTCATCAGCTGGTCCAGATCATCATCTCCAATATAGAACCAACTGCTAAGTACTGGTTCAGCATGAAATATGTATATTGGAGATCACTTATCTTTTTCACATGTGTGTGGTAATGTATATTGGTTATATGATAGAGTGGATAATTGATGGAAGCTTAAAAGTCTGTGTTCAAATCCCTTATAGTTACATCTAAAAACCCCAAGTATATAAATAATACTTATATTCAATCAAATATTACATATTCAACCTTTATCCCACCGATCCTTTTTCTGTGTATTTAAATGGATAAGGTCCTATACACGAGGAGTCACAATGACTTAAAGTCAACAAGAACATGATAATAATATGGGCATCTACAAGAGATATCAAATTTTCAATGGTATATAGATGGTTGGAGAATAGAATAGATTGAAGTCTGTCTATTCAAGTTTGAAGAGTTACTATCTTAATATAAACTGAGCACTGATTATATAAATGGGTGGCACATGATAATCTGGACCAACTGATGAGTGCTGGTTCAGCACAAAATATTTATATTGGAGATGATATGTGTGTGATCATGTGTATTGGTTGTATGAGACAGAATAGATAGATGTAGGAACCTGAAAGTCAATATGCAATTTTGGGTTAAGTATATAATAAAAGAAATTGAACAGTAAAGTTTATTTTTTTAATTTCATTTTTAAATTTATAGCATAATAGCTTTCACTTGCACATACTTCTTTAAGCTGATTTTCCAATCTCATGACATATTTCATTTGCTCACCTAAACTTCATCTTTTTAGTAATAATAATAATAATGAAATGGTTTTTCAGATGAAAGATCATAATTAAACTGCATCTGTATTTAAAGAGTAGTAAGTCTTTTATACATAGTATGGGTTTTAATTCAAATATTCCAAAAATATTCAATAATATGTAACAGAAGGGGGGGGGCTAGAAGTATTTTCGCCTGAGGCAGGATAAATTTTTGCCCCTATGTATATATATATATATTACTGTTGATTACATTACAAATGAAAATAGAAAATACTATTGCAGTTGTAATATAATGTAACATACAATGGAACATTTTTAGATATTATTAGAGAACTTCTTAAGTTTAAAATATCTCAAATAAAACCTTCTGCTATCTTCACATTAGCTAACTGCACAAATAATGTACATTAATGTACAATGAACATTCCCAAACTTGCGTATTCACTTGCTCTTACTCGATACTATCGCTAGAGTTCACGAGTTTAGAAATATACATACCATAGTGATTACTGAGGTGAGAACATCCAATGCCAATCATTAGTTTTCAAAAAGTATTCGACAAGTGTTACAAAATGCATTTGGCTTTTTATTTTGCAATTTATTAATTTTCATTTTTCATCAATTTGGTGACTTTCCCCATTATTCACGTGAGACAAGTTCCTTGTTTGCCGCATCCTTATCCTGGGTCTGGAATGTAATGTACTATTTTGCAATTTTATTTGTAAATTTGTTTATAATTTTTCAATCATTTGAAATGGTTTATCTATTTTGATTTTTTTTTAAATATATATATATAGTTTGAGAATTTCCAAAAAAAAATTTTTTTTTAAATAATTATTTAATTTATTTGCTCAAATTCAAAAAAAAAAAACTTGAGAGATAAATATTTCTGAATCAACGCTCATCTTGTTCTTTTAGGTGCTGGAATGTCACATGACTTTTGGAACAACTGAATATTCAATTATTTGTATTTAAAAATAATAGTTTAAATATCATTTATTATGTGAATTTATCTGTAAATAGTTAAAATTATTAATGTTTTAATTGCATAATAATTTTAGGAACAATTTTTGTAATTGTAATGTTTTATTTGATATAATATTATTTATTACTTTCAAAAATCAGAACTTTATTTACATTTTAGAGTAGATACAAGAGAAATCAATGACAGCGTAGAATTAGATGAATAACAAAGTCTCAATAATACATATAAATATGGCGTGTGAACAATGTTTATAAAGAAATCAAAAGTTGCATTAGAGCCATGAAGCACTACATCATATATATCAGGGATGGCCAACTTTTGTGTTCATAAGATCTTTTTATTTTTAAAATGTGTTGCGATCGACTTGTTGTCATAGGGATAGCATAAGTGGAGGGAGGTGTAAAATACATACTATTTTTATATATCTATCTAGTAAAAAATAACAATTACTTAACGGGTCAAAAAACTCATGTCCGGGGGAATTAAAGCAACGTGAGTAATTATTAACAATATTTATTAATTCAAATTAGCTACATTAAATCAAGATTAAAAATATTATTTTCAATAATGTTACGGTTTAGTGAATTTCATCTATCTAGAACTGAAAAAAAATTTAGAACAAAAACAAAAAAAAACAAAAAAACTTGAAAATCTTAACTTAATTTGTTTCACTCGTTACCGGATAGCTCTTCCCAGATTGACCTCGCGATCGACCAAAAATACGATGGATTACGATTGACTTGTTGGACACCACTGATATATATAACACGATTGAAATACAATGGATGTAATATCTATATATAAAGTAGATGAATTTTTATAAAGTAAAATAAAGTTTTAAAGAAAATAACGAAAGTAATACATTAAATCAATATCAGTCTTAAGAGTTACATAGAAAAAATATGATAGGTAAATTAATGCAAATATACAACAACAACAAAAAAATCAAAGGTTATACTAAGGTCTTAAGGTGGTGCGTCACGTGCATCATCTGCTAGGGATACAGAGGAAGTCAAAGCTATATATAAGGTTT
Organism: Epiperipatus broadwayi; assembly: GCA_028023455.1. Classification (NCBI taxonomy): domain Eukaryota; kingdom Metazoa; phylum Onychophora; class Udeonychophora; order Euonychophora; family Peripatidae; genus Epiperipatus; species Epiperipatus broadwayi. The sequence continues at coordinate 663,485 of JAQFVV010006486.1, forward strand.
CTAAATTTCATTGACTATTGACTTGCTTGGCTTAAAGTCAAACGAGGACCATATCAATATTTAAAAATTGATATATAAAAAGAACTATTAGGAATCGTTAATTAGGATATATAAGTAAATTAATTATAAAGCGTAGAACCAGTGCAAAATGTATTTAATAAATACATGGGGTACATGAAAGATTTAGTTATTATCACTACTTTGGTCAAAATACTCGAAATTAAATTCGTATTAAGAATTAATAATTCTATAACATTTTTGTTTTATTTCATGTTAATAAACTTTATTAGTTTTAATTACACAAATATTACAAATTTAGATACTTATTACAGGTTCAGGAAAAAGTTTATATCAGGGGTATCCTACCCACAGACTTAGGGCCATAATGCTGTCCAGGGTGGCTATGAATTCAGTCCAGTGCAAAATCATAAACCTATTTAAAATATTGAGATACTTTTTTATGATTATGTGCCAAAATGTGATTAAAAATATATACTACATACTTTAATACAATGTCAAATATCCAACTAGTTTTATATTTTTTTTTTACATTTTCATAATAAAAAATATGGAAAAAGCAACCAATGAATTTCTATGTTAGTGATCACAAACTTAAAACCTGCTTAATGATTTTTAAAAGTTCTTTAAATGATTCAGTACAAAATTAAGATTATTATTTTAAGACTTTTTTGCTTATCTGTGATGGTGCATATTATGAAAAGTATGCATGGGTGTTTTCTTTATTTACCAAGTTTTAGTAATTTTTGTATAATTAATGTGTAGCCCCCAAAACTCTTCATTTTCTAAGGTGGCTCAAAGACACCAAAAGGTTGTGCACTCCTGCTTTAGCTAGTTATTTTCAATTTCATAATAATAAACTTAATCTTCATAATATAAATATTTTCTATTAGCAGTAAATCTCTATACAATTATTATGAGATTAGTACATTTTGATAGTGTTATCCTTTAAGGGTGAAAATTTTTTACACAATCATTGCTTGAGCTAAGGTCATCAGAAATATTGAAATAAAATTATAATTACAATATATGAATACTATTAAAAAATTTTCAAATTCAGTTTTCTGGCAATGATCTGTTCTAGTTATAAAAAAACACACAGAAGATAGCCAAACTGAGTAACAAATTTCTTTACAGTAAGTGTTTGATTCTGTTTAAGAGTAGAATGCCTCTTGATTTTATCATAGATATAAAATATAAAAATGGGTCAACCATATGATATTCAAAATATTAATTAATATTAACACATTACTTTCACCAAAACCTCTCATTATTTTATTTAGATGTTTAATGCTTATCTTGAATTTTGCAATATATACATTAAACAATGAAGATTGCCAATTCCTCAGCAAGCTTTGTGATAAATGCTTAGCCAGAGCCAGCATTTAAAATATCTCTGTCAGAAACTCCCCCAAATCCCTGATCATGGTTTCATGCTTTGGCACTCCTCAGAGAGGTACCAGGGTAGGTTCAAAGCATGAAACCATGGTCAGGAGTTTAGGGGTGGGTTCCGGACAGAGATATTTTAAATGCTGGCTCTGGCTAAGCATTTGAACCAGCATTTAAAATATCTCTGTTAAGGAACTCCCCCAAATCCCTGACCATGGTTTCATGCTTTGGCACTCCTCAGAGAAGTACCAGGGTAGGTTCAAAGCATGAAACCATGGTCAGGGGTTTAGGGGGGGTTCCTGACAGAGATATTTTAAATGCTGGCTCTGGCTAAGCATTTATCACAAAGCTTGTTGAGGAATTGGCAAATCTCATTGTTTATAACTTACAAGCTTAAGAGAATAGGGTCATGTGATCTATGACTCTTTTTTTTTTACTATATATATATATATATATATATATATATATATATTCTTAACTATGTTTTTTTCTTCAAATGGATGAGATTTTTCTCAGACTGCAACTAGTCTGATACTGTCTAATAAATTTAGATTTCAATTATCAATTGATCTAGTATGCATTAATAAAATCACTGAGATATATCACACATTTTATTTAATACTATGTAGAATGATGACTAAAAGTTTAATGTTCTAAATCAATTCCCAATTGAGGGGAGAAAAAAAAATCTCTTTGATAAACTTGATCTGAAATGTTTAAATATTATATAACATCTTTTTATTAATAAATATTATACAAGATTTATTTAATAAAAAATAAACATCTTGAGCATTATTGATAGACTTGACATGGTCTTAAAGTGATGCCTTTAATAACAATGTTCTTAATATCAAATTATATAGATGTTTGATGTAGCAAAAATCTCTAAAACTAGATGCATTATATAAATTTGAGTTCACTCACTGAGATTAATAAAACTTTTATATTGTTATCAGGATGAAAAATTTCTTTGCAGAAAGACTTCTTTTGAAATCAAGTCAAAGAACATAAGCACACAAATAAAAAAATTTTGTAGTTGACTAGCAAACATGTAGTCTTTAAAAACTGCGACATAATAAAAGTTTTTATATTTACTTTTTGACTGATCAATTGATTCTCTGATGATAGTATTATTGAGAATAATTCATGAGTAGTAATAATCCAATAATCCAATGCTATTGAATATTTTTATCTTCATTATAAATACAGAAGATTTTTAAAAAAAAGACTTTATTTGAAGCTCTATGATAATACAGTTTTCCAAATAATGGTACAATTTAACTTTGAAAAAATTGAAGAATATCCTCACAAAAGATTTAGTTGTAACTAGGACATGGTACAAAAACTTATTTCCAGTGGTTCATTAACAAAATGATTATTTGTCCATTATATCACTGAATTAGAATTTGGCTGAAATTTATTTGGTATATACATATATTATACAGATAATTTGAAAAATGAAACCATATCTTGGAAAATAAAGAACTTTGTACAATAATGTCCAAATAAGGTGTATGTACCTTAATCCATTTTTTTTCTAAATGAATTAATGTATTATTAAATAAGGAAGAAGTAATTATGGTGTTATATGGAAATACTTTCAATAAGGACAAGGAAATATGTATCCTAATTTTTACTTCAATGATTAATAAACTGTGGCTTTATATCAATGAGTAGACAGTCCTAATATGAAAATTGAATGCAGACTGAAAATACATCTTAGTTAAAACATAGTCTAGCAACTGCAGTTGTTTCTTATGTCATTAATCTCCTAAAAATATTCTAATAAAGAATTTAAATAGAGATTTTAAAAAAATTTTAAATTGAGATTACTTAATCAAAAATAAATTAATATATATGTGCTCTGCACACAGATAATGAAGCTATTAATAAATTGTCATGAAATTATTAAAATTTTACCGCCAAGCGCTTTTGGGACAGTCTACAGTCCCATATTCATGGTGAGTTATTCTGTTAATAACTGTAAAATTATGCAAATTTTATACAAACTTATGTGCAGATGTTACGTGGACCATTTACAAGATAGGGAATAGCAGGCCTCTCTTCTGTTGATTGCTGATGGGTCAGCCGCAATGAAGTAAGCTTCCCTAACTTTAATGTTTGGTGTCATTTGTTTCAGAGCAAATGACACTGGCTGTGGTAGGTAGAAAAGCATGTCCAGTGTTTCTCTCATGTTTGACAAAAATCGAATTACCTTCAAACTTTGTTTTGGTTTTATTGTAAAGGTATCGGTGTTGAGCTACTCTGGTGGCAATGTTAGTTTTGATCTCTCCATAATATGTTGCCATACAATTTCTTTGGGGGCAGGTAATTTTGTACACAACTTGAGGGGTGAGTTCAGGTTTGATCCTGTCTTTGGTATTATTTATCATTCTATTGGTGTTGGGAGGTGAATGGAAAGTGACTTCAAAGTCACATGATAGTTGCTTGATAAGGCTTTTAGCTGTAGAGTGAACATATGGAATTAAGATTCTTGGTTTGTTTTCTTTCTTGTGGTTGTGGTTTATTTTATAGAATTTTATACGTTCACTCTACAGCTAAAAGCCTTATCAAGCAACCATCATGTGACTTTGAAGTCACTTTCCGTTCACCTCCCAACACCAATAGAATGATAAATAATACCAAAGACAGGATCAAACCTGAACTCACCCCTCAAGTTGTGTACAAAATTACCTGCCCCCAAAGAAATTGTATGGCAACATATTATGGAGAGACCAAAACTAACATTGCCACCAGAGTAGCTCAACACCGATACCTTTACAATAAAACCAAAACAAAGTTTGAAGGTAATTCGATTTTTGTCGAACATGAGAGAAACACTGGACATGCTTTTCTACCTACCACAGCCAGTGTAGTTTGCTCTGAAACAAATGACACTAAAGTTAGGGAAGCTTACTCCATTGCGGCTGACCCATCGGCAATCAACAGAAGAGAGGCCTGCTATTCCCTATCTCGTAAATGGTCCACATAACATCTGCACATAAGTTTGCATAAAATTTGCATAATTTTACAGTTATTAATAGAATAACTCGCCATGAATATGGGACTGTAGACTGTCCCGAAAGCGCCTAATTTTAATAATTTCATGACAATTTATTAATAGCTTCATTATCTGTGCGCAGAGCACATATATATTAATTTATTTACGCGTTAATGAAGTAAAATCTTAACTATTTAATCAAAAATAGTGAATTATGGCAAAAAATTGAATTATTTAAGGAAAACAATTAAACTTCATGAGCATACAGCTGCCTATAATATCTGTAAATAATTTGTAATATTATACAGTCTAATTTTTTATATATTATAGATAAATTCATGATCAAAATTTACACTTTTAAGTAAGTCACTTACACACGTATATACATATATAAATAAACGAAAAACTCTGGAATAAATTCTACAGTGTTCAAAATACCAATATATAAAAAATAAACAATAGCTATAGCCAGCTTGCCCAGTCCACTATCGTAAAAAGCATTTTTACGGATAAAATTTAAAATATATATATATATCACTACACAACATTAACATTTCCAAATAAATAACCAACTTTATATATATATAAATTACATGAAACTAGTTCACACTTATCAACGACATTTATATTTAATGAAGCATCTAACTTGAAGCGAAAGTCAGTTTTATTATCATAATAAACTTGAATATAAATTAAGAATCATTTCCATAAATCTCTTAAATAAATATATTATATGACATTTACTATGTTATTTTTATTTTCTTTGTATGAACAGAGATAATTATATATTCAGCTAAAAAAAGCTAATAGAAGTTACTAAAAGTATAAGAAGGATAGCTTATTTTCATTCAAAACTATTTATACATCACAATAGACACGTTTGTCAAGACTTTTCCTTAATTAGAACATTTATATTTTTGTATTAATTAGTTTAAGGCTTTATACAGTTTATAAAATTACGAAGATAATAAATTATTACTGGTGTTGATTCTGTGTTGTTATTGTCCTTGGCGAAAAAAATTTCAGACACAATAAATTTAGTTTTCAAGTCATGTATAGTTAATTCAGGATTTTGCACCATGTTTAAAATCATGTGTTCGAAATGAAAAAATAATACATGTAATTAAAGTTTTTGTCTAAAGTAAAAATATAAGATGAGATCTTTTGCATAAATGAAGAAATTTGAACTTTTTAAAGAAGAGGATCAGTTTAACTAAATAGTAAAAGATATGTTAGCTTTTTAATTAAGGTACACCTGAGATTGAAAAAAATAAGATAATATCTAAGATAATGAAGAATGACTAGCAATCTAATAGTGATTATTCATCACTAATTTCTAATCACATGTCAAGTCTTGGTAGCCGAGAGGTCAGCGCACCTGCCTTGCAAGCAAGCAGTTGCTTGCAGACAGTTAATGAGGGTTCACTTCCCGGTCGATGCTTTGACATATGAAAAAATTTCTAATCACATTTTATTAACTAAAAAGCTGTTAACTTCAAAGAGAGCTTGCTTTAATAACTGCTGCTTGTAAATTAAATTTTTATATATTTTGCTAGCAAAAGAAAATAAATCCTTTGATTGCTTTTTCAGACCATAAAGGAACTGAGCACAGTAAATTTCTAATGTACATTCCATGTATTCTTGACATTGCAGCTGTTATTATTAAGTGATTATTCATATATGTTAGCCAGTGAGGTGAATTTACTTGTTTGTTACTCTGAGTTTAAGACCAAGTAAAACTATATTTTTTCTTCACAATTGTCTAATAGCTTTTAACTGAAATGCCAGTTAAGCTTTTTTAAACCCTGAATAAACATGTGTGTGAATGATTTTTTTTTATATAGATATTTTCATTCATGATAAACAAAATTAAATTATGGACTTTATATTCTGGAGGTTATAAGATCATTACCGGAGGCAAAAGTTGGCTGTTAAAGACACAAAGTACTAAGAAATCCTGAATTTCTAATCCAGACTACCATTTAATGATCATTTTTATTTAGACATTACATTTGCCTAGCACTTTCAGTTGAAGAAAAATTGCATAAATTGAAAGAACTATCTAATATTAAATGAGACATTATTGAGCTTTGTGAATATAAAAGAAAACGTCAAGAGGTAATTGATCTAAAAAGTGTGCTATACTTTACTATAAATGGAAAAATATTGGAAGCACAAGCAAATGGCATTCATTATAAATAAAAAGTGAACTTTGTTTGAGACAGATGTTATAATGAACAGAATAGTAAGATTAATTATTCAACTAAATGAAAGATAATAAATGCAGATAATTTAAGTCTATGCCTTAATAAGAATTCTTACTGTGTTGAAGAAGTAGAAGACTTCTATATAGATGTTTAAAATGCTTTTGATTGCACTAAACAACATTCTAAAACTGTTATGAAATATTTTAATGCTAGAATTGATAAAATGATTAAAAGATGAAAATTGTATGAGAATATTTGTTACGATAATAGAAATGAGACAAGACATCAATTTGTAGAGTTGGCAGTAAAAAAAAGTATATATTATTATTTTTTAAAAGAAAAATGCTAAACAGAAATGAACTTAGAAGATCTAAATGAAGATACAGCAGACATGGATTATATTTTGATTAACAAAAATTATGTATTTCAATATTATATTATTTTTTATAGATTTAAAAAATAAAAAGTAATCATATATTACTGAAATATAAAATATAATTTCAATTAGAGAGACAGGAAACCAAAAAAATAGTTTTGCCAGTTAATGTTTGTAATCTTCAAAAATACTCTAATAATTTCATATTTGAACTTGTTAATCATTTCAAAGTATTGAACAGACTTTGAAAATGATTCAAACTTAATTAAGATCAATAAGAAGATAACTGATACTCTAATAAGAACTGTAAGAAAAATTGCTAATACACACACACACACACACACACACACAAACAATTTATCAATAATTTTTTTACTGAGACAAGACAATGTATGAAGAGAAAAAGGAATATTAATACTTTTAAAATTTTTTAAAGAATAGAATGTCTAGAGTTTTGTAAAATAGTATAAAAAGAGTTAATAATATCATAAGAAATTATCATTGAAAATTATTAAGAGAATTTATAGAAGAAAATAAAAGTTTCAAAAGTATAAAACATTTTAATACCAGCAATAAAAGAAAAAATGAAACTACTTATTAATAAAAGGAGTGATGATAAAAGGAAGAGTTTGATAAAAAAAATTACATAGTAATAAAGAATAAATAAAGTACTATTTATAATTGCTATAGCCAAATATTCTCAAAGATAAGACAGAAAAAAAGCTCCAAGAAATGATGGAATTATTATTATTGTTATCTTAAAAAAACAAGGTAAAGAAATAGAAAAATTGTTGCCAAAATTACATATTAAATGTTTATCTTAATGAAAAAAACAAACTGGATAATTAAAATAATATATTACTTTGTTAATACTTAAGAAAAGTAATAAAAAAGGCATTAGAAATTGCAAACATATCAGTGTTCAATCAATTTTATACAAAATCTTTACTAAGATAATTACAGCACTGCTACAAGGAGTTTGGATTCAACCAGTCTAAAGAACAAGATGAATTTAAAGTGATTTTAGCACAGTGGCTCGCATCCAAGTAATGAGAAAACTTATAGAAAAAATCAATGAATATGAGTTGCCATTATGCTTTGAATGTATAGATTAAAAAAAGTATTTGATTCTAAAAATAAATTTCCAGGGTGGTGACAACTTTGGATTATCAAGATATAGACCCAGAATACTATCATATGTTGAAGAATAGTTATCAAAATGTAACAGCACAGGGATAAGACTACATAATGATATTAACAACCTTAACATTGATAAAGGTTACAACAGGATGATATTATATCTCCAAACTTTTTACAGCAATCAAGAAATAATTTGTAGATCAAAATGGGAAATAATGGAAATTATTTCAGTCACTAAACTTTGCAGATAATCTAGTTGTTTTTGTAAATAATGCTTCAGAACTTCAAGAAATGTGCAAGAGTTATCAGATAAATCATAAGATTAAAGATAAACGTTAAAAAAAAAACTAAAGTAATCATCAACAGGATTTTTTTTGTTAGATAAAGAAAATAAAGATTGATAATCATGAATTACAATAAGTTAATAACTACAATATATGTCAAGTGTTGGTGGCCGAGTGCTTAGCACAGCCGCCTTGCAAGCAGTTGTCCCGGGTTCGCTTCCCGGCTGATGTTTTAACACATGAAAAAAAAACTACAAATATCTTGGTTATATTAGTAATAAGATATAAAAATAAGTGTTAAAATTAGTCATAAAATCTACTTGGACAGAGTTTTTATTTACCGATTAGTTTTTATTTATCGATCTGAGACACAGAAAAGTACTACAAAAACTTCATACCAGGTCAATGAAATATGGAAAAATGTATTTTGTTAGTAACTAGAAGATATCAAAAACGAAATACATGTCTTGCATTGGTGGTCGAGAGGTCAGCGCGACTGCCTTGCACTTGCAGGCAGTTGCCCGGGTTGCGGGTTTGCGTCCCGGCCGATGCTATGACACTTAAAAAAAAACGAAATACATGGATGAGATAACAAACAAGTATCACTAACATAAGTTGAAGTTTTAAATTGAATCCCAAGAGATTGTAAAATATTCAGAAAGTGATCAAATGAGAGATGGATGATTGAAATAAAAAATTTTACTAGTGATCGGAGAAACTGAATAAATTTTAAGAGTGATAATGTTGAAATATTGTTAGGAAGTTGTCGGTGTTTATGTTTGCTTTAAAAAAAAACAATTACTGTTCTTTTTAATGACTTTTAATAAAGAAAACAAAACAAAAAGTAAATTATTAATGAAAAAAATCATAAAATGTCATATAACTTGTTACTAACAAATAACTTCAGTTAATTAAATTTTAATTAAAAATTAGCAAACTAATAAATAATTCTGAAGTTTTTTATATTCTTAAAATGTTTTTTTTTATAATTGTTCGCGTCATTTTACGCTTTATTTTATTAAACATAGTAATTTAACTATTTATAATAGTTGTATGTAGTTACGTTTTATAAATAAATAAAAAAACAAGTAAATTATAATTAAACGATTAAATCATCATACGATCATCTTTTCTTACAAATTATAATTATTACATGAGTTTTAATAACCCCCTCCACCAATAACGATCCAATTTCTAGAGTAATTCTATTCTAATTGATTTTAATTGTAAAGTATATATAAAAAGAAAAATCGTTTTTCTAATATAATAATCTCATCTGTTTTCAAGACCAATATTTTCTCACGCCTAGTATTAACTAAAAGATATTTTTATCGAAAATTTTAATTAAGATGAATTATTATTCAAATTAACTAATCTATGCAAACATTTAAAACGAATTTTATATATATATTCATAATCAAATAAAACAATGTAAATAAAAAAATATTCTATATTATTTAAAAAAACGGGCTTAACAGCATAGCGCTATTCCGACTATTATACTTAACGATTTTGGCTTGAATTTCAGACGGATTGAAATTAGAAATTTGTTTCAGCCCCCAAACGAACTTAGATTTTTTTTAAAAAAAAAATCTGACCCACAACTAATCAAGCCAGTATTTGGCTTAAATGTGAATTTAATTATTATTAACTGAAAATTTAAAAATTATTTTGGTTGGTCCTTGGTCCTGATGATTGTCGATGCCCTAATTGTAAACAAAAAGAAAAAACATAGTTTAATTAAGAAAATAATTAATTCTAGATTTATTTCAAATAATTAAATAGTTTTAACAATCAAGTTCAAGTAAAAAAATATATATAATTATAGCATATTAACCAATTAATTAAGTCTGTTTAATTTAAATCCAGCCCCAAACTTGTATAATCTTTTGGGCCACAATGACTTATATAACTAGTAAAATTATATCAGTCAGATCGCTTTAAAAATGTATATCTATATAATCATTTGTAAAATTTACAATGATTTGCAATTTTAAAAAAATTATAAATACAACAAAATATTGAATTTGTAAAATTTGGTATAGCTAATTGATGCATAAGTAGAATGACAGACTTAAGAACAAACAGTTATTGGATCAAAACTTAATCCATTATTGCCTGTGAGAAAACATTCTGTTACCCCCTCCTCCATAGATCAATTAATGGACTGATTCTCACAAAATATTATTATTTACAGAATTTTTATCTAAAACAAATCACAACGATTTGACTCTAGAATGGCATTAGTCATGCTTTGGTAGAGGGCACTGTATGTGGTACGTTTTTTCATTTGAAATGCTTAAATAAGACTAGGATGGATGTAACAGATGCATGGTTGTGTAGGTCATAAATAAATGTAATAAAAGAGGTGAAACGGTTTATAAGTGTAGATAGCTTAAAGAAAAAGTCAGGAGAAATGGAGAAAAATGTACTTAAAGGAAGGTAGAATAGAGTATATATTTAGTGGAGTGACAAGAGATATGGATGACAAAATAAATAGGGCAATAGAGATAGTTAGGCAAACAATAAGTAAGATAACAGAGAAAGAGGTAAAGGATGTACAAATAAAATTAAAAGGATTAGAATGAAGAGTGAACAGATCAAGGAAATAATCTATTAGCTGAAGTCTATTAATCAATAAAACAATCATTTTATACTTGCAACTTTTAAAATTTACTATATATTTTATCATAGAAAAATTTATGCATGCATGCATATACATTCAAAAGGACTATTAAACTTTATTGTTTTTGTTAATACAATATTGATTGTTCAATTCTTGTAATATAACCATTAGATTAATGCTTCAAATGTTGTTTTATTGTAGTTTGACAATTGCATTCTATTTGTATAGTTTCTATACTCTCAATTTTGTATGAAATAAATATATTAGAGTCCCTATTTCAAAATGGCCAGCTCAAAATGATACCACTTTGAAACTGTATTCTATTAGATTTTAAATATTGAAACACAAACAATTTTGAAATATATATATATATATTTATTTCACAGAGGATGGTGTTGAATTTTATAACCTTGTGGAGTAAATTTAATATTTATTTCAGTAAATCATTAAGCACTAGGATTATTTTCATATATAATTGAGTTATGTGGTTTAAAGGTTAAAATTACTGTTTATTTTGCATTTATATAAAGTAGCAAACATGTTTATTGAGTAGCAAGTTAAGATCATTACTTAATTAAATTTTATGCTTTTTGTTTGAATTAGTTTGTTTAATATTTTAGATCTAATAGCATATAGTTTCAAAGTGGTATCATTTCAGCTGGCTATTTTGAAATACAGACTCTAATATATTTATGTATTTATTTCAGATTTTGTAACAATGTGGGATAATTTAATATTTTATAAATATACTATCTGATATTGTTCTCTAGTAGCTGGAACTTTCCATGTAAAGAATGGATTATTATTGACTAAGTTTTTACAAAGACAGATTCATTTTTCCTACAAAATTTCATAAGCAGATTATCTCTTTCATTTCTTTTTCCAATACCTTATTCCCAACATTTTCTTCTTTTTTATCTTTCCCCACAATAGCATTACAATCACCCAATAGCAATATACATGTATTTTTACCCTTCCATTGTATATTTTTCTCTATCTTTTCATATTGTTCATCAATTTCAATATCATTATGATGGGTAGTTGGCATCTCAATTTATATAAATACTAAATCCTTAGAATTTGCAGTTATTCTTATTATTATAAATCTTTTGTCAACATAATCTGCTTTTGTCACACTATTCCAAATTGTTTTCCCAACAACAATACAACTCCATTTATTATTCTATCACCTTCAGCAAAAAACAGTTTTCATACTCACTATTTACTTCTTCACCTCTCTCCCACTTCACTTTACTTAATCTTATAATATCAATATTATTTATTTTCATTTGACTTTTTATAATTTTCCAATTTCCCAGCACTTCTTAATGATCTTATATTCCAAGAACCAATTATCAATGTGGTTGTCTTTCAATGGACTATCTTTATGAGGATTTCACAGGTTTACAACCTGAGTAGCCTCATGTCTACTCTTGCCAGGCAAGATACCAAAGTTTTCCTTAGCTAAGGTCTCAGTATCAATTTGAATCAATCTTGTGAATATATAATAAAAAACAAAATAATTATAAGGCAAACTGGATTCCCATTGCCCTTTTTGTCCAACAATAAACTGTATTACAAGCTTCATGCATTAGTTATTTTTCAAATAATATTTGTCTATATACTAATTTCCTCCTCACTATTGTCGCTTGTAGTGATCTTCTGCAAACTTGGAAGAATGTCATCACTGACCAGCACCCAGTGGATTGTTGATTATTTAATAGTAGTCAATACTTGCCATTACACATTTACTGGTCTTATAAATGTATCATTTTATAGAAGTAAACAAACCACTATCTCATTCACCACTGCATGATGATGAATGTTGTCCCATTATCTGTGATTATTTATTTGCATTTACTTATATATAACTCGGACCCTCTGGGTGGCATGGACCTCATATGCCCTGAAATCCAATCTAACCCAGATAAATTTATCTAAAGGTTTTATATTTCTACCTTAATTAGTATTACAAAACATTAACGTTTATCCAAAATTATGTTCGTTTTTTGAATATATCTTTAGTGTAAGGTAGATCCTTAAAAAGAATTCTTAGAGCTGAAGATTTTATTTCAATTTTGCATTTTTCTTGCTTATTTTATCTATTTATTAGTAATATGTCATTAGGCTTTTCAGAGTAGAAAAATGAATATATCTGCATAATATATTTTTTTTAAAAAGAACTTTCTCAGAAATAAAGTATAAGAGAAGTTTAAAATATATGTATTTATTCTAAATTTGTAAAGATTGAATACTTATAATATTATTGTTTATCAAAACTTTTTTAATCTTTCTTTTCTTGCGATTTTAATTCTTGTGAATTGATATGAGAAATTGTGTGGGGCATTTGAGTAGTCATGGTAGGTTGATACAGTAATTTCAGATAATTAATTTGACATCTGATGTAAGAATTCATGATATTTGAATATACAAATGCAAAGTTGAGCTCAATAACTGTATATAATTGACAAAATACTTATTCAAGAGAAAATAAATCTAAAATTTTTGATTCTTCCATATGTCATAGCATCGTCCGGAGGCGAACCCACAACCGTCTGCAACCAACTACTTGCTTGCAAGGCAGCTGCGATGACCTCTCGGCTAACAATGCTTGCTCTCCGTTATGCTAAACATTTTTCTTGTGATTTATTTATAATTCTGTTAATATTAAAAATACTCTATAAATTAAACAAATTAGTATTAAAAATATAGATAAATTTGATTATATTAATAAAGTTTATAAACCAATAATCTCATGTATTGCTTTTGATCGTATATTAATAAGAATCAATAGTGAAGTTATAGTGTTAGCAAAAGACTATTGGTGTTAATACGTTAGATGACTGAATTTAAATATATCATAAAATTTCTTTCTCTTTTATAGTTTATTAAACTTTCAAATCTCTCTTTTCTATATACATTATTTGTTTTAAATGTATTCCATTCTCCTGATTTCCTTTATATTGTTTTATTTACCATTACTGTTTTACAGAGTCCTTCATTGTTAGTTGTTTAGTAAAACATTTAAGCAAATGAAATTTGACACATTATATATAAGGACTTTAATTTGCTGACTTAGTAGTAAGTTTACACGATAGCTTTCATTTTTCATGTACTTTGATTACGTGTAACATGACGCGAGCATTGATATTCTGACTAAAAAACATCTGACAATAGTTGCAAAACATCATTGGTTCCCTCGGTATATCATGAGATTTTGTGAAATGATTATTTTAATGACAAATGCGGTCACTTTTATTCTGGACATATCATTTACTGAGAAGTATTATTAATAATAAATAAAGATTAAGCCGTCTTTAATAGCCTATTTCATGGTAAATATCTTAAAGACCCCCCCCCCTTCTAGAGGGACCCTGAAAAAGAAGGCATTACTCACTAGGCTTATCAACTGTCGCAGTGATAATTTAACGATTTCTCCTTTCTTGTTTTAACCCTTCGCCAAAAATAGCTAGATAATGATCCTGTTTTTATCTAGCACTTTGTTAACGGCATTAGAATAGACATTTTGTTTTGCTAAAAGTAATCATATTTAGAGAGGGAGGGGTAAATAAATAAAAATAATCTATTGCTCTGCAAAAATTCTTTTACGTTTTTTTTTTTGTTTTTAGTTTATACTTTCTAAAAAAAAAATTCTATAGGCTATATATTTTTAACCTGAGCGGCGTTATAATTAACTTTCTAAACAGGAACAGCTGCCGAAAAGCTTTCTCTCAGACTACTGTCGTTGTCAAACTGTCAGTTCTGTTTGCAAACATCACTAGAAGTTATAGACATTTAAATCGTTCTTCGGGGCTTTTTACCTCTTAGTCACGTCTCACTACGACTTAAAATGACAAGCGAAGCTGTTCAAATAATCCTACCGCTAGTCCTTCTTCAGTGTAAGAACAAACTTTATAAAATAGCTGGGGGTCAGTGATTAATGTTACAAATTTTTTTGAGAGAAAAAAAAGTGGTAATAATTAAAATAGAAAAAATAGATATCTATCATTCTTAGTTAAATATGAACAAGTAAATGGCTTGACCCAAGTGTCAAATTTTTTGAAGAATACCTTATATAATGAATATCTTTATTACTTTAACATACATAATTAAATGTGTGAATATTATCAACACAGTAGTATAAAGACAAAATGTAACAAATTTCTAAAATCAGTTAAGATGATTGATGTTCATCATATTTATTGTGTTCTATTTGTATGGAGTCACGTTCTACTATCAAATCTATATGCAGTAAAAGATAAAAACTCATCAATTTTTTCACTTACGGGTAGTTAGACTTGAGCAAATTTTATATTCTAGTCTTATATTTATTTTAGAATAGCTAGGTATCTAATTATAGATCAATCATCATCAACCATTATCAATCCACTGTAGGATGAAGGTCTCTCCAAGTACCGATCAATACTGAATGAAAAACTAAGTTAGTTATTGGCCAGGAAGCTAAAAAAAATCCTAAATCAAATCGGAATTTAATTTATATATCCAGTCTAGATTCTGATCCAAATCATATGCATGAAGTTAAGCTACCGCTACATTATATACTCATAACAATAGTATTTAATTAGCCAAATTGGCATTTTCCCACTTTTCCCATTCAGAAATTAGTCCAAGAACTTTTCGTTTTCCAGATGCCATTTTTATAACTGAAACAACTTCTCAGAAAATTTAAAATAACATGCTACATGCTGACATAACAGTTTTAAATTTTATCCAATTAAATAGTTTAGCATTGGAATATGTTTTTTTTTTCTACTCTAATAATTCACAATTCAAACAAATATTTCTGCAGATATGTAGTAGTTGCCTTTTGTTCTATAGTTGAAAAACTTGTAAGAGCATTTTGTTAAAACTATTAAGAATATTTTATCTTTTTTTAATATTCATTCTGTTAGTAGTGGTTATGATTTTTTTTAAAAATTCCACACTTTCTATATATCTAATGTCATGACTCAAATTTAATTTTTCCCCTTTATTTTCTTATTTTCAAATTTCAATCATATACTGATATCTTGAAAGTTTATTAACTAGCAATTATTCTATTAAAATAAAGCATAAATATTTATACTTCTTTTCCTATAAAACAAGTTCCCAGATATCATCAGCAATTATCTGAAGAAGATGTGTAGTTCTTTCCTAATAGCAATGAAATCCAGTTAAAGACTCAGTTCTCAAGAGATTATAAATGGATTAGAAAGAGATTATATGTGAGATTGATGGGTCAAATAAGGAAGACTGCTTGGGATGTGTGGAGAAGAGATCAGAGAAGATAGATTGAACTTGATGAAATCTTCATTCTGCAGTGGATTGATAAATGAAAATGGTGGTAATGATAATAATATATTTGTAACAAGCACAGATGACGTTACATTGTTTTTTTATTATTAAACATGTTCGCATTTAAAAATTTTCTTTAAGAATTAAAAATTGAAATTAAATATCATCTTAAACTTGTATATATAAATCGCACAGATAAAAAAAAAAAATTATTAAAATAAAACTTTATTAAAAATAGAAAGGTATTTTAAAAACAAAAACCTAAAAAGATTTAGAGATAAAAATATATCTTTAATCTTGGAAAACACATTAATTAATCAGAAATGGAAATGATTGTTTTAATTAGTTAAATGTAAACCAGCCTTGGGCATTTAAATGTAAAAACATCGGTCAGATAGGAAAACAATAGAAACTTTTAGCAAATAAAAAGAAATCCCTATGGAATCGGACCTCAGCGAAAGGACCATCGCATCGATGACGTAATGTAAATTCAATCCTTCAAATTAATATAGTTATTGATTATTTACAATGTGACAGAATGCGGAAGTGAAGGAGAAGGGATTGAAAAGACGCACTCTTCAATCCCTTCAGTTTTGCTAAGAAAGAAAGAGACATGAACTATCGTTTTTCTACATTGAGGACCAGTTAAAGCAAAAACCTCTGGATGGATAAATAAATCGGCCAACAGAATACCAATCTTAGGACGGCATGGGAATTCACATTCATGGCAAGCAATGGATAAAGATGAACTGTTTTAAACCGTAAGAACTTTATAAATAATGAACATTAAATTAAAAGTTTCCATATTTAAATGATTGCAATATTATCCTATCTGACCAACTTAATTTATTAATAATGTTATTTGATGTATTTCTTTTTTTATATATTTAAAATCATTTCCCTTTATTTATTTATTTATTTATTTTTTGTTCTTTAAGTTTTATCATGATTTTTGTTTTTCGTTAAATTAATTATATAAATGTTAAACTTAAGTCGGGCGTGAATGGCTGTATAGATTTGTAAAGTTATATTAGGGGAGGGTAATCTTAGGTTATTTGTGTCATAGTTGGATTGGGTCAATGGATGGGATACATTGGTGTGATTAGTAGATGTAATATCAGATTCACTATGGGCAGAATCATTTCATATGCTGCACTCACCCGTTTGCCTATGGAAGGAATTATAAGACGGAGAACGCAGTTCCTTTCTATGGAGTTTTTTTTTATTGCTCTTCTTGTCAGATAGATGTAATATTCCTATCTGACGAGAAGCAGTTTCTTCTCTTAATCTAATTGTGCTGCCGTATTCGTATTACATTGAACACATCGATATATCAGATGGATTGAAGTTTGGTTTGACTGCGAACTTTTGGCCTAAGGTTAAACAAGGATTGAATATTTTCTTTTCAAATGCAAATCTATGTAGTCTATTCATACTCGACACTAAATAAAAATGCATTAAATTTAAGTTGTTTATAGACGCTTGCATGGATTGGTTATCGGTTAAGTATGTTTTGGGTTT
The DNA here is from genome assembly GCA_028023455.1 of Epiperipatus broadwayi. Lineage (NCBI taxonomy): Eukaryota > Metazoa > Onychophora > Udeonychophora > Euonychophora > Peripatidae > Epiperipatus > Epiperipatus broadwayi. The sequence continues at coordinate 681,342 of JAQFVV010006486.1, forward strand.
TCATATTTGATCAAAATATATAGACATTCGATAAATAATGATACCTTACGGTGAGTATCTAAAATGTATTTATTCGGATGTCTTTTAAGTTATTGGTGACAATGCAAGTACCTTATGGTGAATATTATTGGGTTACTTATAAATTTCCCTCTGCAATTGTCAGTATCAATGATTTTATATTTTGATCATTTATGTTTATTTTGAAATGTTTTTAACCGTTGTAATCTATGTAACCGATCTATACTCAACATTATTAAAACAAATTTTTATAATTCCATCTGTGCGAACTTAATTAAAATGTAAACTTATAATATAATAGAAATTAAAATGTAAATTAAAATCTAAAGTAAAGTTAAAAATAATGTTAAATGTTAAAATGTAAACTGATACTAAAACAATTTTCAATCTTATATATATATGTGCATAAATAAATATTTGTATGCTAATTACTGGCAGTGGCTTATTTTATTTATTTTTAATATTGAAATATAATTAGATAAGATATTATATTACTAAATCTCTGCTATTCCACTGAGCTAGTGACATGGGCTAATGACTGGAATCAAAGTTTTAAAAAAATTTTTTTTTTTTTACTTACACATCTGCCTACTCTATAAATTTTTCTAGGTTCAAATGCCTAGATGGCGCCCTGTAGTGCAGATACCTTTAGTCTACCTTCTCTGGATTGTTACATATTAAAATGAAAATTTTAATAGTCTAAAGGTGTATGAAAAGTTTCAGAACAATCATGTGCAATTTTAAATTATACAATTATTTCACAAGTTTCAGCTAAGTAACATTTGTCTTTAGCTGGATTGAATGTTATTATATGATTTTAGTAAAAATACAGAAACTTGTAAAAAATTAATTCAGAATATAAAATTTAAATTTCATAAAAAAACAATACAACAAATTAAACACTGCCGTTTTTTGCCCAATCAAAATGAAAATATCAATAAACAAAAAATAAAAATCAAACTTGAGTTGACAATGATTTTTTAGTTACATTTAAATTTAACTGATGGTTTTATTTATTTATGCAAATATATTAATTTATTAAGTGCAAGCAGATGATATAATAATAACATGAAAGGCTGAAACCTTTGATAGATGTGCCTTAAAAATGCTTTCACATTATTATTATATCATCTGCTTGCACTTAATAAATTAATATATTTACATTTGTTACGATCATTTCAATAGATTTGAAAATTACTTCATAGTAAATTGAAAGATTTCACATTGTTTATTTATATATAATATTTAGCGAATTAAATGTGAGGATGTTTAAAACCTCACACTCTTAGTTCAAAATGCTTGAGTCTGGCTTATTTATATGTAAATTTAAGTAGAGAAGAAGGTAGAAACCATCTTTTTTTTGTAAAATCTCTGCCTTGGGTTTTGAATTAAGAGTTCCCTGTGCAGTCATTATTACATCTGATTGGCTGTCATATAATCATTTTTAAGGCACATTTGTCAAAGGTTTCAATTTTTCACATTATTATTTATGCAAAGAAACTTTTCTGTATAGTTAGTAGTTTGGCTGTTTCATTGGTTTATTGATATCTATATCAGGTTTTTCAAAATATCTATGACTTTTCTAAATATTCTTTGATGATGATTATTGAATTTTGGTAGAATTTTACCTATCCAGCATACTTCATAGGGAATAATTATTATAGTTGTGTAATATAATGTTAAAATAATAATCTTAGTAATAAAAAATCAATGTTATAATTATTAACAATTTAATTTAAAAAATTCTTATTTAATTATTTTAAATATATTAAATATCAAAGTAATAATTCTGGTATAGAATGTATTTTAATTTGTGTGCACACACATTCTTGTCAAAATTAATTAAGTTTACTTCCTTGCTGCTAAAATTAATTTATTATTTGTATCAGTCTTAGGTTGCAATTTATTTTTGCATCTAATTTTAAAGTGTATCAAAATTATTATTATCATTACATAAACAATACTTTTTATATTTCATATTTAAATGTAATAAAGTGTTTTATTATTAAAAGTATATTTAAAGATAGTATTTAAATAAAGTTTAAAATATATTATTTAATAAAATTTATAATTAAATTGTTTTTTTTTTAAAAAAAAAGCCAGACAAAAATAATATGTATGTAAATTTTTTATTGTCTGAAATTTAATTGACCAATCATGTAAGTTTCAAATATGGCTATAAATACAGGTAATAACTGAAAAAAATCAGTTATAGTGATTATCCATTAAAATTTTTTAATCAATCAAGTAAATTTTAAGGAATAAAACTGTATTCCTTATAGTCTAAATTTTAAGTTATAAATTTTTTTAATTTTATTATTTTGTTAATAAAGTGTTAAAAGTAATTTATAAAAGTATAAATCATAATTTAAAAAAATAACCAATTATTTATTGTCAATACTGCATAAAAAACCAACTAGAAACTATGATGTTTAGAATTTTTGTAAGGCAAGAAGAACAAAATAAATAACAAGTGATGGATAAATAGAGTATTAAATAAAGTTTTGTGGAATGTTTTGATATTCCAAAAATATTCTGAGATCAAAAAAATTATACAGTAAATGTTAAAATCATATAAAAAGTATAAATGAAAGTGAAATCTGAATATGGTGAACATCATGAAATATGAAGTGAATAAATAACATATATTTATATTTTTATATTATTAAAATAATTGTTTATTTTATGGTTTAAAATAAACATAAGATAAAAACAAATATGAGTTATAGAGTTACTATAAATTTATATTATTATTGAATATTGGAGTAAAGACCTTATTATTGAAAAATATATATTTTTTGTAATGTATAATATAATGAATATACTATTTAGATAATGAATATGAAAATTTTATTGAAATATCTAGATAAATATTTCATTATCAAAGAACATTTTATTTATGAACCAGCAATTATTCATAAATATGTTTATTGTGGTTATAGTGCTAAAATGTATTAATGCTTATAGATAAAAAATATTATGATTATCATAGAAGAGTATTTTTAATTCTATGAAATCGCCCATGTGCAGTCATTATTACATCTGATTGGCTGTTACGTAAGCATTGATTTTGGCCTTGCATGTTATTATTAAATGTTTAATCTAAAAAAACGTTAAAGTATCTTAATAAGTGTCAGTTTCAAGTAATAGATATTTTTTGAATGTAAATATTTTGAATTGTAAATATCATATTTGTAAACTTTAAAAATTTATATTTGTTACAATAAATTGTTAATGTTTGTTTCGAATTAACCTAATGTCTTGAGAGTTTCTTCTCTTGTTGTGTCCAAATCATTATGAATCATCCTAAGCACATACATGCATTATAAGAATTGATTATATTTTGGTATAATTGCACATAAACTGAAGAAAATAAAGTATGATTATTATATTATGATTATTGAAGATATTACATATTAAATCTTAAGAATTGTATCATACCAATTTTTTATTATCTTATTTAATAGTTATAACAAAGCTTGATATTTTTAATATGCCATGTGGAGTACACAATTACAAGTATAATGCTTAATAAAATGAAACTATTTTGGATTTATCTGAGATAATAAGTATTATTTGTAATAGTTTACAATTTTAATTTGTTTTAGCTAACCAGTAAATTAATTAAATGAGTTTTGAAATGAGTCATTGAGTAGTTTATTTTTATTGATTGTTATTGTTTTTGTGTAGTTATGTGTATGTAAAATCCCTCATTATATGTAGTTATATTAAATAATGGCTGCAGAAAGGAGTTTTCTATTAACTGAAAGGAGACCCTTTGATTCCTCTTGGAGGCCTTAAAGGAATCGAGCAGGGCAAATTTCTAATGTCCACTTTATACGTTCTTGTCGTTACAGCTGTTATTACTATGTGATTATTCATATAGTATATGAACATGGATGGGCTGCTCACTGAGATGCATTAGCCAGCATGATAAGTTTATTGGATTTTTACCTTACAGTTTAAGAATATTTTTCCAATGTATACAATCATGACAGACAAAAATAAATCATGTCCCTTATTCCCAGGAGGCTGTAAAGTCACCAACCAAGGCAGCAGTTGGTGGCCCAAGGCAGAGGGTGCTAAAAATCCCCTGATTGTGGACTCAGGCTGCCATTTGATGACGACTTTTTATTTAGGTACTTACAACTGCAGATCACTTTCAAGTGAAGGAAAATTGCAAGAGTTAAAAGAAGAACTGTCTTATATTAAATGGGACATTATTGGACTTTGTGAAGTTAGAAGAAAAGGTGAAGAAACAATTGATTTAAAAAGTGAACATATACTCTACTATAAAGGCCTAAATATTGGAAATACAAATGGAGTAGGATTCATTATAAAAAAAATGAAAGAATAACATTGTGGAGATTGATGGTGTATCAGACAGAGTGGCAAGATTAGTTTTACAACTTAATAGCAGATACCAATGCAGATAATTCAGGTTTATGCCCCAACAAGTTCTCATAGTGATGAAATAGAAGATTTTTATATGGATGTACAAAAGGCTTTTGATCAGAGTAAACAACATTTTAAAATTGTTATGGGAGACTTTAATGGTAGAATTGGTAAACAAATGAAAAATGAAAATACTGTAGGTAATTTTGGTTATGGTAATAGAAATGAGAGAGGACATAGACTTGTGGAGTTTGCAGAAAAAGAAAAACTTTATATTATGAATTCTTTTTTTGAGAAAAATGTTAAAAGGAAATGGACATGGAAGCATCCAAAGGAAGGTACAGCAGAATTGGATTATATTTTGACTAACAGAAAATACATATTTCAAGATTGTAATGTTCTTAATAAATTTAACACAGGAAGTGATCAACGATTAGTAAGATGTAAGATACATGTTAATGCAAAACTAGAGAGACAAAAATTATTAAGAAAAACAATATTTACAGTTGATATTCCTAATCTTCAGAAACATTCTAATGAATTTAAATTAGAACTTGCAAAGCGGTTTCAAGTATTAGTAGATTTTGAACATGATTCAGATTTGAATGACATTAATAGGAAAATAACTGGTACACTTTTAAAAACTGCAACAAAGATAGCTGGTAGAAAAAAGCAGCAATTGACCAATAAATTTTCTACTGAGACTAAAGAATTTATAATGAAAAGAAGGAATATGAGGATATACAACAATGATGCATTAAAAAAGATTGAATATCTCGAATTTTGTAAAATGGTGCAGAAAAGAGTTGAAAATGATATAAGAAAGTATAATTGTGAACTAGCAAGGAAAGCTGTAGAAGAGAATAAAAGTCTAAAGAGTGTAAAACAACATTTTGGCATTGGTAGGAAATTTATATCTGCAATAAAAAAAAAAGATGGCATTATTACTAAAAAGAGAGATGACATCATAAAATGTGTAGAAGACTTCTATCAAGAATTATATAATAGTAAAGAACAAGTGCCTCCTATACCTATTATATCTTCTGAATTGCCCAGAATTTTGAATGAGGAAGTGAGACATGCAATTAAATTTATGAAGAAAGGGACGGCTCCAGGTAATGATGAAATTATAATTGATATATTAAAAGAAGCAGGTGAAAAAATAGAAATTTTTTTAGCAAAGTTATATACCAAATGTCTAAATGATAAAGATGTACCAGATGATTGGAAGAATGCAGTACTAATATTAATATTTAAAAAAGGTGATAAAGAAGATATTAGAAATTACAGACCTATCAGTCTTTTATCAGTTTTATACAAAATTTTTAGTAACAACTTGTCTACAGAAAACACTGGATTTCCACCAACCAAGAGAACAAGCTGGATTTAAAAGTGGTTTTAGTACAGTAGATCATATCCAGGTATTGAGAGAAGTTATAGAAAGGACAAATGAATATGAGTTGCTATTATGCTTAGGATTTGTAGATTATGAAAAGGCATTTGATTCTATAAGCATTTCTTCAGTGATTAAAGCATTGGATCATCAAGGTGTAGATCCATGATATTTGTCATATTTTAAAGAATATTTATAAAAATGCAACAGCAACAATTATATTACATAATGATAGTAGGAAAATCAACATTGAAAAGGGTGTAAGACAGGGTGACTCCATATCTCTAAAACTTTTTACAGCAGTGCTGCAAGAAGTATTTTGTGGATTAAAATGGGAAGCTAAAAAAGTGAAAGTAAATGGAGATTATTTAAGTCATTTAGATTTTGCAGATGATGTAGTTGTTTTTGCAAATAATGCTTTAGAGCTACAGGAAATGTTGCAGGAGTTATCAAATGAAAGTAGGAAAGTAGAACTAAAGATAAATGCTAAAAAGACTAAAGTAATGATTAATAGATTTTCTTAAAATAAGAAAATAAAGATTGATTATGATGAGTTAGAAGAAGTTAACAGTTACAAATACCTTGGTCAGATTATTAATACAGATGGAAACATAATGAATGAAATTAATCATAGAATTAAACTTGGTTGGAGTGCTTTTAATAGAAATAACTTGATACTAAAAGGAAATATGCCTATGTGTTTGAAAAGGAAGGTTTTTAATAAATGTGTTTTGCCAGTTTTTACATATGGATCTGAATAGAAGAGCAATACAAAGACTTCAGACCACTCAAAGGAGTATGGAGAGATGCATGTTGGGAGTAACAAGAAGAAATCAAAAACGGAATGTATGGGTAAGAGAACAAACAGGTGTTACTGACCTCATTGAAAAAATTAAAAGACTTAAGTGGAGTTGGGCTGGACATATTGCTAGAAGAGATGATAACAGATGGACAATTGAAATTTTAAACTGGATTCCAAGTGATTGTAAAAGACCCAGAAAGAGACCACATGTGAGATGGATGGATGAAATAAGAAAGTGTGCAGGGGTGATGTGGAGAAGAAAAGCTAAAGATAGGAAAATATGGATTGAACTTGGAGAGACCTTCATCCTGCAGTGGATTGATAATGTTTGTTGATGATGATTAATTAATATGTTAATTGTAAAAATAATAATAAGAATCTGAGATTAAAATTACAGTTATGTTGTGGATTTTATTTAGATGGTGATGTATTATTGTGATTAAGTAAATAAATGTGGAATAGTTTAATGCTTTAATTTAATTTTAGTAATGTTAATTATCACTTATTTTTAATATGTGAGTCATGAGAGTATTACTTATAGTGTAGGAAAGTAGGTAGTGGTGATATTCCTGTGCAATTGGGAATACATCTCTTTATGAGTATATAATATTAAACTGTGTACCTTACTAGATGCTTTTAATTATGAATCTTGTGATTTTAATATTTAACCGAACCGTTTGTAAGAAGATTGAGCTAGTATTTAAATTAATTCAATTGTTAATGAGCTAGTAGTTAAATTAAATCTTTAGTTCATTAGTAGTTGAATTGATTAATTAATTGGTTGTTTAATTTAGTAATATTGGTTTACTAGATGTATTAGTATTATTATATTCAGATGAACTAGTTATTATTACAGTTTAAATTAGTGAGTTAAATCGTTTACTTGATCAGCCTAGGTAAAGCCGCTCGGTAAGAGAGCTAGTTGTTATATGATATTATATTTAAGGTAAAATGAGTTATAAATAGTTTAATTGATTAAGTGGTATTTGATTACTAAAATGGTGAGCCTCTGAATAAGAGTACAATATATATAAACACACATACACATATAAATGATTTCATATCATTATTTTCGGAAGATATAAAAGTATCGCTTATCCTTGAGAATATTAGAATTAACATATATATATTAATCAATAAAGTTAAAAATTTCAAAATAAAGTCATATTTTGTTTTGAAATTTTTAATTTTATTGATTGGCAAAATAACAAGATTCTTGAGAAGTATGGAAAAGATTTGAGTTGGATGGTGATAAGATAATGTCTTTGAAGATCTACTGGTATGTGTATGTTTTTGTATATACAAAATGTTATGGTATTATTACTTGTTTTGAAATAAAAACATCATCAAGGAAATGAAATTTTCCACCCATCTCTGCTTCTATAGTGATTTTAATTGAGAGTGGAGATATAAAACTCTTTCAATTTTTCTTTTCTATATATAAAAAAATAATATTATTAACTTTACTGCTTGAAAATTCATAAGAAATTTTAGTTCCAAAATTACCAGAACTGGAATTGATTAAAGGTTATTATGCTCAAGATCTGTCATTCTAGTACTGTACTAAACTATGTAGGGCTTTCTTTTTTCATGTGAGCAAACAACAAATATGTTATCATTGTATCAGAGTCATATAAATATTTCATGCAATGTTGATTCTAAAACTGTGTTTTAAATACTTCCATAAATAAAATTACAAAAATATTAGAGATGGATTATCTCATTTCAGTTTGAATCACTTAGTTATAATGCCATTCATTGTAACTTGCTTCATAAATATTTTATTTTTTTATAATAGACAGCAATATAAATAAGTGATTAGAGCTCCAATATGATCTCCAATTTATAATGTTTTTGCCAAATTATTTATACTTGCTTCACTAATGTCTTTTCTACTTACAATAATCATCATTATAAACAAGTGATTTTAACTTCAATGGGATCTTTCATTTCTCATGTTTCTGCCAATTAGAAGAGTAATCATCATCAGTGCTAGAAAAGATAAGCATAGAGACAATAAAGATTTTAAAAAGATCAATTTATATTAAATAGTGAAATCAAAAAAATATCGGTCAAAAATGTTTCCACTAAATTTAAATCCAATAATCAGTTCTTACCATTTAAATTTGATTTTCACTCTTTGTTTATTATTATTATTTTTATTTTGATTGGACAAAAAAATGCAGTGATTATTTTATTTTATTTTGTAATTTTGTGTTCAGTTTTTTTACAACAATGAAATATTTTTTCAAACAACAGTCTAGTCGAGCGTTGGTGGCCGAGTAGTTAGCACAGCCGCCTTACAAGCAGTTGTCCCGGGGTTCGCTTCCTGGCAGACGCTTTGACACATTAAAAAAGTTATTTTGCAAAAATGTTGGAAATGTTCAGATATAATTATTTAGTTGTTCCCAAAATTTTCATGGAAAAACAAAATTTAAAAATTAGTTTATAGAAGATTGGAAATATATATCAAAAAACTTAAAAATAGAAAAAAACATGTTTTCTCATAATTAAAGAATGGTCAAATACAAAAAGCAAGTGTTGCAGTATTTAGGATTTGTTTAATAAATGGTTAGTTCCTCAGGAGTTCAAGTGTCATTCATGCATCAGAAATGATAGGTTAAATTTCAATGGTGGCATTATTTAGCTCTCACATTTATAATTTTTTTATTGTGCTAAACTGCACTGTGCATATCCTTAGTTTGATTTCTAATAAAAGAAAGTTGGCTAAATTACTCAAAATAGATGCCATATTAGCTGTTTAAATATCATTGATTTAATTGTCAAATATTATTTGTTATTCCTCATCACAATATCAAAAAAATATTTTACTTTCCACTCTGTTCTAAAGCAAAAAAAAAAAAACCAATCAATTATATAATTATTATGTATTTTTTAATAAAAAAGAATATTAATTACTGTGATCATGTGATGTTTGAGCAGATTGAGTACAACGTTACTCACTTAAATTTATTCATATGGTTCAGGAACCGCTCAGCTCTTAAGTCTCCCAAGACTCTACTAAAGTAAACTACTTGGAAATATATATATATGATGCGAAAGTATTGAAATATACTTTGTATAATAAATATTATTAAATTTTATATTTAAACTCTATATGAATATTTTTTTCACATTAATATTTAGAATGACAGTTTGAAAACGTAATTATTTATATATACATACATTATGTGTGTGTATATATATATTCTCATAAAAATGTTTTGTAAGATAAACTATTAATCACAATATTTGAGTGAATGTGTTATACAACTATAAAATGTTTGCATTAAAATGGTGATATTCGATTTATAATGTTTGTGCATTAAATAATATATATATAAACTATTTTTAAAAAAATAATAAACTACAAATGCTAAGATTATTATTACAATTATCAGTCCATCAAAATATTTTGGTAATTGGGTAAATGCAGCTACGAGGTTGGCTTCCAAAATTGAGCAAACTCTGATTTAAAAGAAATCTGCCAAAGAGTAAATTATTTATTTAATTCTAATGATAATCAGATGTTAAACTTTATGTTAATTTATATTTGTGCATTCAACATATATTCTTACTAATGAATATTTGGGGAAGGAAATAAAGTAGTAGGTTAAATGTAACAATGATGAGATTATTATTACCATGTGAAGCTAATTTATATATGATCTACATTTCCATTTGAAATTCTGTAAAAAAAAGTAGATGTGAAAAAAAAAATGCTAAGGGCTTGGTACTATTTAGAAATCATGCTCTTTTTTAAAAAAATCTAGTCAACATTTCTACCTTGGCAACTTTCCAGCTAAAAGTTTTATTGATACTGATTATCAATAGAATAATTATGAAATGGCTGCCTAAAAAAATTGTAATTTTATTTGAAGAATCTTCAGCTAACTAAAATATTTCCATCCTTTATCCAGATTTAAATCCCACCATATCATACACAAATTACTATATCCCTAAAAATGCAAAGATGAACATTTTTTTTTACAAAAGACCTTAATAATGTTTATTATCTCACTAAAAAAATATTTATTATATAAAAAATAAAAATTGCACCCAATCTATAAAGATAAGTAGAAATATGATTTGTGTTGTCTAACATAACATTGTTCAGTCTATAGTCTGTAAAAAATAAACTCTAATCCTATAATTACATTAATAAGAAAATTTTAATTTTGGAGACAAATTTTAACAAATGTAATTTAATGCAATAAACCTAACAAAAGAGCTATTAGGGTTAATGGAGAAAACTTGTTTAGCTTCAGAAAAATTGTCAATTAGTTAATAATTGGTTTTCTGGAAAGATCAAAAGCTAAAGTTATCCCTGTTTACATAGATATAATCTCTTAATTTCTATTTTTTATCAAACTAAAAATCCATGAAAATATAAAATATGATATATATATATATTTTAACGGTCGGGGATGATGATGACGTTTCCAGTCTTACCGCATCTGCCGACAGAGCGCCACTAGGCTACTTTGAACCTAGAAAATTTATAAAGTCGACAGATACGTGCTGTTAAGATCACGGCCGTCAGCCCTAGTCACTAGCTCATAGAGTAGCAGAGATTTTAAAACATTTATAAGTTTCAATAGACTTCTATTCTCAAAGTATATATTAAATATTTAGAACAATAAAATAAAAGAAGCCACTGCCAGTAATTAACACACAAATAGATTTTTATTAAAGCACATTTAAAATTGAAGATTAAATTTATTTTTAGATTTTAATATTAATATTTTTTTTTTTTAAATTTAAATTACTATTTTAAATAGATCGCACAGATGGATATTTAAATTATATTTTACTTTAGCATGACGAGCATAGATAGTCTACATAGATTTTTTTTCACTTAAAACTTATCAAAACATTCATTCAGTCTCAGACTAAAAGTTCGTAGCCAACCCAATGTCAGCTTCCAGATATATATTTGCAACTAATGCAATATGAAGATGCTAGCATAAAACCACGCCGACAGGAATGGGCATCTGACGGCGTGATATTATTTGAAGGAAATGATCCATATCTAGATCAGGAAAGGGCATCTGTTAGACTAAGGAATCATGTATATAATTTTTTTTATTTTAAAGAGTGCTACGTATGGGGGAAAGCGATCTTTCTGCCGTCTTATAAATCCCTGTCCATAGAGCTAGAAGGGGTCAATGGCGCAGGAAATACATCTGCCACCATTTCAACGATATGACTGCCTCTTTGGGGTCATGCATTCAGTTGGGCACGTTGCCCTGTATGCTAAACACGCTTCACATTACATTAATATAAACACCCATATATCCTTCCACAAGCATTGCCCTAACTACGAAACAAATAGCCTGACACTAAAATCCTTTAAATTAAACATAAACGAATTTAAACAGTTATTACTCTTTATCCATGCAGCTATCTACACCCAACTTTAATTTAATACATTTTATTTAACAGATAGAAATAAATAACCTAGTTAAACACAAACATAAATAATTAAATTAAAAAAAATGGAAATGATTGAAATAGCAAACGTATATAAAAACAAATATTTACAATTGATTTAGAGTTCTATTCTTGGTCAGATAAGAGTACATTCATTTATATTACTTTTTTTTTTGGATTGATTACTTATTGACGTTATACGGTGATTATTTAAAAGAAAGTTCAATTGGCAAAAGTTTATACTTTACGGATTCTGAGGTCCATCTTCGTGATCACTTATATAGATTGTTTGTTCTTCCTTTTTAAAAACGAAGCTGCCACTTGCCATTCCTTTTTGGTCCCTAACTGGCATAGGGAGGTCTCAGCTGGTTGCCCGGAAAATCTAATTTTATTGCAGACTTCCACATCGTGAAAATCTGCAATATAGCTAGTTATAATGACATATTCATAGTCAGCTCTCAGATAACAATTATAATAATCATTTGGCTTTTATATTTTTTCTTAGCCTCTTATCATTTGATCTTAGGATTCAATCGGCATTACGTCACTAATCCTCTGGTGTTTCAGTTACGGTCCGTGCTGAATTTCTGGTGTTTGCATTGGTCATTTAATTTCTTTGTACTCTCTTATCTGACCCTTTAATTTATTTTAAATGCTTCAAGGGCTAGCTTCTTTTCGAACAATCATTTAATTAATAAAACAATCATTTCCATTTTCTAAGATTATAGAAATCAACATTATTTCTATTTCCAAAAATATCAAATCTTTATATCTTTTACTTTTTTACAAAAAAAATTACTTTCAAATAAAACTATTTTTTAAAATAGTTTTTAAAGTTGTCCATCATGCGATCTATATATACATTAAACAGTTTTTAAATTTCAGTTTTTAAGTTAAGTTTTCTTTCTTTTTAATAAATCAATTTTTATTTGTGATCTTTCATTTTAATTGTAAAATAATGTGACGGCATATTATATTCCGTTATAATATATATATATAGATTGATGAAATATAAAATATCAAAAAGAGAAAAAGGTTAAAAAGTCTATCATGCTAGATCATTAAAAAAAGGCTGCTTATCAATGTAAATAATGCAAGACATCAGTATAGCTAAATATACTTGGCTTCTTTGTTTTCTATATTGCCAGTAAATTACCATTGAAGTTGTTTGAAATATACTGAGACAATACTGCAATTTACCAGTATTTAGTCATCTATAATGTTGTAGAAAATAAATACATAACACCAAAAGAAAACAACAAAGGTTTATTAATTCTATACAAGTATATCTAAAACATATATATTTAGTACAACAACTAACTTGCTTGTTAATTGTTCAAAGTTCAAAATCAAAAGCAATTACAAATTAGAAAATCTTGAATTCTCTAATCCAGTGTGTCTCAACCTTTGAATCACAACCCAATATTGGGTTACGTTAAATTTTTAATGGGTCGCGAATATGCACCAAGAAATAAAAACATAAATATCTGATGGCAAAAACTTTTTACATTTTAAGAAAATATTAGTATTAATAAAGAATGTTAGTATTTTTTAAATCTTTCATACGTAACTTAAATAAAATTCTGTATAATTTATTTTTGTAATTTTTGCTTATATTTCATATATAAATAAAATCTTATTTGAAAATAAAACACTTTTTTTTGGTAATTAACAAATGTGTTAAGCTTTTAAATTAAAAATATGTAGTTTAAGTTTAACTCAACTTTTAACTTATAAATTATTTGTTCATTATAAATATTATCAAATTGATCTGAATATATACATATATACAATAACATGCTGGTGTAATCTCTTTTATTTTATATTATAATTTATATAATAAACATTTGAGTCACAGAACTATTTCAATGAACTCTATTGGGTTGCATGGCAAAATGGTTGAAAAACACTTCTCTAGTCAATTATAAACATCTTTATGGCTTGTCATCAGTGTACACAAATAGTTCCACTATACAATTTTATTTCTCTACATAATTTTAATTTGCATAATTTGCCTGATCTGCTTAATTAATCTCAAAATGCTAAATTTTGTACAATCAGCATATGCACATTACAAATTTTGGTACTAATCCATTAGACAGACACACCACTTGATGGTGTTGTTGATATGCAAAAACAATAAAATATAACATTACCAGGCTGATAATTTTTTGGTTTTCTTTGAATACACCTGGTTGTTTGGAATGAATGGTTTTTTGTTTGTTTTAAATTTTAAAAAAAAAATTTCTTACATTTTACTTTTATTTTATTTTTTATTTTATCCCCTCCCCCCAAACACCCACAAAAATGCAAAAACAGACCAACTTTTGAGTTTTTAAACTTTGCTTGATGTTTATTTTTAAGCAAGTTTAATGCTTAGCTTTATCGGCACTGACACAAGCAAAAGCCAAAAAACCACAAACTTTTGACTTTTTAAACTTTGCTTTACATTTATTTTTAAGCATGTTTAACGATTAGCTTTCTCAGCGCAGACAAACTTTTTTATTCCAAAAACTAATCCCCCCCACACACACACCAGCAAACCAAACAAAAAATAAGACAAACTTTGGACTTTTTAAACTTTTAAGTTTATTTTTAAGCAAGTTTAATACTTCTCTTTCTCAGCACTGAGAAACGTTTTGATTTGAACAAATAATACTCCCTCAAAACACACTCACAAACCCACAAAGAAAACAAAAAACTTTGCTTTACATTTATTTTTAAACAACTTTAATGCTTATCTGTTTCTGACCAACAAAAATTTCGATTTTGTTTTTATTAGTAACAGTCCCATTCAAAATCAAATACCAATTCAACAAAACATTCTCCAGTCTCCTGGCACACACCCCCAAAGACACACATCATAATTGAATTGTTTTTTGGAGAATGTAAAGTTTCACTGAGTCTCTGCACTTGCATGTCTTGGCATCTGGTGCAGAAACATCATAGCATAGTCTTCTGTTGTCAATAACTGTGACCAATTCAAGATCTGCTTGTTGGCATGTGCCATTTTGTTTGTCTCCTCTATGTTATCAAGAAGACTTTTCTTTACATGTGACATGGTCAGAATCATGTTCAGTCTACTCTTTTCCAAGGTTTTGCACCTTCAAAGTTGTGTAGTGAAGGGTGTGTGGTGGTAGAATTATTGCTAATTCAAATTGCATGTTTTGAATAAAAACAAATTTATTGACATTTAAAAAATTGTGGCCACTTGACCTAAGCACACCCTCAGACGATACAGTAGAAAACAGTAAAGTGTGCGAATTTGCAGAAAGTGTTTCACAAAGCACAAAGCAGACCAAAATATTACAGTGCAATGCCATCAGGTGGCCTGTAATTTCTAATCCAACAGAATTGTTGTATTAGACATAAACATGGCTGCAAAACTATGGGAAGCTGCCTAAATGGAATTTTTATGTGCTTTTTTACATAAACAATGCCATCAAGTAGTGTGCTTGTCTAATGGACTAGTACCCAATTTTTTTACAGCATAACTTTATTTAGTTTTTTTTATTTAGTTCCTGTCTGACTACTATATACACACAACAAATATTTATAAGATTTTCCATATGAGTTATATAGCATTAAACATTTGTTAACTATCAATACTTTATTGTGGAATAAATTGCACAAGTCAAAAATTAAACTTTACATCTAGAATTTATTTACTCTCTATATATAAAATATTAATAAATAGCATATCTTTATTAATTATTTATTGGACTGTTTTAGTTGTAAACATCTAACAAATGCTGAAATTTCTGTTTCTAGAAAAAGATTTAAATTTTACTATCACACTATCTAATAATGGCAGTCATTGAAGGAAATCATTCAAAAAATGCCTGTTGAAGAAGCAACAGAATTACACTAAAGAATAAAGCATTTATAAGACAGTAAAAATTGAAATCAGATATTTCCTATGATGAAAGGAAAGTTATTAATTCTCTCAAGATAGACAAATCTAGAATTATTCTTTCTGCTGATAAAAACAATACTACAATTGCAATTATAGTGATCACAACTGATTATGATAACAAAATACAAGAACTTTTAACTGCAAGCCAATACAAAAAAGTGGTAAAAAAATCTGATATAAAGTACAGAAAAAGTTATAAACATTATTCAGAAAACATTGCAAGTATTTCATTAATTCATAAAAAAAAGAAAAGTATATTAACATTGTATTTCAGCAAAATTTCTCATTTTTATGATTTGCCTAAAATCCAGAAAGTCCCTTTTCCATTATGATCTATTGTTAGCTCTAGAAATTCATCTTGACAAAACTTATGAAGATTTCTTCCCAAAGTTCTGGCATACTAGACACAGTTATTTGTCAGGGATTGAAAGCATTTTGTAGAATTAATCATGAATATAAAAACTGAAGGAACTGATATATTGATAAGCTTTTATATGGAAAATTTATTCACAAATGCGTCCTGTGATGAAATTTTGTCTATTGTAAGAAAATAATTGAATGACAATATAGCTTACAAACCAGAACAACTCTTTCTGTTGATAATGTAATGAAATTATTAACATTTTGCATAATAACATACTTCGAATATAATGCAGAATTCTCCCAAAAAAACCTAGGAATGACTATGGACTCACTATGTCACTTTTATTAGCAATATTTACATAGAACTTGAAATTACAGCCATAATAACTACTGGCATATTGACCTAAAGTTTGACTTCACTATGCTGATGATACATTTGTTGTATGGCTACATAGTAAAGTAATATTGCAAATATTCTGGATACATATCAACAACATATCCCCTTCAATTAAATTCACAATAGAATAAAAACATAAATTGTGATTCTTGGATGTTTTTATTACATGCCTCTCATGACAAAATCAAAACTACAGTCTAATGACTACCCCCTCACAAACAAACAGGAAAATATTTAGCATATACATCCAGTCATATCAGAAACACTAAACATAAAGTTATACTATTATTATGAAACAGAGCAATAGAATTTTGTTCAGAAGCCAGTGATTTGGAAAAATAGAATGTCTACATAGAACAAACTTTCATAAAAAATGAGTATCTATCAGTTAAAAAAACTTATATAGACAACAAAAATAAACATCAAATGAGAAAAACATTACTGATACTCTTGTACATCCATACATACTATGAATAGGAAACAAACTAAAGAAAATATGCAGTGAATATAACATCAGAAAAACATTCCAAAGCTATAACACATTAAGAGAAATTCTAACATCTACAAAATCTAAATTTGAAATACTGAAAACAAAAACTGCATCTATAAAATTCTATATGAATGTGGGAGAATAGACCGGTCATCCCATTGAAAAACAATTGAAAAAGCCCAAACAGATGATTAGAAAAGAGAAATCAGACATATTCAAAGTAGCAGACTATTCCTACACCAATGAATATATGTTTGATTGGAAAAAATACAGAAATATTAAATGAAGACAACAAATACAAAGAAGAAAATTCAAAGAAGCTGCTGAAATATATATGCAAATAACTTTGTAAACTAACCCTATGTGATTGTGATTAATATTTGGAAGCCATAAATTAACCTTGCTCTTAGTAAAAAAAAAAAAAGAGAGAGAAAACAGGAGAATTCTCACAAATAAAATCTTTACCCCACTTGGTAAGGACAATTGGCTCCTCAAAACTTATTGTAAAGCAAGAAGATCACATAAAAAGTACATACAATGATCAGGTCAGTAACACTACTATTCAAAACTTTGTGTTTAACTAACTTGTGTGCTATTACTAACAGTTGAATGTATTTAGAATAGTTAAATAAAGTTTAAAATTTTTAATTGCATCAATTAATTACAAAACATATAAAATGAATTATGAACTGGCCTATGGGACTCTTTCAGTGGAGTTGTCTGTAGTCTGTATTTGTTTAAATTTGAGAATCCAATTCTTCTAAAATTTGAGTGTCTCTCAAAATATTCTTATACTCCAGATTCATGGACAGTATTTTAATATGTAATTATAAATTTCAATGCTTTATCTCTAAAGAAATGTAAAGCTTTAATAACATTAATTAAGCATGATGTCTTAGCATGCTTTCAACTTAAATGTAGCTGTAATTGTGATAAGTGTGTGAGTGCATATGTATATTGGGTGCAGGCTAAATTACATAATATTTGCATTTAAGGTTATGTATGACAGATAGACCTTTTTTGGAAAGAGGGACATAGTACTTCCTCTTGTTAATGGCATGTTTGTCCCTTGAAATGTGTCATGCTTTTTTGATTTTGCATTTGGTATCATTGCACTCTATTGGCTCAAATACATGACTAATTGTAAAGAAGTGGTTGAAGAATATTGAGCTAGTGTCAGCATGTGTTTTGGCTTTATTATAAAGATAAGAGAGCTGGGTGATACAGATTGATAAGCTGGCCTGAGATTTGCCGCATTAGATGGATGGACAGGCTGGATCTTGGCATTTAATTCTGTAGACAATTTGAGAGTGGAGTTTGGTTGGCAGTCTATCTTTCAAGTTGTTGTGTAAATGATGTAAAGGAGGTGATGTGTGAAATGCAATTTGGTATGCAGCCATGATGACTTTGGTAATGCAGTGAGTAGGGAAGAGCAATGATGTCAAACATAAAATAAAAAAAGTATGGCACATTTCAAAAAACAAACATGACATTAACAAGAGAGAGTCCTGCATCCCCTTTTCCAAAAAATGGTCTATCCAATCTACATAACCTTAAATGCAAATATTATATAAATTAGCCTGCACACAATATATATATTGAAACAGTAAGATTTGCTTTTCAAATCTTAGTTTCACCTTCTCTCACGTCTTTCCTATCCTCGTACCCTAGTTTAAACCCCAATTTATCGTAGGGTGTCTGTACTGCCGCTTATATGCCGAAATCCCGCCTAAATTAGATCACGAATGTATTAATGCTCGTGAAATATATAATTTTAAAGCCCTAACATTAATAATTTATAAATTGCGAGTATGTTATATAAGTAAATTTACACACAGACTGCGATAATACATTTAAAACTTAAATAAAAATAACAGTTTCATTATTTAAAGTTAGTTTGTTTAAATCTGTTTATTTTAGAAATATTACAGTCGTAATATTTGTTTTCATTTAGTAAAATAATATTTCACCGTAAATAGATTTAAACATTTACAATTTAAAAGGAAAATTTTTTTTTTTTTTTTAGATTTATAAAAATCACGCCACAAATTTTATGTAAAAAGCAAATGAGGGTTAGGAAGATAACAATAGGCTTAATTAGTTAAATTTTGTAAAATTCATTAATTAGTGGCTTAAATATTTTGCCATCAGATAAACAACAGACCTCCACTCAAGTAAATTAAAATATTGTTAAAATTAAAAGTTCTAATCCGAATATCTTAAAAGTAAAACTAATTATAAAATCCCTGTTTTCAGATAAGATAAGTTGGCCGTTTTTATTTTGCATCTATTTTTGTTTCTACAGTGACCGCCTTGAGGTAGTTCCATTGTATACTAGTTTGGTATATATAGGGCCGATTTTATTAATTGATATTTCTATGCTATGATATTATTCTATACTATTCTATGCTATGCTTATTCTATGCTTGTGCTATTATTCGATTCTGCTTTATAAACTTTATGAGAAATCATAATATCAATATCATACTCTAAGTATCAGTCATAATAACTTATTCTTTGTCATTATGATAGTTGATTTGATATTAGTATGCCCTTTACTTTCTTGAAGACTATATCTTGTTCAAATCACCATCTGATGGTTTTCGATTTTGGAGCATTTTTACCACTGTAACTTACTCCAGATTACTTTCCTTTAACTATAAAGATATGTCCTAATAATTTGAATTCTCTGTTGGTTCTTCATTATATTAAGTCAAGCTCCAAATCTTATTAGTTGTTTTCACAGTAGCTTAATGTGTTTATCACTTTTTATCTTGGCAGTTACCATGATGTCATCGAAATATAAAATAACTCCTTCTATTGCCTTCAAAAGATTGTCTATCTTAGCTTGAATACTTTTGGATTTATTGGTATTCTATAACAGCGTTTCTCAACCTATTTGCTGTGAGACCCAATAGACTTCATTGAAATAGATATGCAACCCAAATGTTTATTACATAAATTATAATATAAAATAAAAGAGATATTACATCAGCATGGTACTGTATATGTATATATTCGGATCAATTTGATAATATTTATAATGAACAAATATGGATGAGAATTTTTCTTTATGCATGTTACTAAACGCCTATGTTTTTCTGTCATTGCTGTAGCCCCATTGGTATAAACCCCTACGCATCTTTCCCAAGAATTTTTTTTTTTTGTTTAGAAATTCAATTTCATTAACTTTAAAATTTATTCCGATGTTGTTGAAGATTCTAATTTTAAACTGCAGAGGAATTCTTCCTGAATATCTTTACATGTAAGATCAATATATCTTATATAAACTAAATTATTATATCGTTAAAAATGTCTGTAGATTCATCTGATTGAATTGAATAATACTTGGATTTTTTTTATATTTTTTATTAATTGAGATTCAACATCATCAGACAAATCAATTGTTCGCCAACTTATGGTGTCATTTGACAAGGGAATGCTGTTTATTTTTTATTCAAATTCATTGCCAAATAATTCTTTGCAAATATCTTTCATGAATGGCTTTAGTAACAATTTCCCTATTGAATGTGCTTTTTTACATTTAGCAATGTGATAGGCTGCCAAATACAAAAATTTTAAAAGTTTTTTATCTATAAAAACAAATTTTGTTAACTTAGATCTATTTGTTTTAAATTCATCTCATTTTCTTAAAAAAAATCAACAGATTTATCTTTATATTGACTACGGTTTGTTTCCAAATTCCTTAATAGTTTGTTACTTTTAAATGAAGAATTAGCCAAAGTAGATCCACAGACAACACATTATGGTAGTTCTATTCCATTTTCTTTTATAAAAGTGAAACCATAATTAATATATTTTTCTTTATAATTATAAACAAAAGTTTGCGTCAATTTTGGTTTTTTCACTACTGGTTCACTTGATGTAATAGGCCGTTCTACATTTTCATCATCCTAATTGGGTTCCTGAAAAATTTCTTGTTCCTTTCTTCCAAAAAAATTAAATATTTTACTTTGTTTACTCACGCTTTCAGTACAATGTATATATTAATCACATACAACGAAATATAAGTATTATTTGTCAATTACAAATATATGTAACTTTTAACAAAATATAAAATTCAATTATTAACTTAACACAATGATTTAGAAAAATGGTATAACTGTAATACATACAAATTTATTTTTTGCTGTTTTAACAACTACACAGTAGTTCAAACTATATACTGTGAACTGAAAATATTTCTACTGAATTCCACCACCGGCGCTTGTTGATGCTTTAGTCACATTAATTTTCCACCACTGGTACTCATTGATGCTTTGACTGCATTAATTTAAGTTGCATTTTTGATTGCAATTTTTTGAACAATTACATTTTGAAAATAATCGCGAAATTTAACATTATGATTATTTAAGTTCAAATTTACAATTGAATTTGAGAAAACTACACAAAGCATAGATAGTATTACTTACTAATTTTTTTCTTAATACTAATATTTTCTTAAAATGTAAAAGATTTTTGCTACCAGATATTTGTTTTTATTTCTTGGTGCATATTTGCGACCCATTAAAAATTTAATGCAACCTGATATTCGATCATGACCCAAAGGTTGAGAAGCGCTATTCTATAAGATAGTTTGTTAAACTTAAATAATCCCAAGTGTGTATTGATAGTTAAAAGTTTGGCTGTTCTAGTGGTAACAGAAATTTGAGGAAATATTTTAGCAAAGTAGAAAGCTAAAATCTTCCAAACACTAGATATCAGATACGTTCCCTTATTTGTATTTTTGTTTATAGTTATGTGCTAATCAGCACATAATCACATTATCCCATCAGTTTTAGAATCATATCAATAGAGATCATCCAATCTGACTCTTCAGTAGGTGAAATTATGCCTCCCTTAAGTAAATCATTTAATGCTACTAGTACTTTAGGTTTTAGAACAAATGGTACTTTTGATTAATTTACATAAAATCTGGTCATTATTAATTAAATTTATATTAATTGATTGCATCTTCAACTCTGCAAAACCAATTTGAATAACTGCAAAAACTTTTCCCAGATTTCAGATTCGAATTGGACTCTCTTTTAATTCTAATTCTAAAACGTTTGAACCAGTTACAGCCTAGAATTGGGCTTAAATCTCTTGATGCTATATACGTATGTAAATTTTTTACCCTTCTATTGACTTTTATTGGAATTATTACAATTCCTTTTATGGCAATCTGAGTCACATCAGTGGTCAATAGGCTCATTTTATTCATTGGTGTCTGCGTTTTACATTTTTTAAAAGATAGTTGTCTTGTAAAATAAGACACACCTGCTCCACTATCAATTTCCATTTTGATGTTGTAACGGTATATGCCATTATATTGATTTAAAATTTAAATAAGTTTTTTCTTAAGTTCGTAAATAAAAGCTAAAAAAAATTAAAGAGTTGTTAAACGTGTATATGTATATATATTCGCACAGATGCAAAACTTTAAAAATTATTTTCTCTTTAAAAAAATATATATTTGAACGTACTTTTTTAGAAAAAAGTACAAGATCTAAAGATAAAATATTTTTGTAAATGGAAATGATTGTTTTATAAATTAATTGAAAAGCAAACTAGCCCTTGGGGCTCTTATAGAAAAAAGTCAGTTGAAAGACATAGATAAGAGAATAAAAAAAAACTTAGAATGTCCAATAGAAGCAGTAACCAATTGCTCGGACCTTAATGGAAATTATTGCAACAGGAAACAATGTTCAATGAATACAGAGTACTATAAAAGGAAAAATATTGAAATTAAGAACAGTTCCAGCTTGTTTTTTTTTTGTGTGAGAAGGACGATAAGACACACTTGTCACTCTCTCTCACTTATTTCAAATAAAATGACTGTAATACCAGGATTGAACCAACTAAGGCCTCCTCCAGAACAACAGACCGGACTTCAAATAGAGATGTCACAGGAATTGGCACCAGGAACCCAGAGTCTTCTACTGTAAGACATGAACTATAAAATTTAAAAATAATTAAGAACTGTTGTTAAGATTTGACAAGTTTTCAATATTCAGCTAACTTAAATTTTAAAAGGAACTTTTATCTGATTTTCAAATTGATAATTAATGTTTAAATTTTATATATTTAAGTTTGCTAAAAAAGAAATCATTTCCATTTTTATTATTTCTATTGATATTTATTTGTATAAATTATTTAAATGCATTAAATTTAAGTTGAGTATTGACGCTTGCATAGATTCATTCACATTTAATTATGTTTTTGTTTTCATATTTGATTAAAATATATAGACATTTGGTAAATAATGATATCTTATGTTAAATATGTAAAATATATTTATTCAGATGTCTTTTTAATTATTGGTGTCAATGCGTCATCTTCTGATAAATGTCATTGGGTTTCTTGCGAATTCCCTCTGCGATTACATCAATGACTTTATATTTTGATTATTTATGTTTATTTTGAAATGTTTTTGAGCATGTAATGCTCAACATTAAAAAACAAACTTTTATAAATCCATCTGTGTGAACTTATATAAATGTTAAATTTAAGTCGGGCATGAATGGCTATATAGATTTGTAAAGTTATATTAATTAATTAGGGGAGGGTAATCTTAGGTTATTTGTTTTGTAGTTAAATTCAGTCAATGGATTGGATATATTGGTGTAATTAGTAGATGTAGTATGAGTTTCACTACGTGCAGGATCTACATTATATGCCGCACACCCCCTTTTTGCCTATGGAAGGGAATAGTAAGATGGAAAATGCAGTCTCTTCCTATGGAGTTTTTTTTATTGTTCTTCTTACCAATAGATGTAGTATTCCTGTTTGGTCAAGAGTCAGTGTCTTCTCTAACCATGCTGTTCAGATGTACATTCCTGACAGTATGATATTTTGTGCTGTTGTATTTTCATGTTGCATTGAATACATCAGTGTATCAGATGGATTGACACCGGTTTGACTGCGAACTTTTGGTCTAAGGTTCAATAAGGGATAGAATATTTTCTTTTCAAATGCAATCTATGTAGTCTATTCATACTCAACAATCTAAAAAAAAATATTTAAATTCATCTGTATGGATGGTTTAAAATTTTAAAATAATAATTTAAATTAAAAGTTAATATTAAAATCTAAAATAATAAATGTTATTCCTCAAACTTTAAATGATTATATATGTGCATAAATAAATGTTGTTTGTGTGTTAATTACTGGAAGTGGCTGTTATTTTTTTATATTTAAGATATAAATTAAACAAAGTTATATTTTAAATAAGAATATTATTATCTCTGCATCCTCTGAGCTAGTGTCAAGGGCTAATGGTCTAAATATAAAATAAAGTGGAATCTTAACAGCACGTATCTGCCTAGCCTATAAATTTTCTAGGTTCAAGTAGCCTAGTGGTGCTCTGTTGGCAAATATGGTAAGACTGGCTATTCCACTAACTTCCATTCTTCGGACAATTATAATTGGCCCAGTGCAGATATGGAGTGACTGGGTAACTTCCACTTCTTCCAGACTGTTATAATTGGCCTCCCAACGTGCGCCAATGTTTAATAAACCACAAGCGCTCTGAGAATATTAAAAATAAATCATGCCAGTAACATTTTTTCTGAAATAAATATATTTTTGTATTAACGTAAAGTTATAGTTTGAATTTTGTTTTAAAGTACTGCCAGTATGAAAAATTGTGCATACATTTAGATAAATACTAGGAATAAAACATAATAATTAATATAAATCATAATTTTTTTTTAAAAAAAGTCTTGTTTTAAATCCAACTGTTTAATGTGCCTAAATAATACTTAAAAGTAGAAGAAAAGAAACTTGGAAGGGAGGGAGCAGAAATTTAGCTGGTAGTAAAGAATAAACAGTCAACAATTATTTTTATCAGTATATTCGTTTTTGTAATTACTAATCAAAGTTTTGTCCTTTTGAAATTTTCATATATAATCAATTTGTGTCATGTTATTACTAACACTAAGTAAATTCTTTTTTTTTTTTAATGCTTTTGTTTTTTGAGGAAGTTTACTGATATGTAACGGTATATGCCATTACATTAGTTTAAATAAATTTTTTCTCAAGTTTGTAAATAAAAGCTAAAAAAAAATTAAAGAGTTGTTAAGTGTGTATACATATATATATTCGCACAGATGCAAAACTTTAAAAATTATTTTCTCTTTAAAAAAATATATATTTGAACATACTTTTTTAGAAAAAAGTACAAGATCTAAAGATAAAATATTTTTGTAAATGGAAATGATTGTTTTATAAATTAATTGAAAAGCAAACTACCCCTTGGGGCTCTTATAGAAGAAGTCAGTTGAAAGATATAGATAAGAGAATAAAAAAAACTTAGAATGTCCAATAGAAGCAGTAACCAATTGCTCGGACCTTAATGGAAATTATTGCAACAGGAAACAATGTTCAATGAATCCGGAGTACTATAAAAGGAAAAATATTGAAATTAAGAACAGTTCCAGCTTGTTTTTTTTTTGTGAGAAGGGCGATAAGACGCAAGTGTTGCTCTCTCTCACTTATTTCAAATAAAATGACTGTAATACCAGGATTGAACCAACTAAGGCATCCTCCAGAATAACAGACAGGACTTCAAATAGAGATGTCATGGGAATTGGAACCAGGAACCCAGATTCTTCTACTGTAAGACATGAACTATAAAATTTAAAAATAATTAAGAACTGTCATTAAGATTTGACAAGTTTTCAATATTCAGCTAACTTAAATTTTAAAAGGAACTTTTATCTGACTTTCAAATTTTCAAATTGATAATTAATGTTTAAATTTTATACATTTAAGTTTGCTAAAAAAAAATCATTTCCATTTTTATTTTTTTATTTCTATTAATATTTATTTGTATAAATTATTTAAATGCATTAAATTTAAGTTGAGTATTGACGCTTGCATAGATTCGTTCACGTTTAATTATGTTTTTGTTTTCATATTTAATTAAAATATATAGACATTCAGTAAATAATATCTTACCTTGAATATCTAAAATGTATTTATTCAGATGTCTTTTTAGTTATTGGTGTCAATGCGGCATCTTATGATGAATGCCATTGGGTTTCTTGTGAATTCCCTCTGCAATTACATCAATGACTTTATATTTTGATCATTTATGTTTATTTTGAAATGTTTTTGAGTGTGTAATCTATGTAATCAATCTATGCTCAACATTAAAAAACAAACTTATAAATCCATCTATGCGAACTTATAGAAATGTTAAATTTAAGTCGGGCATGAATGGCTATATAGATTTGTCATCATCATCATCATCATCAACCATTATCAATCCACTGCAGGATGAAGGTCTCTCCAAGCTTAATCCATCTTCTCCGATCTTTAGCTTCTCTTCTCCACAACACCCCTGCACATTTTCTTATTTCATCCATCCATCTTACATGTGGTTTCTTTCTGGGTCTTTTACAATCTCTTGGAATCCAGTTTAAAATTTCAATTGTCCATCTATTATCATCTCTTCTAGCAATATGTCCAGCCCAACTCCATTTCAATCTTTTAATTTTTTCAATAAGGTCAGTAACACCTGTTTGTTGTCTTACCCATACATTGCGTTTTCGATCTCTTCTTGTTACTCCCAACATACATCTCTCCATACTCCTTTGAGTGGTCTGAAGTCTCTGTATTGCTCTTCTATTAAGTGTCCAAATCTCAGATCCATAAGTAAGAACTGGTAAAACACATTTGTTAAAAACCATCCTTTTCAAACACATAGGCATATTTCCTTTTAGTATCAAGTTATTTCTACCAAAGCACTCCAACCAAGTTTAATTCTATGATTAATTTCCTCCATTATGTTTCCATCTGTATTAATAATCTGACCAAGGTATTTGTAACTGTTAACTTCTTCTAATTCTTCATAATCAATCTTTATTTTCATATTTTGAGCAAATCGATTAAACATTACTTTAGTCTTTTTAACATTTATCTTTAGTCCTACTTTTCTACTTTCATCTGCTAACTCCTGCAACATTTCCTGCAGCTCTGAAGCATTATTTGCAAAAACAACTACATCATCTGCGAAATCTAAATGACTTAAATACTCTCCATTTACTTTCACTCCTTTAGTTTCCCATTTTAATCCACAAAATACTTCTTGCAGCACTGCTGTAAAGAGTTTTGGAGATATGGAGTCACCTTGTCTTACACCTTTCTCAATGTTGATTTTTCCAGTATCATTATGTAATCAAATTGTTGCTGTTCCATTTTTATAAATATTATTTAAAATATGACAATATCCTGGATCTATACCTTGATGATCCAATGCTTTAATCACTGAAGAAATGTGTATAGAATCGAATGCCTTTTCATAATCTACAAATCCAAAACATAATGACAACTCATATTTGTTTGTCCTTTCTATGACTTCTCTCAATACCTGGATATGATCTATTGTACTAAAACCACTTTTAAATCCAGCTTGTTCTCTTGGTTGGTGGAAATCCAAAGTTCTCTGTAGACGAGTTATAATTATCTTGGTAAAATTTTTATATAAAACTGATAAAAGGCTAATAGGTCTGTAATTTTTAATATCTTCTTTATCACCTTTTTTAAATATTAATATTATTACTGCATTCTTCCAATCTTCTGGTACATCTTTATCATTTAGACATTTGGTATATAACTTTGCTAAAATTGTTTCTATTTCTTCACCTGCTTCTTTTAATATATCAATTATAATTCCACCGTTTCCTGGAGCCTTTCCTTTCTTCATACACTTAATTGCATGTCTCACTTCTTCATTTAAATTCTGGGAAATTCAGAAGATGTAATAGATATAGGAGGTACTTGTTCTTTATTACTATATAATTCTTGATAAAAATCTTCTACCAATTTCATGATGTCATCTCTCTTTTTAGTAATAATTCCATCTTTTTTTCTTATTGCAGATATAAATTTCCTACCAATACCAAAATGTTGTTTAACATTTTTGAGACTTTTATTTTCTTTTACAGCTTTCCTTGCTATTTCACAGTTATACTTTCTTATATCATTTTCAACTCTTTTCCGTACCATTTTACAAAATTCGAGATATTCAATTCTTTTTAATACATCATTTTTGTATATCTTAATATTCCTTCTTTTCTTCATAAATTCTCTAGTCTCAGTAGAAATTTTATTAGTCAATTGCTGCTTTTTTCTACCAGCTATGTTTGTTGCAGTTTTTAAAAGTGTATCAGTTATTTTCATATTAATTTCATTCAAATCTGAATCATGTTCAAAATCTCCTAACACTTGAAACCTATTTGTAAGTTCTAATTTAAATTCATTAGAATGTTTCTGAAGATTAGGAATATCAACTGTAAATATTGTTTTTCTTAATAATTTTTGTCTCTCTAGTTTTACATTAACACATAACTTACACCTTACTAATCGATGATACACTTCCTGTGTTAAATTTATTAAGAACATTACAATCTTGAAATATGTATTTTCTGTTAGTCAAAATATAATCCAATTCTTCTGTACCTTCATTTGGATGCTTCCATGTCCATTTTCTTTTAACATTTTTCTCAAAAAATGAATTCATAATATAAAGTTTTTCTTTTTCTGCAAACTCCACAAGTCTATGTCCTCTCTCATTTCTATTACCATAACCAAAATTACCTACAGCAATTTCATCTTTCATTTGTCTACCAATTCTAGCATTAAAGTCTCCCATAACAATTTTAAATTGTTGTTTACTCTGATCAAAAGCCTTTTGTACATCCATATAAAAATCTTCTACTATTTCATCACTATGAGAACTTGTTGGGGCATAAACCTGAATTATCTGCATTGGTATCTGCTATTAAGTTGTATAACTAATCTTGCCACTCTGTCTGATACACCATCAATCTCCACAATATTGTTCTTTCACTTTTTATTTATAATGAATCCTACTCCACTTGTATTTCCAATATGTGTGCCTTTATAATAGAGTATATGTCCACTTTTTAAATCAATTGTTTCTTCTCCTTTTCATCTAACTTCACAAAGTCCAATAATGTCCCATTTAATATAAGACAGTTCTTCTTCTAATTCTTGCAATCTTCCTTCACTTGAAAGTGATCTGCAGTTGTAAGTACCTAAATAAAAAGTCATCATCAAATGGCAGCCTGGGTCCGCAATCAGGGGATTCTTAGCACCCTCCACCTTCAGTCACCAACCGCTGCCTTGGTTTGTGACTTTACAGCCTCCTGGGAATAAGGACCATGCTTTATTTTTGTCTGTCATAATTGTATATATGTATGGGAAAAATATTTATCATTTACACAAACATTCATTCTGCCTTATCAGGCACTGAGAAGAAAGACCATGGTGTTTCTTGATCTTAAACTCAGAGGTAAAAAGCCAATAAACTCACCACACTGGCTAATGCATGTTGGTGAGCAGCCCATCCATGTTCGTATACTATATGAATAATCACATAGTAATAACAGCTGCAATGACAAGAACGTATGGAGTGGACATTAGGAATTTGCCCTGCTCGGTTCCTTTAAGGCCTCCAAGAGGAATCAAAGGGTCTCCTTTCAGTTAATAGCAAACTCCTTTCTGCAGCCTATAGATTTGTACTGTTATATTAATTAATTAGGGGAGGATAATCTTAGGTTATTTGTTTCGTAGTTAAATTAGGTCAATGGATTGGATATATTGGTGTAATTAGTAGATGTAGTATGAGTTTTGCTAGGTGCAGGATCTCCATTATATGCCACACACTCCCTTTTTGCCTATGGAAGGGAATAGTAAGACGGAAAATGCAGTCCCTTCCTATGGAGTTTTTTTTTAATGTTCTTCTTACCGACAGATGTAGTATTTCTGTTTGGTCAAGAGTCAATGTCTTCTCTAACCATGCTGTTCAGATGTACATTCCTGACAGTAGGGTATTTTGTGCTGTCGTATTTTCAAGTTGCATTGAATACGTCAATGTATCAGATGGATTGACGCCGGTTTGACTGTGAACTTTTGGTCTAAGTTTGAATAAGGGATAGAATATTTTCTTTTCAAATGCAATCTATGTAGACTATTCACACTCGACAATCTTAAAAAAAATATTTAAATTCATCTGTACGGATGGTTTAAAATTTTAAAATAATAATTTAAATTAAAAGTTAATATTAAAATCTAAAATAATAAATGTTATTCCTCAAACTTTAAATGATTATATATGTGCATAAATAAATGTTGTTTGTGTGTTAATTACTGGTAGTGGCTGTTATTTTTTTATATTTAAGACACAAATTAAACAAAGTTATATTTTAAATAAGAATATTATTATCTCTATGTCTCCACTGAGCTAGTGGCAAGGGCTAATGGTCTAAATATAAAATAAAGTGGAATCTTAACAGCACGTATCTGCCTACTCTATAAATTGTTTAGGTTCAAGTAGCCTATTGGTCCTCTGTTGGCAGATATGGTAAGACTGGTTATTCCACTAACTTCCATTCTTTGGACCGTTATAATTGGCCCAGTGCAGATACAGAGTGACTGGGTAACTTCCACTTCTTCCGGACTGTTATGATGTTTTGGTTACAAATTTTTACATCTTTTTAATATTAGTTTTACTTCTATAGACTTCTCTTCTCAATGTACATTCTTGGCATAAATCATCTTTTTTTCTTTTTCTCATAAACTTAAAATAAATATTGAACCCCCAAGTATAACATTTTTCATTTTTTAATTTATACATTTTTTTAATGTGACCTCTAGAAGCACAACAATAACACGTGCAGTCCATCAACTGTACCCCAATTTGTAGTTTCTGTTTGTGATCTGCTTACTGCTGTATTAAATTTCTTAAATTCAGATTTATTTTGAAATTCTTTTACATCTTCTAGGTCAACCTCATAAGATATTCCTTTTACAATAGCATTAGTGTATTTTAATGTAGAATTCACTAAATAGTATTTGTCTTAGCTTATTATCATACTTAAGCCATAGTAATTTATCTACAAGCATGATTTTATAACCAGATTTGAAGTCATATTCTTTTGAACATTTATACAATCCAGTTCATATTCTTGTATCTTTTCACATGGTGAGTGTAATGTATTCTTTAAGTGTAGATGTGCTATATGTTTTAATTTAATTGGTTTGAAGTGTGTGTTTAGCTTATCTAGTAATTTTTCATATTTGATATCCGCTGGAACTTTTGGACTTATGTTGTTGCTTGTCATCCACAACAATGTTGTGACTTTTAATTTATACACAATATTGTTAATTATCATATATATATTTCAACTTGGGCAACATATATCTACCATTCTTCTACATTGTTAATATCAAACTTTATTGAACTAATTTGCAGTGTCATACTGTTCTTGATGTTAATTCCACATTAATCTGCTACAATCCATTAGGTCTCACAAACTATGTAATGCTTTAAACTTCTACTTTCCACAAATTATTTCAACTGTTGATCCATGCCATTCTGCCATGTTCAAGCTCAATATTGACATTAAACGGCTGTATATGAATCAATAATTTATTATGGAATAAACTTAGCCACTAGAGGTTATTTATTCTTTCTATATAAAATATTAATAAGCAATATATTTTAAGTAATTAAACCAGCTTGCTTAAGTGGTTGTTTTACAATAAACACATATATAGATAAAATTAGGGAATCGTCTTCTTTTATTTCTAGATTAAATTGTTAAATTCACTGCACTATGCTTTACAGGCACTGCTCTTCACATTACTACTGACACTGCTACTGTCACATATATATGTGGATAATTTTAATATTTATGTTAGCTTCACTTAATTTGCATGATCAGTCCACATTTGCATACTTTTTCGAAATAGCATTCTTTTATTAATCTGTATATTGGCATAACTCAATTTTCTACAGTGTAGTTTGTTTACTTCCTGTTCAATCAATACACACACGCACGTATAAAGATTTTATTAATAACTTTACAAATATATGTTTAAATTTAATTGAACTGGAATTGAAGAAATTGTTGATGAAAAGTGCTCCAAATTTTTCATTAAATTTTTAGAGTTCGATAAAACTTAGCCTTAAGATTCAAAGAACTTCGAAAAGAGTGAGCCACTGATTACATGCCTAGGCAAAAGTCGGAATCATATACAGATTTACGTTTTTTCTACTCAGATTGATGAAATATACAAAGAAATTTCTGATAGGAACCAGTGCCTACAGCATTGTTTACAAATTGATATATTTTTAAAGGTCATTATGTAGTCTCGAAAAAAGTTATACTTTCCTCATACTAAGGAAGAAATCCTTTACAAACACATTACAAGAAATAGCTCATTAAAAATTTTGGAAGAAATTTCAACATCAAATATTATGATGCTACTTGATATATGTCAAGGGTAGAGACTAGAAAAAGAAACTTATCTTTATCTAATTTTTGAATTGATAGATTAAGATTTATCTATTTACTTAAAAAGGTCCATCATCTGGTTTGGGACCTAATAGGATTAAGGATTTGATTAATCAACTACTGAATAAAATATATTTTTTCCACACAAACAGATTGTGCATCAAGATTTGTCATCTTAAAATGTCCTAGTAACCTGTGATGGATAAATATCAAGCTTGACAGATTTTGTTTTAGTTGGTACATATGGTTTTTCAGATGACACTGTGGTATTGAGCTCCAGAAATGCTTTTGCAGATAGGCTATGCCACTGCAATAAATATTGGAAGTGTTAATTGCATTTTTGCTGGGTTTTTTTTACAAGAAAGCCATTATTCAAGGAACAATATAATATTTATCAACTAAGTAAAATATTTGTGATCATTGGTCTTCCAAAAAAAAAAAAGATTGGCCTCAAGAAGTTTCATTGTTCATGGAAATTCTATAAATATATATCACTACAACAATTAGAAGAATTTGTTCCTGAAATTTGTCCATTAGAGATTGCAGAAAATGTTAATGTTCAAACCTAGTAGTTATATCACATCCAGGCAAGTTATACAACTTCCTTTGCTCTAAAAACTAGTTCAATGTTTAATTACATACATAGTCTTTAAATTTCTTCAGCTTTCTCCACTCTCTAGTCATCTAGGAGCTGGTACTAGTCACTCTTCCCCAGTCTGTTCTTGGCTTGGAAAATCAATAGGTACTTCACAATGATTCATTTTTGAAGAATCTACTTCTTCAATCAATTTAGTATTGTGTATCTCTTCCACTTGGAATTCAGTGATGTTTCATTATTAAAATTTACTATTACACATGGATGGACCCTCATGGATGTTCCATATAAACTCAACTAGATAGTTTGATAATGTTGAGGCCATCCATCTTTGATCCATCTTTTGACTAATTAATATGAAGAGTCATCTTTTGTCCACTTATCCATGACTGCATTGTTCATATTTCTGACTTAGTTTATTTCAATGATCCATGGTTTTATTCACAAATATCCAGTATTTATTCTTGACAGAGAATCTGCATAAATAATTTGCTTATGCAATAGTTGAAATCATATGAACCTAATATATTTATTCAACAGATCATCCTTTAATAAGCATAATTCAAAGTCCTCTTAAGCTTTTTCAGTATTCCCAATGAAAATATGCATGTTTATATAATTCTTGAATGTAACATTCATACACCTATTTCTGGAATTTCTTCAGAGAAAAGACTATTTTCAAAATTTCTTTATAGAAATGACTATAATTTTTATTACTGTTAAGGTTCTGGCACATATATAATAGGGTGTTTACTTCCATGAACTTTATGAAAAATGACGACACCTACTCTATTGTCTATTTCCATTCTAATTCTTTGCTCACAAATGTTTATACATAGAAAATATAATATTTTCATTTATTTTCTTGACATCATTTTTATACTTTGTCTGCTTATTTGTGATAAATGTCCTTTAATTTCACAATTAGGGCTTTTATTTTTAAATTTACACATCTTTTTAACATGGTGTTTACTAAGACAACAATAATACATCTAGAGATTCACTGTACTCATAGTTTGTAATCAGTGCTTGCACTCTATTTACCATTATTTGTTGTTTTTAACAAGGTAAAAATTTTGTTGCATTTCGTAGGACAGCTTTATAGCTATATCTTTTTCTATAATTTTAACATATGTTAATGCAGTTTCACTCATAAAGATTTGTTGGAGCTTATTGTTGCTCATAGATCTAGAATCATATCTTACAGCTCAGTTCTAAACTCATATCTTTTCATGAGCATAAGTAATTCCATGTTACAATCTTTTATGTTCTTGCATGGTGACTGAATTCTATTTCTGAAGTGTAAGCATGCTATATGTCTAGTTATTGTAGACTCAAAGAGTGTGTTTAACTTTTCTATCAATTCTTCTGGAATATTGTCAGGAGTTTTCAGGATGCACAAATAATTTACAATCTATAATGCATTTTCACTAGCCATCCACTTCAGTATCACAACATTCAATTCATTATCTGCTGTATTGTTAATAAACATGCATCTGCATATGTGCTATGTATATCTGCCATCCCACTATTTTGTTAACATCAAATTCAATTATGGAGCAATTGTTAAGTATCATGTTGATTTTTTTCATTAATTTCTTAATATAATACTGTCAGTCTGCTATACATATACAGGTTTCATGCTCTATTGAAGCATGCCATTTAGCATATACAGAGCAATATTGTCATATATGATCTGTATAACCATCTAAAATGTTGTTGCATAAAGACTAAAAGAAAAAAACATAGTTTATTAACTATATATATATATATATATATATATTGAAGCAATCGGATCTGAGTTTGATCCTAGCTTCATGGCATCTAGCCATAAGCTCACTTCAAACCCTAGTACTAACCTTAAATTTCTGATGCAGTGGGGCTCTATACAGTCAATCCACACCAGTTTTCTTAAAGAAAAACTATTTTATAAATATGTGTTAAAATTAATTCATTTGAGTTTAAATTAATCAATGCTATTAATAAATTCATGATAAAATTATTCATGAATCTATATATATTACAACTGCATGGATTGTGCATATATATTTATAAATATTTAAATATATATAATTGTTCGAAAGTTTCAGTGCATCAGGAATGTTTTGATTTTACTTTTAAATAATTTGTTAAAATTTTAGTGATTAAAAGCTACATTCTTTCGATAAGCTTTCAGATTTTCCCTTTCTAAAACAATGGGTAAAGTTTTATTAATTAGAAAAAAAGATAAGTATTTAAAATGTAAGGATTTCCTAATTAAAATCATTTTTCTGATTTTAAGAATTCATTTTCTAATTAGAAAATAAATTCAAGTTAATGAGTTTGAAAGCCTTATCAAGGGAATGTATCTAAAAACAACTAGTAGATTTTGTGACATTGATAATGAAAGAAGCACTAGCCCGAAGGCATCAGATACTGTATAAATAGCTCTGAAAAGTTTGGAGAAGGAAGAAGCCATCTTTGTTGTAGAGAAGTGCCGTTAAATTCTATGCATTTTAAAATCATGAATCCAAATAGTGTTCCTATCATGGTGAGGGGCTAAATGTCAGGAATCTGGCTACGGTTCCTGAAGTCCCCTGAAAATCTTCAAAAGCTGCTAAATCCTTTCTGGACCAACCATGCTGCTAAAATCATGAAAATTCATTAAAATGCTGTTCAAGTAATCGACCAAATGCATGCCTATGTTTTACCAACTTGGATGTGTAAACTAAGGAACCAGCCCCAGAAGAAATGGTAATATATTTCCATGAGCCGTAACTTTCTGGCCAGTTATTTTCTGGCCAGTTTTGAACTTTACTTTACACTTCCTTTAAGAGCTCTTTTCATTCTTTAATGCAAATCTGTACAAAACTTTCTTTTATTTATGCTTTTTTTAAATTCATAGTAATTCTATCAACCTCTAGTTTTTAACTTTCCTTTCTTATGATGGCGGTTCATTTATTATATTATATATATTTATTGTGTGATTTATGAATATTATTAACTTTTAATTATATGCCAATAATCCTTCGACTCGATGAGATCCTTTGTTCCATTTGCTTTATGCAAATAATATAATATTAAGTCTAATAGTAATTCTCACCCATTAGAACTAAATTTATACATTATATTAACCAAAAGACTGTTTTTTACGAGGCTCCTCGTCGACATCTGATGTCACTCTAACTCTGCAAGTTCTTATGTGAAAATATTCGTTCGATACATTTTGAATAGGTTTTTAAAAGTTCTGTAAGATGGTGCCCTCTTCCGAATTCTTTTACAAGTAAAAAATAAAAAAAAACTGCATTT
The DNA here is from genome assembly GCA_028023455.1 of Epiperipatus broadwayi. NCBI lineage: Eukaryota > Metazoa > Onychophora > Udeonychophora > Euonychophora > Peripatidae > Epiperipatus > Epiperipatus broadwayi. The sequence goes on from JAQFVV010006486.1 coordinate 717,761, forward strand.
AAAGCTAAACAAAGAAAGAAGCTTGTCGGTGATTGGCTCTCAGCCAGTTCTCAGCTGACAAAGACATTCTGATTGGCTGGAAAAAACAAAGAAACCGCCTGATCAAAGAAAATAAAGAAAACGCTGAAATTTTCATTTCGAATGTGATTTAAGTATTAAAAAAAGTATAATTTGACAAATTAAAATAATTTTTAAAAAATAAACTAAAAAAACAAAATTATTTTCGAAAAATATCGAAGATTTTTGTAAAAATGTTGAAGATTTAGTAAAAAGAAATATTTACTTTTCTATAACGTAAAAGTCGACCTTTTTGTTTATATTATAGCTTTTATGTTGCCGAAATTGAATATTTTAGAATAAATAAATAGCAATTTATTTTTGAAAGAACTTTCGTTCTCTTCATAACCTGAAAAATTAGTAATATACTTTTTATAAACATATCTGAGTTGAATTTAATATTATAGGCGAATATGTTTTAACAATAGGCTTTGTCTTCAGTTTGTGAGTTGGCCAATTAAAAGATTTGATTTTTACCTCATACAGCCAATAATATAATTAGCGGTTAAAAGGTTAATCATCGAGTCGAAAGAAATTATTAAATATTTACTATTTTTATAATTGGCTAATAATAAATTATTAGCTATGCCCCAGCTATTTTCTCATTTCACCAATATTTATTTACTCGGATATAATGTTAAAATATTTTGCAAAAGAGGGTTGATAAAGGAATCAACTAAATATATTGTATTCTAATTCAAATTTCTGTCACTATCTATTAATATTCAGGAAGGGCACGATGTTTGGGGCATAACTAATATAATTTTATAAATGCTTTAAAATAGTTTTGGTTAAAAGCTCATTTGACTTTAATTAATTTGATCAAGTCATCACATAGAGCATTCTATAATAAATTGGGTTTTATTATTCAAATGGTGACTATCAAGGCATCATCTTCAAATGTTGCTGATGTAGGGCAATCTTCCACTCCGTAAGCTTGTCGTTTGTAGTATTACTGTTATTTTAAATTACAGAGGAAGAAAGCACTTCCTCCCCTGCTTATATTTTATTTGGAACACCAAAGGTTCATAGTTATAACATGGCCTGGTTTTCTCCATGTTCCACATCTCATTAAAGGGCAGTAAGACTTGTCAAATACAAGCCGCCATACTACTTAAACGACCGACCAGTGATTATCTTTTTTTTTCATTTATAGCTCATAATTTGTCAGCACCGTTACCTTTTTGTTCCAGTAAAGCCCGCTCTCATGCTTGTGATTTCAATTAAAGTCGAACAAATTCTCAGTTATCTCAAATTAAATAAGTTTCCTAATAAAGGTTAAAGTTATGCCCTAAATACATATTTTGCTCTTCATGAATGGATTTGCAAATGTGAAAATAAATCTCACATTCTTCTGTATAAAATAAGAATCATAATTTCCGTCACCACTGATACCTTTATCTGCCTTTATTTTCTTGTTGGGGGCATAGACATATAGACTTTCAAATATTGCGTAATACTCATTGGCATATAATAGGAACTGCCATCCCTATTATAATTATAAACTCTGTTTAAGGCTAGAGGTGATCAATATAATCATCATTTAAATTGAACAAAACCACTTGGTTTCTTAAGTCTTTCATTCATAATTATTTTAATGTTAATTCTCACTGTCTGTGTTGGCAACCCAAACATATACATATGATTTAATTTAAAAATATCTTTAGTCAATTTATTATCCGATATTAGTGTCAGGGGTCTCTAATCCTCACCAACTGTTGATCTAGTTCCTTGGCACATAGCACTGTGCCATCAATTTAAATCATCCATTGATCTGAGCTGGTGAGTTGGGTTTGAATTCAGTTTAGTTTGGCTGAGTTTGGATCCGACTTGCAGTTTACATGGTGGACGTTTTTCGACCGGTACAATATATATATATATATATTGGAAACAATGTAACAATACTAATATGATCTTAATTAAATTGACATTTTTGTGATCCTGTTATCCAATCAGGAGTTAATATGGTTAATATTTTAATATATTAGCCATACAAATGGTCAGAACAAGATGGTACAAAATATATGACCCATGGTCACATTTCCATATCATTGTATTTGTTCTGTCTGCAAGAAACAAACACCTCTTCTATGGATATTTTTTATTTGTAATAGGATAATTTCCAGATGTCATCTAGTCAAAACTGATTACAATATCAACAAAAGAAGGGTTTTAAAATGCTTCTAGTGTTTGGCTTATCTGACTAGCGCAAAGAACAAAAATGTGATTTAAATTAAACTATTAGATCAAATATATTTACAATACGCATACATATTTAACTTTAAATTAACTTAATAAAAATATGTAGTAATTAAGTCCTATATAGTGAGGTATGGAGCGAGAGAAGTAAGCCAAAAATAACATGTTTATTTCCATTCACAAAATCATTAACACAATAATCAAAATAAAAAGTAAATTAAATCACATTAATTATAAAATTTTTAATTAGGAATTAGTCCATTTCTAAATAGGGATAAAGAAATTCAATTACTTTTAGGTTATAAAGTTTGAAAAAAAAAAGTTTGTCTAGATTTTGAATTTATCATTCATATTTATGTAGGATTTTGTTATAGATTTGTTTCTGGAGTGCACTCCTATCCTCTTGACCATTGCTGGAGTTTATTAGCAGGCATTCCTAGCTTATTTTGGCATATGGTCACTCCTTTTTTCTGGAGCAGCACATAACTTGAGACTTGTTCAGCAGTAACTTTCTATAGCTAGAGGTATCTCAACAATGATGTTCAATGATATTTACTACATGTCAAGTGATCAAATGTAAAAGAAATTGGGTGTGAACATCAAATAAACACTTCTGTGGTTTAGCAGTGGATGGTAAGGTTAAGATATTCATGTATAGAGCTACATTTTTTATCAATGCACTGAAAACTTTATATGGCACATTAGCAATAGAATGAGAAGAGCACATGGCTGAACTGACAGCAAACTGGATAGTAAACTCTTAATGAAAAACTTAAAATCATAGGTTCTTCTCAGCAAAAATTACTAACAGAAAATTTGTATGTTTTATACCTTTGTCACACATTGTCTGAGACTACCCACATTATTAATTCATTTTTTTAAATTATTTTGATTAATTAGTCAATCTTTTTTTTAATTACACATTGATTAAACTTATTATCTAATCAGTTGGAAACACTAATTTCTAATAAACATAATTTTAGAAACTATTTGATATTTACTTAAATCTCTAATTAAATGGTTTTAATAATTTTTTTTTTTTTCATAATCCATCAGAATTTCCTTTTTTAGTTAAAAGACTAGATAAGTAATCCTTTAAAATATGAAATCTAAAAATTCCTACATTTCAATAGGCTTTAATCAGACTTTTGATTTATTTAAAGAAAAAAAAAATATATCTACTTTTATCTAGTAAAATAATAAAAAAAAAATTTCCTCTCATTATTATTTTTAATCATTTTATGTAACATGTATAGGCATATGTGTCACATTATACACATATACATTATACTAAACATCCATCCAAATATCGAACACTTGAAGGTACCACCCAGCTTTCATATATCTAGGAAAATTTATTTTCATGTTGGATATTGTTAAATGTTAACACAAGAGTGCACCATAGTCAAATCTGATGCCCAGTAAATAGTTCATAGAATTTGGTATTCTTATTTTGTTACTTTTTCTATGACACTGACTGAATAGGGGTTAATTAAATGCCTTTGAAGTAGATATTTTACCAGTCAAAGTAGTATTTTATAACAAATCAATTAGCAATATAAAGTTCTTGTTTTATTTTATATATAATAATATGGCTTAAACAAAAATTAGCTTTTATTTAAAAATTTCATTGAGCTTAGCGAATTTAAATAATATCTGAATTTCTTTATGAACTATTAAAATTATGTCATGAACCACTAGTGATCTGAAAACTACCAGTTGCCAATAGCTATTTTAAATAGTTCTTTTATGAAGATATGCAAAGATCTCAATCTATTAATACTACCAATATTAAAGCATTTAAATATTTTAAACTTCAATTAATTTTGAACTTATACTTTTAACTTAAAGACATGTGTGCAAGCAATATTATCCCAAAATAGTCAGAACATAATAAACAAACAGTAATAAAAGACTACCCCAGCAATAATAACTGCAATGGCACTTTTGATGGTAGGTAACAATGAGTACAACTAGACTTTTTTGGTGAGTAGCTTGCTGAAGACATTGCCAGCAGAGGTTCAGAAAGATTTCACTAAATATAATGGTAATGAAATAAAATGCCCTGGAGATTGTACCAAAGCTTGAGCAAAGCAGGATTAGCTTAGACTACTATTAAGAAAATATCCAGAGAAAGATAGATAGATATATGATTCTAACAGATCTTTGAATTTCATATGGTTGACAATGGTATCATACATGCACAAGACAATGCTGACTTTCATTTATATACCCAAGCAAATTAAAATGCAAGAAGCTTTACATACTTTAATAAAGTTAAAGTCAATTGCACAAGCAGATACAGTAATTAATGATTCCTAAGATTTATAATATTTAAGAAATAATGCATTATCGGAGTTTGACTTCCAAATTTAATAATTTGAAAACTTGTAAATAATTATTCATAAAGGAAAATTACTTTCTCCTCATATTAACAATTACAGAAAATAAAATTAGTTAATTATATGGCTTGTCTAGAAAATTGGTAAATTTTATATTGACAATAATAAACTGACTGGAAATCAATAATTATACTGAAAATAATAAATTGATTGGAAAATAATATTATTCAACTATCCATAATTAATAAAAGAACAACAATTTTATACACTTGAGATATATATAAACATAACACATCCATATCAAAAAATTAATTAGACACATACTAAATAATACATGAACATTATATTATATCCGTATCAGCAAATAACAAATTTAATAAAATTATTTTATACCAAGGATAAAAGTTTTTATCTATAAAATTTGATAATACCTACCTGGCTTACTGAATTTATGATCAAAGTTTTCATAAATTACTACCATAAGACTTTTATGCTGCAGACTTTTATTTTGACATTTAGTTCTAGGAGTACATAAAATTTTGAGTGTCCAAATTGGTGCTTTCATTACCGGTTAATTGAGAGAATAGCTTCAGTGTAGAGGTTGTTGATCAGCATTATTAGAAGGTCACTCTTGTTATTAGCTTATATCATGCTGATAAATGGATTTATGACTGAAGAAAGAAGTTTTTCGTGGTGTAACTACCTACCTACACATGCTGACCGGTCTAACAACTGAAGTGGTTGTTCCTTTCATTTGGTAGTAATAAGTTTTTTTTTCTTTAACTGTCAAGCGTTGGTAGCCTAGCGGTTAGCATAGCTGCTTCCAAACAGCTGGAAAAAAAAAAGTTTTTTCTTTAATTGGTTGCACCTCACCTAGTAGCTGCCGGAACCACTGCACATTTTTATTTGGAACTAGTTGAATAGCAAGAAGCGGTGAGATTTGGAAACGTTAAATAACAAAGAGAGAGTGAATATTTTGACAATAAATTTTGGAGCTTTCATAGGTTTTCAGCGCATTGTTTAAATGAGTTTTTCTTAGAAAATTCTAAAACCAGGCAGTAATTAAAATAACTTTAGATAAGCCAGCATTTCTAAACATTAATTAAAATTTTATACTAATTGGTTTGTGGAATTTTATTTTGACACTGCCAACTATAAGTAAACTACATATCTAAGATTAAGGTAATTATAATAAAAAAACATAACATTGACTGTAATCTAAAAATATAATCTATAAAGTATTTCTCTTTAAAGTTCTTTTTTTTCTTACAACAATTATTTGCGTGTGTGTGCGTTATATATGTTGAACGTACTTGCTAAAAATACACGTTTAAAATCACATTTTAATGACAAAATTAAAAATTTAAAATTGAAAAAAAAAAAAATTAAAAATTTAATCCTAAATTACAATTTAACATTTTATCGACTAAACTGATACTTGCAACATTATATATCTATAATTTAAGATCTGGCGAAGCGTTTCAATATATATAACTAAGATATATATCTTCAGTATAACAACTTGCTTTTTTGTTGGTTGGCTAAAATTCAAATGCAATTACAAATTAGAAAATCTTGCATTCTCTATTCTAATCTACCAAATCTTTCTGTATGGGCACTAAAACAATTCCACTACTACTGCACACACATACACGGTTAATTCTGCAGTTTTATTTCATTTCACAATTAATTTTTATTTGCATAATCTGTCTGATCTGATTAATTAATTTCAATATGCATAATTTGTAGAGCATAACTTTATTCAGGGTTTTTATTATTCATTTTGTATCTAACTACTACAATCATAAAAGATTTTATTTACAATATTATCATATATATACAACTTTTTAGACAATCATTGCAAAGTTCTATCAAGAACTATCATTTTAAACCAGAAAAGTACAAATTTGAAATGTATCTCTATCGTGCTAATGTAGCACTCATGAATTTAGTTAACATTGTTAATGCAAAATGTCCTCTCCCATTTCTCAAACCAAATAAAGTATTTTGTAAAATAGCATATTTATTGTCACCAAAATCATATATAGATTCAAGTAATAGCATCAACCACAATAGAGTAAGAATATTAGAACAACTAATTTTTTCGGCTGAATTTAAAAAAAAAAAAAATTCAAAACTTAAAATTTCAGTTAAAAACTATGACTTATGATTTTACTGGTAAAATAAATAATGTATTTATATATAAATGTAATAAATCTAGATTTGTGTAACTGTGACTAAATATTTATTAATCAAACATATATAAATATATAATTACAATTCTTTCACTTGATTCTATTGGCAAGTATATAGTCTAATTGCCATGCAACTATTGAAGGAATGGACTCAGATTCGAACACTTTCAGCTGTATCCAGGCCCAAGGGAACAGGAGGGGCAGATGCCCTGGACCTCACATTATTAGGGGCCTCAACTTGGCAACTCAATATGTTAATCAAAAATATAGAAGGCAAAGCGATGATGTCACAGCTTGTAAAGTGGCCTTAATTTTACAGTTAAATTCCCCCAAAAAATATTTGACAAAACTTTTTCCAGCAGGTATACCATGAATTAAAAATGTAAACCAGTTTAGGGATGAGATGCCAATTTGATGAGTCTGCAATGAACGCTACTGCAGTGCTCGGCGACTGGCAGAACTAATAGTCTCAGCCTCCTATCAATCAGTTCTGTGCTAGCAGTATTTTATGATACTAACAATGCTAGAGTAAATCTATTTTATTCAAGTGCTATTTGATCTGCTTGCTCATTTTTGCAACTCATAACTAACTGTTCCTGGAGTACTGTTTTCAGTCCTGTAATTAAAAACTCATTTCTTTTCTCTCTCCCCAAATTCTTATTTTAAATTTTGAAGAGCCTCTAAAATATTAGTTGGCCTGGGCCTCGCATTTTTTCTAAAAGGCCCTGGTTGTATCTTGGAAGGTTGTATACTGTAACAGCTTGCTTTGTGTTAGGTTTATATCTTGCAGCTTCCAGCACTAGCATGAACTTGCATCACTGCTTTAATCATATAGTGGGTGTGTGTGTACTGTGTTCTGCTCCGACATTATTTTTTTTATATCTAACTATCTCTAAATGAACTGACTATTTGTAGCCAAATTCCATTCCATAATGAAAGCAATTAGCTGTTTCTGTTGTTAAACATCTTATCTATTTGTATATCAATTGGTCTGAAGTGAGGAAGGCTTAATCAATTAAGATAAGATTGGATATGGATTGGTTCATTAGATAAAGGTAAGTTGAGCTATAACAATAAACTTATATGCACATTTGACCTGTGTTGCATTTAAAAATAGTAAGTTGTTAGAGATAAAGAAATGGCAGGTTTCAAAGGATAGAGTGGAGTTCATGAACTAAAAGGAAAAGCAGAATCATATATCGTTCAATAGGCCACATCAGGTACCCTACTACATTTTTCTCTTAATATTTCTTATTATTTATCTAACCATTCAGAGATATTTAATAATGAATCAATAATTTAAATACAAATTATAGTTTTTTAAATTGAAAGAGAAGCAGAAGGTATATTTATAATTAATAAAAATTACAAAATAAACAATTTTAACTTTTTTCGTTTTAATATTTGTATTTAAAAAAAAAAAAAAAACAAAGTATTCTATCAATCAACTAGGTTTAAAGAACAAAAATAGCTTTTGCAAATTTTATCATTTTATTTTGCTTTTTAACAGGGTAGTAAATATTGCACTTTGATGCCTTTCATCATATGCTTTTTGACATTTTGACCTCAAGTCTTTCACTTTTGTTTTACTATCTCGATAAGTTTGCCTATGTGGTGTTATTATGAAGTATTATTTCACATTTAATAGATACTTCAAGTTTTTTTCTACAGAAATTTCAAAATCCCCCCCCCCGCCCAATTTTATCAATTTTTTTTTTTTTTTTTAAATTTTTATCAAATATAAACCATAAATGTACAATATATGTATTGTCTAAAAAATATATTATATATAAAAATAAAATAATGTCTAATATCCAGAGTAAACTATATAAGAAACATATTGTCCATGCAATTAATAATATATTTAAAATATGTGAAATAAATTTAAATTTTAGTTGTTCTGTTAAACTGTGAATTTAGTGGCCAAGAGCATAAAATACTATCTTCACTGAAGCCTGGACGATTGACTCAAACACACCTGAAATTTCTTTAATCTTCAGCTAAGATTAGCTAGATATCTATTTATCTACCAATAATGGAAGACTGTCTAAGTTGGATATGTATTGGCTATTTAAAAAAAAAATCCAAGTTTACCTAAACTAAATCTCAGAGCACAGGATAATGGGTATTTAACCCATCTGTTGCATCTGAATTGTGATAATGATAAATGTTGTAAAGAATACTATGAATCTATCATATTATCTCACTTAAAGGGCAATGACCAAAGTAAAAATGAAATAACTAGTTGAAATTATATCATAATTTGCTTCAAAATAAGACTATTGATATAATTTGTTTAAAATAGTATATAATGATTCCAATAAAGTGAAATAAAACAACTATATAAAAATAAATATTTTCTTTATTATTGAACCGGTTTTTGCCCTATATTAGGGCCTTTTTAAAATACACTTTTCTAATACAATCCCATGATCCTTATATCTATCAATACTCCCACTAACATTCATTTTATATAATCATATAACATATATATATATATACTCCCACCTCCCTTTTTTTTGTTTATATGCATATATATATATATTATTTGTATACAACAAATAAAACCACATTAACTACTATTAAATATATATATTATACACCATAAATTATATACTACTTTACATAAATTCTATTGAATTAATTATATACATATACTTTATACATTAAACTAAATTATAATCATTGATTGAGATAGGTTACTGGAAGTAGACATTTACGTGATATTGTATTCTAATAATATCATAATATGCACTTTTTTATTACCAAATCGTACCATCACTAAACTGAATATTTTTTATATAATCTGTAAATAAAATCAAGTAGGTGTTAACATTTTTATTAACAAATTTATAATTTCAAAACCTTTAACAAGTTTTACATCAATCTAGCCATTACTTCGGGAATTATGTTATGGTTTATACATTAATGACTGATTTAAGCTTTTTTTTTTGGAATTTCCCCAATACATAATTTTGTAATGCATGTCTGTAGTTAAACCATTAAACATCGCATGATCATCATCTCTTATGCTAGCACATAAAACTATATGGAGAGTTTTGCATATCTGTGGTTCAATATATTTGTAATATTGTCTGACTTCTCAATCATAAAAACTGAAAATATAAGATTTATTCTGCCTATATATATATATTTTTTAAATAGTTGAAAGTAGTCATAGTCACTTGTTTTTAATTATATGTATTATTATATTACTAATTAACTTTTCTCTTATGTTCTGGAATCGTAGTCTTCCCTCTAAACAATTTATTTTTTTACACTGACCTGAGATCAAGCATTATTTCTGTAAATATATTCTTAACATTTGATATCAATTTATTTTTAAATATGCACAAACTTTCTATACTACTAGTGACAATAGACATATTGTCATATTACAATTTAAATAAGCTAAAAAATTCAAATGTAATGTTTTTGGATGATTCATTATTCTAATATCTGTTCCTTATACCTATTCTTATGATTTGTATATGAATTGATCTCTGTAATTCAGATAGCGATTTTTTTTCATTGTTTTTCATATTATGTCTTCTGTAACTGTTAATGCAAAAATAATCTTTCCATGAATATTCAATAAAACTCTATATATTGCTTTCAGATTTTGTAATACCATAGGTTTGTCTTCATATTTAGTAAGTTCCAATAAAAAAAAACACTTTGATAACTTAATTTCTTAGGAATGGAAACATAATTCCTATAGGAATGGTACTACAGTTTGTGTTCTGGACACAAATTTTCTATTGTACCAATATCGTGTTGGTACATATAATAATTTTGTCTAAAAATTATTGAAATAAAAATCTTTCGTTAAAAGAAAATAGTATGTAAAAGTTTAAGAGTGTTTTTTATTGCAGTTTGTTTTCGAAAATGTAAAATTAAAAGTCAAAGAGTTTTTTAAAATAAAAGTACAATTAATTAATTAAAAGGGTGGAGGGGTTTGCTTTAGGAACATCAAGTTAAAAGTTTATAAAAGAAGTTTAAAGAGTTTTTTGCTAAAAACAATTAATTCATAGTTTTGTGGGGAAAATTAAAAGAAGTTGATTTTCAAATAAGTAAAGAATGTCTCTTTTGAGTTAAAAAAAGAAAAAGTAATCTTAAAACTAGTGTTGAGTTTAGAGTAAAATATACATGTGCGTAAATGACAAATTAATGTGAGCTTGTTAGTAAAATATATATATATTTTAAGTAATACGTTAGTAAAATATATATGTGCAATTGTAAACATAGCATAAATACGTGTGTTAAAATGAAATAAATGAAAGTTAGAAAATTAAAAACACTCAGCGATGGCTACTAAGTTAAAAATCTACAAAACAACAAGTTTTCTGACGGCTATTAAATTAAACAAAAATCAACAATAATAAGTTTGTGATGGCTATTAAATGAAAACACCTAATTAAAAGCTTATCAGAGGAATGCAATTAAAACAAGGAAGGAATTTCAACAACAGATATATCTGGAGGGCATCAAAATGACAACAGGTCTTATGTATAAATAGTCCAGTTTTTCATTGGACAAACAGTTGAGATTGAGTTCAGTTGAGATAACAGCTGAGAAAGAATGCAGTTCAGGTCAGTGAAATCACACCAGATTAAATCAGTCAATCGATCAGTTGACAATGCAGTGTTAGAAACCTAGGAAACATACGACTTTCTCTAGCCTGAGTCCAGTGAAACAGCAAATCAGCCCAGAAAAGGACGATGATTGCCTAACAATTTGAAAATCACCAGGAATATTTAACTAGCTCCAAAAATAGTGCCACTGAATAAGAATTAAACCTCTTCAGGAAAACATCGAATCCAGCCAGCTGGAAATATTCTCACTTGAAGCAGCAACCAGGAAGAAAACAAAGTTCTAAGTCTACATTCAAAAATCCTAGGTAATAACATTTTTCTTATTCTCATTTCTAAAGTAGCCATCGCATTAGTTTGAAGCCTCCCAGAGTCAAGTAATAATGAACTCTATAGTATACATAAACGAACTATTGATGTGTGTGCTTTTAAATGTCAAATATTATTTAGTGCTTTGTTATATGATATTCTAGTATGTGAATTAAGAATGTGCATTGATCATTATATAAAAATACCAGTGTTGTGTTAGTTAAGATTTATAAAAGTATTTAAAATTAGTATAATAAATGTTTAGTAAAATAAATTATCTTGAAACCTAAAGTTTAATTTTGTCAGTCAATTCTTTTTACCATTAATAATTGAAATAATTTGTTACTGAATTAAAAATAGACTGAGCTAGTTAAAGGATTTTTTTGAGCACTGGATTATGGGCTTACTGTCAAACATGTTAGTTCTAGAAACTAGATGGCACCTGGGATTTACTCCAAAACAAATAAAGTGCTTGGATAGCAAGGGTTTGAATCTAGCAGTCGAGGTAAGCCATGATCTGGAAATATGATTGTGTTATGCATTGCATAGCTCGGTCTGATCATGTGTATTGTTGACAGCTCTGCTATCAATAATATTCTCCACTCTGCTCAGATGGACTGTTTTGTTCATGAAATATTTATAATATAAGATTATAAATTTATTATAAATAAGGTTTAAATCCAGCTAAACCTAGCGAGCAGAGTACATTGGATAGTCCTCGGATTGAACCCGGTACAATATATATATATATATATATATATAGCATAAATAAAACAGCCTTTAAATAACCCATTGTAAAAAGATTCTTCAATAGATATCAGAGAGAAACTGTCAAGAAGGCATTGCTCAAGGAAATCAATATTGCCCAGTTTCAGCATTTATCCATCTATCATTTATTTCTAACTATAAATCTATAGATATCAAATTTATTGATTAGTATTTAATGGTTAAAGGGGCAGAAAGTGTTTGCATAAAAAAGAAATATTAACCCTGTTAAAACCTGACCAGTATTTAAATTCAAATTACAGCACCTAATTATCCCTACACTGTGAGATTCTTTGTAAAATGAATATGTTTAAAACTAACTATTTAGGAATCATCATGTAAAAGTAAGACTTTCTCCTAGATTAAATAAAACCAATTATATTGTAGGAAATCTTATATTGGTATGGCTAATTAATTTTAAAGTATATATAATAAATATCTGTTGTATTTTTTAAATCACTTTGAGCAATTTGAAATTTAAGATTTTGTGGAAGAAATATTTAATCATGAAGCTTAATTAACTACTTTCAGAAAAAAAAAGTATTTCTATATCTATAATGTGATAATGTTACACACATAGATATATATAAATATAAAACAAATTTACTTTATAAATGATACTTTTTTTAATAAGCACTTATTCACAAGAATCATCCCTGTGATTTTTAAATAACTAGTAATCATTTTTCTATTAATTAAAAATTATTGCATCTGATTTAACTATAGATGAAAACTTTAAATTTAATAAAGTTTAAAATAATACTCTTTATATAAATGCATGACAATTAACAGAATACCATTATGATTTAGATAATAAGATTGAATCTCTCTAAGTCATTTAGAATAGAAATAATAATCATCATAGAAACATCTTAAAAATAATAATTCAAAATTTATTATCAAGATTTTTTTTCTCATGAAGTATGATCATTATCACATTTTATAATATATCTGAAGCAACAACCTTCCATATGATTTTTTTTTATTTCCAGTATTTGCAACAGTATTAATTTATAATACAAAACAAAACTGAAAGGAGATACTTTGATTACTTAAAAATATTTGATCAGAACAATTTTCCAACGTATATTACAAATTTTATTAACATATTTAATCTCATGGTAAAGTCAAACTCTTCACCAAAACTCTTCAGCCAGTGTTTTAGCTTTTATGTCTAAGGTCAAGAAAATTCCACTAAGATTTTTTTTCTCTGTTGCATGGTAAACTGTTAATTAAAACAGTTCTTGATGGACTTTCACAGAAATTTTTACATCTAATACAACAGTTCTGTTGTATTAGAGATTGCAGGCTGCCTTATTGCATTGCATTGAAATATTACGGTCTGCTTTGTGCTTCGTGAAACACTTTCTATGAATTCACACACTTCACAGTTTGCTACAATCTTCTCTGAGGGTGTGTGTATTTCAAATGTCCTAAATTTTTTAATTCTAAATAATTTTTTTTATTGAAATCATGCAATTTGATTAACAATAATTACCACACCATTCTTATCTTTCTGTACGCCAATTTTAAAGTGCAAAATTTTGACAAAGGGTGGGGCTTAACAGGATTCAGAGGAGATCATGCATAAAGTAACATATTCACGATAACCTAGACAATACAAAACAAAATGGTACAGGCCAACAAGCAACTATTGAGATTCTCGCAGTTACCAACAACAGAAGCTAATGCTGTGGCATTTCTGCAGGGGAGGAAGGTGCTTCCAGATGCAAATACATGCAATTGCAGAGAAATGAAATGCAGTAAAAAAAAATTAAAAAAAGAAAATGTAAAAAAAAAATTAGAAAATTAAAAAAAGTAAAAACAAATTCATTCAAAAAGGCATATTGGAAAGAAAATTAAAAAAAGGAAAATCAAATTCATTCAAGAAGACATACAAGAAACTAAAAAAATGGCTCAGTAACATTACATTTGATTGTTTTTGCATAGCAACAACACCATCAAGCGGTGTGCTCAGCTAATGGACTAGTACCATTTTTTAAAAGCAGGTAATCACATATGTGAATACTTCTGGTTTTTTTACATTTACAATCATAACAAACCAAGATAAATCAGAAAATGAAAGCCATTTTTCACATGAATACGTAAGTCTTCTTTCAAAAAACTCAAACTATGTTAAAGTAATTAGTAACTAGAGGCAGAAAACACTAAAAACTTTTTGTTTTTAAAAACTTGAGGTTCAATTAATAATTTTTTATCGACCTATAACTATCTCTGTATCATTTTCAAGTAAATAAAGATACACACAGAATGAAAAAATTATTTGCATAGGACATTTAAAACTATATGAAATTAAATACTTAAAAATAATAGGAAGACCAATATTGTGGAAATTCAGAGTTATATAACTTAATGAATAATATAAAATGCAGATAATTTTAGATTAAAGTCCCAATAAGTTATTATGAAGAAGTGGAGGATATTTATATAAATGCACAAAATACTTTTTCTTACATCAAATGACATTTTAAAATTGTCATAAGAAAGTTTAATGCTAGAATTGAAAAGCAATTGAGAAAAAAAATTTATGAAAAAAATTGGTTATGGAGACTTGTGAAATTTATAAGATTAAAGGATTAAACAATATATCATTAATTCCTTTTTTGGTTTAAAAAAATATATAAAGTGGAAATAAATATGGAAGCATCAAAATAAATATACAGCAGAAACGGATTGTATTTTGTCTAATAAGAAACACATATGCATTGCTAGACTACAACACTTTTAATAGATTCAAAAGAAAAGTAATCACAGATAAGTGAAATATATGATATGTGATACTACAAGGCTAGACAGAGAAATAATATTTAGTAAAAAGTAGGGTACTTGTCGACTAGCCGACGCATCACACTTGATGGCCTTGTTGCTAGACAAAACGATTCAATATAACATTTCCTGGTATGGAAAAGAATTAACAATTGATATTTTTAATCTTCAGAAATATTTCAGTGAATTTAAATTAGGGCATTTATTGTAAAATATTAACAGATTTGTATGGTGGTTCAGATTTAAATTAACTCGAGAAGAAAAAACTACACTCTATTAAGAACTACAACATAGAAGTCAATGCAAAAAATAAGTAAAAGATAGTATATTTTGGACATGGCCTATTTAAAATAATTAAATATCTGAAAAATTTGAAAAAAAAAATAACAATGATATAAAATATAATTATGAAGTAGTAAGAAAAACTATAGAAACAAACAAATGTCAAAAACATTTTAAAAATATAAAACATTATCTTGCTATTGGAAAAAATTTGGTAGCAAAAAAATAAAATAACATTACTAGTAAAAAAAAAAAATAGAATGTGAAAAAGAATTTCACAAAGAACTATATAATAAAAATAAAAATTCAGAAAGTGAATTAATCAATACACTTGTGACTACTTAGAAATTCTAAGTATAAACAGAGCAAAACTCTCCATACAGTAGCACAGGTGGCAATACTGTATGGAGAGTTTTGCTCTGTTTATCAACAATTAATGTGATAGTATAGGAAATGTGATCACGTGATGCTTAATGGTTTAAATTCTAAGTATCTAAGTAAAGAGTGAGATATAGATATTTTAAAAGAATTCACCTGGAAATAAAAAAAGTATTGGCAGAGCTATATAGCAAATATCTAATTAAGAGATATAATTGATGAATGGAAGGATGCAGTAGTGATATTAATAGACGAAATGAAACAAAATGTCAGATTCTATGTAAGATCTTTATTAAGATCACAACAATTTGTCTGCAAAAAACATTTGATTAATATCAATGAAATAAAACATGCTGGATTTAAAAGTGGTTAGTGGATTTGAAAACAACAGCCAGTCTTCTTTCATACTTAATTTTTTCCTGAAATGTGAATGAGAGTTGAAATGTATGAAAGTAGAGCAATATAAAAAAATAAAAATAAAAAAACAAAAAGTGTTTTAAAAATATTTATTTTTTAATGAGCTGTATTAGCATATATATAAATAACACTTTATTGATTAGGATCTGTTGTTTCCTTTATAAATTTATCAAGAGATAGTTGAACTGTACTCTTCTTATTCCTTCCTTGATAAAAAGTTCTGTAACATGCTGTGTCTTTTTTTATTACCTCATATAAAATAATGAATTGTACAAAAGTAAAATATATGAAAGTCAAGAACCTCCTGTATTTCAAAAAGTGAAAAATTCATTTAGAATGATGCACTGTATCAAATGGAAAATACTTGAAGGTGATTTAATTTAGACCATCTAAAAATGAATACACATTTTTTATTATAAAAGTATGGTTATTTTTGAGTATCCCTCATTGTATCAAATTTAGAAGACGATTAATTAAAATGCAACAGCAATAATTACATCCTGCAGCAGTCTTTCTGGAAATAAAAATAGTTATTATTGAAATCAATTAAAATTTAAAATTAATACAATTATTCCATAATATATCAGAGTTAGAAAATGATTAGAAACTATCAGAGGATAAAAAAAGGGAACTAAAAATATTTTTTTAAAAACTAGGATTCAATGGCTTTTTAGAGAAAAAAAATATTGACTGTAATGAATTAGAACAAATCAGCAACTACAAACATGTTAAACAGATTATTAATGTAGTTGGAAATACAATGGATAAAATATTCATAAACTTGCATGAAGAGGTTTTGGTAGATAATACTTAATATTAAAACAAAATTTACCCATGCATTTGAATTTTAATAAACTTGTTTTATCAGTGCTTAATTACTGAATAAATTTGGACACTCATTAGAAGAGCAACACAAAACCTATAGAGTAAACTAAAGCATGGAGAGAGATATGTTAGGAGTAACAATAAGAGATTATGAATAAAAGCCATAGATGAGAAAACAAAGAATTATTAATGTCATTGCTTAAAGAATCAAAGTGCTAAAATAGATTTGGTTTGGAGATGTCATTGGAGGATATGTTAATTGTTAACCATTGAAGTTTTGTATTAGATCTAAATAGATTGCAAAAGATATTAGATCTAAATAGATTGCAAAAGATATAGAAAAGATATTAGATCTAAATAGATTGCAAAAGATATAGAAAAGAATTATGTGTGAGATGAATGAATAAGGAAATTTGCTACAGTAATGGAGAAAAAAACTATCTTCAAAAACTAATTAACCTATGAATAAAATGTCTATAAAACATGTAATTAACTATGCCAAAATTTTAAATTTATTGAAAAAATATTTAATAATAAATAGGTGATGCAGTGATCTTTTAAATCATTTAAAGTGATTTAAAGTGAGACTATAACATACTAAATATTAGAATATCATCAGTTGTGTGGTATTAACTAATTAATTTAGTATCTAGACAATTGATGTGTTATTTATTTTAACCTTATACTTCTGTTATTTCATTCCCAGCTATGTTACTAAGGCAATATTTAAGTACCCTATTTTGTATCATATATCCAAAACATAAATCCGTCAAAGAAAATTTTCTTATATTTGTTAAAATAATCAAAAATCATTCCAAATCTAATAAACAAATAGGAAAAATTTGTTAAGATAATTTCAATATTATAATACATAGTAACCGTTATCTTTCTTTTGTTAATATATTCATTTTATTAGTTATTAAAAGTAATAACTTGTTTTCAAAATAGATTTTTATTGCAACTACACTTACAGACAGAATAATTAGTATATGCTATTTTAAAAAGTTTTAAAATTTGATAGTTTATAAGATAAGAATAATAAATAGGAGTATATATAAGATCTTAAATATAAGAATTAAATGAAGGATTTAAGAAGTTTTACAAGCACACTCTAAATTAACTGCTTTCTTTACACTAGGGGGAACTATCATATTTGTATACTATTCCCAATTCTTAATAAATAAATAAAAATCGATTTTTAATTTAACTATGACTTTAAGATGGAAATAAAAAAACTCTTAAAAATCTACTCATAGACATATAAAGAAGGCAATATGTCAATAAAAATTTTCAATATCAGATCTATTTCACTCCTGTTTTATGAATTAGTTTTTAAAGTTGTTGTTTTTTATAAATAACTTATAATGATGAACATATATTAATCTATTATCTATTCAAGTTCATTTGTTTGTTTGTTATTTGCATTTACATAGATCCATGACTGGATTAATGCAGTAATCATGGATTGCCATAAATAGGTAGATGAGATTCCAGTTACATCTAAAAAAATCGAATTCAAATGGTTTTATTATTAGAAGTGCAAAAAGATATTTCTAACTTTATAAAAATTGCATTTTTTATATTATAATTCTTCAGTTATAGATTCTTGATTAAAGACATTAAAAGGGAATCTTATTTTTAGGTGCTAAACTATGTCTTTAGTTATTAGAAAGTCTGATCTACATATCTGCTTTATAGACATTTTTGTCCAACAATAGTGGAGTAGATTTGACTGTGTCAACAATATTTCTCATAAAAATATTTAAAAGAGCATCAAAAAAATCACTGTGGGAAGTTCTCTAATCATAGAAACAGTCAACTGCACAATGTATCATTACTAAGAAAGCTATGTAAAAAATTCTTGTAGCACAATCCCAACAATCAATTTACCAAAAGCATTATTGTTAAACATCATTTTTGATCTAAGCTTAGGAAAATAAAGAAAATTATAAATTGAGTTAACATTGTAAGTTGTGATTAAGTATATTATTGCAAAAGAAATGCTTTTCTATTGTTGATATATAAACACTGGGCTTACTGTTTTCATTGAATTAGGGTTTAAATATCAATCATATTGTTATTGAGAGATTTCAATTTCAGGAAAAGATCCCTTTTGAATGATGGAAGGAATATTATCATCATAGACTAATTTCTTATATTTTGTTTCAGAAGATCACTGTTGATCATATTGTAAATGATAAAGTTAAATTCTATGGTAGAATGTGGCATCTATTATGATTATTATTTAGTGTAATTTAAATTTTTCCATTAAATAATATTTTTTAAGGAAAATTAATGGATTTCCTACATTAAAGAATTTTAAAAAAGAACATTTTCCCAATAGAATTATAAGCTAAGATTAGATTAATAAAGGTAGCATCCATTTTTAATTTAGCTTGTAAAACTTTAGTGAGGGGTGTTAAAGATAAAGCTTCCTCAGAGTAGCTTCTTCCTGGTCAAAACCCAACCTACTTTATAAATAGATAGCTCCCAAATCAGAAAAAATTCTTATTAATATGATTTTTTCAAAATGTCTGCTGGAAATATACAATTATGGTATTGCATGAAATTTTTGGGATTATTTCTGCAAGTTTTGTTTTCATGGCAAATTTTAGTATTAATTTGTGTATAAGTAACATGTAAATAGTTTAGACAATCATGCTTTAGCATTACATCCTAAATTGTTTCCAACTCTGGAAGTATACTATCTGCTCCTGCAGCTTTCACAGTTTAATTAAAGCCAAGTTCAAGTTCAGCAACATCTAAGACTTTTATTAGACTCATACTAAACAAAAAATGTAAACTGTAATAGTTCTTTTAGAAATACTTTTACATCCACTGAGATTTTATAAAAATAACCAGATATTATGACTAGATCTTATACAGTTTTGCTTCTCTCTTTGTCCACTTTTCTTTTCTGGCATGGTTTTGTTCTACTCAGAATGAATTTCTCTTAATATCCATATGGGATTGTCTCTCTAATTTTTATTATTATGTTTGACTAGAGAGAATCAACAATATTCTAAAATTTTAGTCAAGATGTGCAATATATATCCACTTTTTTAAGCTTTTCTTAAATTTCATATTGAATTAGAATAAATTTAATTACAAGAATATGAATTACACTATGATTGGACTGTTTGATAGCCATGATGGGAATGATTCAATATTAGTAGTACAGCAGTTAGTGATCAACCATTTATTATTAGTCCAAACATATATCAAGAGTTGTTTCTGTTTTTATTGGCTTTAATGGGTTTTTCTTCTTTGCTCATCATCATGAAATAAGTGCACGTGGGTTAAATTGATTTATGCTGAATGTTGACAAGTTGCTTGATTCTCATTTATATATTCCCAAAGATTATTATGGGAACTAGTGTGTGTGTGTGTGTGTGTGTGTGTTTAGAAAGTATAGGAAGATCAGAAAGAGGAATGCATAGCCAGATTGTATTGGGAGATTTATAATTATTGCATAGCAGTAAATTATCTATTCAAATAATAATTGCAATATCATTTGAAATATCTTCAATAAAAGTTATTTCAATTGCAAAATAGCTTGAAACAGAAGTAATCATTCCATGTTTAGAATACACTCTTCAATAATCAGTGTAAATCCAGGAATTTTAAGATGTTCATTATTAAAAAAATAAATCTCCTAAAATACAAATATTCATGTTCATTAACTAATTTGTAAAAACTTTCATTTTTGATTTTGTTGTATCACCAAAAGCTGAAGTAATTTTATTATATTTCCTATGTGAAGATAAGATTGCTCTATAGACTATATATGAGGCCCAATAATAATAAAACGTAAACACTAACAAACTATCAGAAATATTGACCTTTAGTTCTTGATTTCTGTGCTCTAATCAAGATAAATTTTGTGGAGTTAACAAGCATGCTTTCTGATATTTAATGAAAAAAAATTAAAAATATCTCTCAGGAAAAAATGTGTTGAAATCTAGAATTTGTGAAATTTAAAAGAAACTTTTAGATAAAGATCAATTTTAAAGTTTATAAAATAAAAAAGTTCGGCTGTTATTATAAATTATTTTGATAATATACATCACCACACACATTTTTTTATATTAATAATATAGTTTCTGAGATTTTAATTAGTAACTATAAAAAATAATCTGCTTATTATTTGTCTCATTATTACATCCGCCCTTCCAAAAATGTATCCATCATAAGCTATGATTTACTTTCTAAAAAATATAAGCCATTGGCAGCAATCAATAGAAATTGCAGTGATAATACATAATATTGCTAAAAATTAAATACTGCCAAATGCTATACTAGTAATTATAAATAAAATAGAAATTCATATAACATTGCAATACCAGCTAAAAAAAAATATTTTTTACTAAAATTCTTCCAAAACCATGGTTTTATCTATTAACAAATATGCCTTAAGATATCAATAAATAGGCCTTTTCAAGAGAAATTCAACGAAAAAATTACATGTATATATATATACAAAGTAAAATAACCTTCCCATTATCCACTTTAAAAAACAATTTCCTTTAACATTTATAGTAATATTATATGAATTTCTATTTTATAATATTACTAATACATTTATTTTTAATAGAAGTTTATAATCAATAACTAACAGTAATATTTATTAAACTACAGAGGGGGATCACCACAATGCATTAACTGGCTAAGAAATTGTTTGCTAAATTAACATATATATTTAGGAATAATCTGTTTCATAACTTATAGCCTAAAGCCAAGATTTAGTCCAAACAATTATTTGAACAAGAATAATATATACAAAAAATTTTTTCTAAAAAAATGCTTTTATTTAATATGAATAGTAATGCACTAAAAAAAAAAAAAAAAACATTTTTTTTCTTTAACCACAATTTTTGTTGTTATATTTAATTTAAAATAAAAGCATGGAGCATCCATAAATTAATTTATGGATAATATACGTTTTTATTTCAAATTAAATTTAACAACCAAAATTGCAGTTAAAGAAAAAAATTTTGGCTTTTAATTCTCTACTCTCTAAATTAAATAAAAGATTTTTTTTTTTACAAAATATTCTTTATGTATATTTATTTTTTTAATATTCAGATATTAGCAGTAGCTTTTTTGTAACTATTCCTGCTCAAATTAAAGATTTAAGAATGTAAACAATATCTCCATATTTTTAGTATTTGAAATGAAATTTATATGAGTTAAAATACAAGATTTTATTTTATGAAAACAGTGTTATTGTTTTGTTTTGTTTTGTTGTTTTTTTTTTTAAAAAAAAAAAAAGAAGAAGACAGTTTTTAGTTAAATAATTAAAAAAAAAAAGTTAAGATTTCATTTTTCATTTCTTTTTCTTTCTATTTTAATTAATTGCAAATATTTTTAATGAATTGATCATGAAATTCAATGAAAATGTAAATTTTCTCAATTGATATGAACACAGTTTGAAATTTGGTCTGTCATCTCTCTCAGGCTAAGCAACTGGCTGTCATCCCTGAAATATTGCACTGTTATCATAAAAAAAATCCACTTGATAGAAATATGTTGAAAATTGGTTACTAGATGTGGCTCAAATAAAAGAGTTTAAAAATATAAATCAAATTCAAAATAAAATTGATTTATATATTATATGATTTAATTTTAATGAAAATTAATCCTTTTTAAAACAGAATCTAACATCATGGGTTACAGATTGGTGCTGTTGGTATTTTTTCATCGCATTTATTAATGGTATAAAAATGAATTAATAAAGATGCTAAAAGTTAGTTTTACAACTTATTAAAATTCAGGTTTTAGTTATATTTCTACTTCATATATATCATTATTTTTGTAAAAAATTAAAGAGTAAATAAAACATGCTCTTCCAACAAACCCAAAATTATGAGTGCCCATGTTCCACATTATCTTTTATCAGAGAGTAAATGAATTTACTGCCTATTCCCCCCCCCTTTTTTGTAAAATTATTAATATTTATTTGTTTTTAATTATATAATGTTTGCATTGTAGTTTTATTTCAATGCAATAATTTTTGCACAGAAATTATCAAAATTAATATTTAAGTGCCATCAAGCCAAATATTCCCTTAAACACTTTTTTATTTATACTAATAGAAGTATGTCCTTTGAATTATAATCATTATTTTTTTTTTAATTTACAAAGTTAATATTTTAAATTTTAATTTAATTATTTTTTTATAAATTGGAAAAAAAAAAGTTATAATGTGACATAAATTGATTTCATTTGAAAATAAAACAGAAAAAAAGCAATAGCTTCACCCTAATGATAAAAAAATGATTGCTGAAAGGTTAAGGTAAAACTTTTAAAAGTATAAAATAAAATGTAAACAAATTTACACTAATAAACATTCACAGCTAATCAATGTAGCCATATTGTTTGCAGAATTTTCACTTTCTT
Source organism: Epiperipatus broadwayi (assembly GCA_028023455.1). Taxonomy (NCBI): domain Eukaryota; kingdom Metazoa; phylum Onychophora; class Udeonychophora; order Euonychophora; family Peripatidae; genus Epiperipatus; species Epiperipatus broadwayi. The sequence continues at coordinate 741,308 of JAQFVV010006486.1, forward strand.
GCAATTTTTTAACATTATTATGCAGAGTCTGTTTTCTCCCACATAGTGAAAATTAAAACTGATGTTCAAAAAGCAGAATCATATTACTTTCACTTTCTTATTTTGATTTTTTTTTCAGGATTATTAGCTTTTCATAAAGCCCTTGAATTTTATTGCATGCCAATCAATGGCATTCATAATACATTTTGTTACTTGAGGGTTGTTACTATATTTTAATTGTTTTCTATTTCATATTAAAAATTTAAACTGATTTGCCAAAACCAAATACTAAAAAAAAAATTACTTTATCACTTGCCATTTTCAGGCCGGTTGTTGATGATGTAGCAGCGCCATCTGATGGTGGCAGTACGGTCTCAAAACTACAACCGAATTTTTTTCTTCATATATGTTTATCTTTTTTTTTTTTTGCAGATTTTCATACTTATGACCAAAATGGTTATATGTATGTAGCAGAATAATTAAAATATATAGTTTATTTCTACTGCTAAATAAAAATTCAGCTAAACAAATAATTGAATCACTTAATCCTTATATGACAAAATCTGCCATTAAAATGTATTTGCATTTATTGCATATATCTTGACTTAGGGAGAAAAAGTGTTATTGTATAATTTGTTTTTTCTATAAGTCTTAGTTGTAGCAGATCTTACTATTTAAAATATTTATTAAAATAAATTTTAATTTGGTGAAAGGCCCCCATGAAAACATATAGAAGATAATGAAAAAAATAAAATAAAGCTATATATTTATTGACAACTTATTCTGAGAAGAAAGATGACAGCAAAGTTTGGCTATTAAACACAACTAAAACTTTTCTTTTTGATTCATAAGACTTTTTTAATATTCTGAATATCTAAACTTTGTTAATAGGACAGCATATAATATTTCTACAATGATGCAGATATTCAGTAGGTAAAATAACTTTAATGAGCCTTAAAATGGGACAAAAAGGTGAATGCATTAATCACTTGTTAACTTTCAAGTGATGAGAGTTTAATATTTTTTCATCCTTGTTTTATCATTTAGATAAAAATAGTTAGATATAAATATATTAATTAATTACATCAAAGTTTAATCAGTCTAACTTTAACGTTATATTAAAATTAATCATCTCCAATATATCCTATATGATATCTTTATGGTTTCTGATATCAGTCATTGAACTGGTTGAAAGCTTAATGTCAGTATTTCATTACAATCTATAAAGCCTTGGAATATTAACATTGGTTAGAAACTAGCTGAATAAACACTGCTATAAGCTATAGAATGACTTATGCCGAAGAATTACTTTTATAATGCTCATTTGTCGACTGTATTGTTTAAATTTCATTTAATGTAATTAACTTATGTATTGAAATGTTTTGTTTTGTGCTCCTTGGATTAGATATAAACATTCATAGTTTTATTGTCATAGCTTTTCTAGTTTCATCTCCAACATCGATCGCGAATGTAGAAAACCCCCCCCCCCCAAACAAGAATTAAAGCAAAAACTTTTATTCGTCAGCCATCTAATCACTAATATAACAGCATTACAACTATTTTAGTTCCACAAGCGATTAAATTTTATTCTCTCCAAATCTTCATAATTATTTTAAAATTCGTAAAAGAAAAAAAATTTCAAATCTTTTTTTCTATTTTCTCTGTTTTCCAAATATATGGGTTGTTAAATAATAAAAAACAGATGAAAATGACATTCCAGTAAATGCAAGCCGCTGGGCAGATGTGAAATATTTTAATAAGCAAACTCGAGTACAAAGAGGAAGGAGAATATCACATTAATTACAAGAGATAGAAAGAAAAAAAATATTATAAACATCTTACTGAGGTGACCTTTAATGAACCCAATCAAAAATCAACTAGACTCTCTTCTCTTTGGGTGCAGCTGAAGGGTGGGAACAATGTTGAGATGTTTAGTAAACAGTGTCAGAAAAAATAAAGAGCTTGCCAATGAAAATTAATTTGCAACTGGTAATTACCAGGGCTTTTGTTTTATTTTAAAAATTTTAAAATAAATATACAGAGTTTCTGTATCAATAAATTCCACAAGACTCACGCTCATTTCATTTACTTAATTAAAAAAACACTAATACATTTTCAAAATCATTTCACAATAAAGTTAATATTGATTAGAAAATAAAATTAAAAAATCTTGGAAATTAAATAATGGTGTATTTATCTATATATATTAAGAAAGAGATAACTATAAACAGAATTCAGATTTATGGTTTACAGGTTGGCGGCTTAACTTGTAAACTTTGAAGTGCTGGAATATTTCAAATTATTATGTCTGTATTTATTCAAGCTAGAGGGTCTAACAATTTCTAATAAATATCGAATAGCCAACATAAAAACTGATAAATAACAAAAAATAGAAAGATTGTGTAAAGAGTCTAATTAAGTATTTTATAATTATTTTAATTTTAAATAAAACAAACAACATATCATACCTAATTACATCCACATGAACTTTCTTACGAAAATAGTCTTTATTGACTGTTTCTATAGTTAAACTAGCCAATTATAATTTTTACTTTAGCCTTTATAAAGTTTAGAGTGCGGAAAACTTATCCAAAAACTCTACATTACCAATTTGAAAGCTGAATATACTATTCTGTAAAAGTCTACACACTTTAAATATATACATGTTAAAGTAAATTTCCACTACGCAAAATCACCACTGAAAAACATTTTCCTTAATCTACTATATGCAGATATTTCACATTCAAATCACTATATAATCTTTTTTTTTTCATGTGTCATAGCATCGGCCGGGACGCGAACCCACAATCGTCTGCAACCAACTACTTGCTTGCATGACGGCTGCGATACCTCTCGGCTAACAACGCAAGACCTATATAATCTTATTATAAGATTGTTATTAGAATCAATAACAAATATTAATAATTCTACGTTAAATAGAAAAAAAATCTAGTTTCTATAAAGCCATAAAAATAAAATAATAATAATAATAATATAAAGAAGAAGAGGAGGAGGTGGAAGAAGAGGAGAAAGAAGAAGAAGAGGATGAGGAGGAAGAAGAAGAAAAGAAGAAGATGACAACCACCTGATTTTTAATATTTAAAATACTTAAAAATAAAATATTAGGATGCATAACAAATATATCATTTAGTATAGCAAATACATAACATATTTTGTTCATATAAAATTTTAATAAAAGTAAATCGGTTTAAGTTTGGAAAGAAAAAGAAATCAAACAATATTTGGAATTAGAAAATCAAATACTAACATAATTGTCTTAACTCAGTGATTCTCAACCATTGTGGATATGTTACTAGGAGAGCATAAAATAATAAAAGAGGAGAGAGTGCAAAGACATGAAAAATAAACAAAAAGTTTCAATAAAAGTAATTATTGAAACCAAAATAAGAAAAGATACATTCCATTACTATACAAATAAAATATAATGCTTAAAAATAAGTAAATGCATACAAATAACACAAAAGATACTTTGATATTAATTATTTTAAAATATTAGGGCTCCCAAAAATCATTGGAAAGAAAATGCAATTAAAGCTGGTAAGGGAAGTTAAGTCCCTAATATTAAATGATTGAGATCTGCTATCTTAACTTATTCAATGATTTGGCATTAGGTAATATGTATTTGCACATTTCTATTCATGAAACTATTAGTGCTCTATTTATTTTCTTCTATATTGTGGAAAGTGATGATTTAATAGCATCAAAACTTTTATTACATTAAACACATTTGTATATCTCTTTAGATTTATAAAAATATTTCCTAAAATTTTAAAACTTATATTAAAATGAATTTAACAATATATTCTACCTTTTACAATCATTTATTAAATTATCTTTTTTTTTTCTGGCAGAATTTACAAACAATTAGAGTTTATGTGTATTCCACCTTTATTGTTAAAATAAAGTTGCCTTAACAACAGTTTGAAATTATTAATTGTTATTAATATTAGAATTGTCTAAGTGTTGACTGGTTAATTATATATATGATAGCAGCTCAAATTAGTTCCATTACAAAGCTGTATAGTCAAAATAATAAATAATTGTATGAATTGCCATGTGTGTGTGTGCATACTAGATAAAACATATATGTTATCTAAGTATGTTTTTAGATAAACCTAATAAAACTACTGTTTGGAAAATACCCATTAAATACAGCATACAGAAATAGGTGTGAAAGACAACAAATGGGTACAAATAGGTCAAAATACAAACAACTAAGGCAGTCTAATCTAATATATTGATAAGCTTTAACTCAAGAAATAGTATGCAATGATCCCATGAAGAGAAGAGAAACTGCAATTAAAACAATCTTCCACTGTAATTTGATAGTTTGGATTACCATGTCTTACTAACATTAAAGGTATTTTTAAATACTAAGATTCAACATAGCAATTATGACATTAGCCAGCAGATAATCTAGTACTTGTAGTTAGAAATCACCACCATACCAGTCAAAACACTGAGTGATGCAATTGGACCCAGAGATTACATTGTAGTTTTCTACAACCAGTCATTGCCTGCTTTAATGATGTCATGAGTAAACAAGTGGACTTTGCTGTAAGACCTATCCAAGAACTACTGAATACTGCATCTAACATCACCAATGCTCAAGGTGGATAACTACCATTTTGGATAAATTAATTAGGACTTATTCATAGAAATAATAATAAAATAATATTTGCAGAACACTATGGTTTTGAACATTTCAAATTTTACATTTGGTATGATCTTATCAATATAACTGCTCTAAGGTCTAATTTAAATTATCTTTAATAATTATTATTTTTATTATTTTGTATTAAATTTGTTATACTCAGAAATAGTTGCAAATACATAAGCAACAAATTTATTGTAATGGCACTCTGTTATCTCAATATCTAAGTTATGTTAAAATATTTCATGGTTGGCAAAGCTTATTCACCTCTTTTTTATATGCTTGTATTATTTATATACGTGCACACATTAATAGGTTTGCATTTATTATAGTTGATGAATGTTATTTTAGTTTGTAAAGAAAATAATATAAACTTTTTAATTACAATTATTATATATCTGTTTAAAAATTTATATTGCACGAATAATACTTAATTATAATCTATAAAACTTTTTATCAATTCTTAATTATTTCATTTTATTAATTAAAACCTCTTAAAAATTCATTTTTTTTAATTAAGCCTTGTTCCTACAAATTTATCTAATTAAAGAAATTTGTAATAAAATAATTATTGGTTTAATGGATTATGCAATTTTTAGTAAATCTATTGATGAAATAATTACTGGCTTATCTAGGTTTAAAAAATGTAAATAGCTAATCACTGGCATTGTTAATTAAAAATTGTTGGTAAATGAGTGAGCTAATTAATTAAAAATTTAGTGCTATAAATAGACTAGCTCACAATTATATTCTCATTATGCTTCTATTTGTGACTGTTATCCTTGCTTGCTTAGCATATTTTATCCAGAACTTTTACCAGCAGTCAGTACCAAAAAAATGAACTTCACTTTCCAGTATGTAGCCTATATCCATCAAAGTCCAACATTATTTGATAAAAAACCAACAAAGTACCAGCCACCATCAAATAGAATGTTCAATTAAATGCACTTCTTACTATTAAAGAAGCAATTTCAAGACAAATTCTCTCTACCAGATTAACAAAACTGGTAAATGAAGACATGGAAACTACTACTTCTGTCTATGTATATAATTCAGCTTTTCCAGAAAATAATTCCTTACATTTTCTCGGGTTTAAGGTAACTTTAACTTATAAACTGTTTTATGAAACATTACTAATAGCCAATGATAGGTAAGTTAAATGATGTAATTTTATATTTATATATTTTTGTCTGTTTTATAAACTATTTTTGCTATGTTTTAATCTATGGTGTAACTTTAGTTTTAATAATAGAAAATAGTTTGAATTTAAAATTGCAATTTTATATCCCCCCCCCCCTTGTGAAAAAAATTTATTAGAAAAAAATCACTTCTGCGATTGTTAATTAAAATCCACGTTACTTTTAATGAGAAGTTTATATATATAAAAAGTTTAAAAGTAATTATATTTCTATACGTTATAGTTTTTCTATTTAATAATTTATTATGTCACTGAAGATTTTAAAATCATTATTTTTTGGGTGTGCATAGCATTATAAATCATTTTTTAAGCTATTTAAATTTGTCAGCAGTTTTATTTGTTTACTGTGTGAATTCCCATGCATCTGAAATTAAAAAAAATTAATGTGCGCATTGTATATAGCAATATCAGATATTTATCCACCATGTGAGTTTCTTATTATATGTTTTAACTCACCCCATGTTTATTTATTCCTGCTTGAGACATTCAGGGTCATTTATGTTTTGTGTTGGGTAAGTGATTTTCCTTCCCATGATTAGAGATATATTTCATTGCTTTATAACATGGGTGATTAAGAGGCCTATTTATTGCCGTTTTATATTTTCTAGTGATTAGATCCAATACACAGTACATAGGCTTAATTTTTGTAATAACCTGCATATATGATCATATATAGTGGTGAAGGCTGCTTTAGTATTGATTATTTGTCAATGTCAATATAAAAAATATATATGCGCACATCTGGGATAAATTGTCAAGTCGGTGTAAACTTCAGGGATTATTTAATAGTACTAAAAGTAAAATTTAGAGACAGTGTAATATTTAAACTACCAGTTGTCAAATATACTATATGCTTAATTCTTCAATTAAGCATATAGTATAGAATTAATTTTCAAACTCTGTTCAACTTGAAAAAACTCATAAACCTCCAACAGAATTGTACACTTTGCTTTCATAAACTTTGTTTTGTTGTTTGTTAGATTTATCCAGTGTTTGTTTACTGTTGTCTCCTCTGCCAATTGCTATTTCCCAAGAAACTCTGCTCTTCATGATCTAGAGCTGACTTGAAATATATGAGTGTGGGAACTTATACTTCATATTCTCATCAGTAAACTATAGTCTTTTTAAGCTAGAGGTCAAGTGATACCCTCTAATGATGGATATTAGGTGACTCCCGTCCATTATATTACATATCTATTATTAATAAATTGTTATTTTTGTTATTAATCATTTTAATTTGTATTTGCTTATCAAACTCACTCCAAATAGAATTTTTTTATTATGAAATTCCGGTTATTTTGGGTATCATTGTGTGTGTATATATATATATAAGAACTTTCATATAAATTGCTTTCTTCTTAATATAATGCACCTATTGGAGATTTTTAAATAGTATTCAATAAAATATTAGTTCAATTTGTGATAAATGTAAATATTTGCGTTAATACTCAATTTCTTATTAATTTATTTTCTGATCTGTTTCAACCTCAAAGCTTTATACTAAAATCTGATAAATTGTTGCTTCATATTGTGCTGAAGTGTTCCAAATAACACAAAGTAATTTGTATTTTTTGCATTTTTTCATTGGTTAAAAATTCATATAGAGAGTTCTGATACAGTTACAAAAAATCATTAATATATTGATTATATGAGCACAGACTTTCACATGACCCACCACTCTCCACTCCATTTTATAACTCTGATATACTTGAACACATATATGCAAAAAGATAAATAATCACCAATATACATATTTCATGCTAAACCGGCCATCATCAGTTGGTTCAGATTATCATCTCTACACATATATGCCATAAGTACTCAGATATATTAAGATAGTCAATCTTCATACTTTAATGGACAGGCTTCCATCCACTCCACACTCCAACTCTTCAACCATCCATTCAATTAAAAATCTGATGATGGAACACTTAAAGACCACCTGAGGTTGAGATTCTCATCACATCCATGTTGACCTAAAGTCAATCTGACCCCTCATGTACAGGACATAATCCATTTAATACATATAAAAGGGATGGGCAGACATCTCTATTGAAATATAGGCTTATTATATATCTGTATCCATATATGTAAAAAACATTAAATAAATTATCAATAAAGTATTATATTACTGAATTAATAAAATAATGATTTAACTAAATTATAATATTCAAATAATTTGCTGCTCAAAAAGTCCTATCAAGCGACTATCTGAAATTTGCCCAGAAATCATTGTCTTTGATTTCATCATTCTACTATTGCATTAAATCATGTAGGGCAAAAAATTTATTTAGCTAGTATGAGGATCAAACTCATGACTTAGATTTGTAGTGTGAATAAAAATAAGTTCTAACTGTTAAACAAATTCTAAGTGAAATTACAAAGTTGTTGATAAATACAATATAAGAGTACAGATTTTTTCCCCATAATTTTTCTTAGTTAAAATGGACTGTTTATGTCAATTATTTAATATCTTAATTCTTTTAAAAACATTAAAATAAAAAAGGTGAATCTTGGAGTAAAAATATTTGCGATTGTTATATATATCATAAGTTTTACCTTGCAAATTGAAAATCTGGAGATAATAAAATATCAACTATTTTATCTAAGTATTGTACCTACTCATATGTGAGTTTATATTATAGTATATATATAAAAAAGGGAAATATATTGATATTATTTTTTCTATTTGATTTGATTTATGGATAATGGAGATATTGAATTATAAAGGTTAACTAAGTATCTATGGCAACCAAAATATTAAAATAATATTCTTATTTATTATTGATATTGTCAAATCATAAATTGGTTGGAATCAATTTTAAAAGAAAAATAAGTGAATTATAAAATAGATCACTTGAATTAAATTATTATTACCTGTTTCAACTTTTATTACTATATTCACTATAGCAACTTATTTATTACAAAATTAAATATTTCATATATGTTTATTTATTTATTAGTAGTGGAAATATATTAAAGATATATGTTAAAAACATATTTTTTATTAGGATGTATAGAAAATGTCATGTGAATTCTTTGTTTTTAATTGAAATGAAAATATTGAAATTGTAAAACAGGATTTTTTTATTGTAGCAAATGTTTTCTAAAACTCTTCATTTTTATTTACTATAAAAAATAATAATTTTGTTACACCAAAGAGTGACCCTCGAGTTCAATTGAAGAGTTACTTTAGTAACATTGACATCAGCAAAAATATGTTATAAATAGAACTGAATCACTTTAATTCAACTCTTCTATTTTTTGTCATTGTCCAGAACAGATGCTTAAATTCATCTTTAGAAATTATTTTACTTTAAAAGTGAGTAATTACTAAAATATAATGGAAGAATAAAACTTAAACAATCTGCCCATTCAGTTTACAATTCCAAGAAAAAATAGCAGGATGTATTATAAAAGAAGAAAGAATAAAAACATCAAAATTCATTTTTTATTCCATGTAAGCTTTTATTTTATATAGCGTATGTTTACAATTGTATACATTCAAATATCAGCCTTTTAAGCTAATTGTGCATACGCTTTGCGGGTGTTAATAATAAATGAATACTTTCTCACCAATACAAGATATAGTATTTATCAGGAATAAAAGGAATCCTCTTATTTCTACGACTCAAATGCTTATATATGAGCAAATCTGAAGTACTGGCAAGTAAAGCGCACCCGTGTCATTCATTCCGACATCGTATATAGTAATTTAAAGTGACAATTCCATCCTCACACTTTACTTGCCAGCACTTCAGATTTGCTCATATATAAGCATTTGAGTTGTAGGAATAAAAGGATTCCTTTTATTTCTGCATAAATACTATATCTTGTATTGGAAAGGAAAGTATTCATTTATTATTAACACTCGCAAAAGCGTATGCACAATTAGCTTAAAAGGCTGATATTTGAATGTATTCCATGTAAGCTATAAAATATTTCATTATTAAAATTTTGGATTTCCTCTATAGATTAAAGATGAATATAAACACCATTATATCTATATGGATGTCATATTTTTGATTAAGGAATTTACAAGATTGGTTGATCTAATTTCTATGCAATATTAAGTAATTGAAATTTCATCTTATTGACTTGGAAAAAAATGCTAGCCTTTATATTTATCTTGTTTGCCAATAATTTTGTTAATGAAAGAACTCTCTTCATATTGAAGCAGTAGGATCTAAATTCGATCCTAGCTTCATGATCTTTCATATGTAGCCAACTTCAAACCTTGAATTTCCGATGCAATGGGGCTTTATATGTTCAGTCCACGCTAGTTTCCTTAAAGAAAAACTATTATAAATGTGTGTTAAAATTAACTTGTTTGAGATTTAAACTAATCATTTCTATTAATAAATTCATGATAGAATTATTCATGAATTTATATATATTATAACTGCGTAGATTGTGCATATATATTTATAAATATTTAAATGTACATATTTGTTCTAAAGTTTCACTGCGTCGGGAATGTTTTGTTTTACTTTAAATAGTTTGTTCAAATTTTTAGTGATTAAAAGCTACATTCTTTCGATAAGCCTTCAGATTGTCCCTTTCCAAAAACAATGGGTAAAGTTTTTATTAATTAGAAAAAGATAAGTCTTTAAAATGTAAGGACGGTCCTAATTAAAATCATTTTCTGATTTTAAAAATTCATTTTCTAATTAGAAAATGAATTTAAGTTAATGAGTTTGAAAGCCTTATCGAAGGAATGTATCTAAAAACAACTAGTAAATTTTTATAAGATTGATTAGGAAAGAAGCGCTCGCCTGAAGGCATCAGAGGACAGATAAATAGCCCAGAAAAAGTTTCCAAGTAGTTATTATTCCTCATTAAGAGAAGCCATATATATTTCATTAGAGAAGCCGCCCAGTTAAATTATGAAGTAAAATAGTGTTTCTACCATGGTGGGAGGGCTTAACTTCAAGAGTCTGACTACGGTTCCTTAAGTCCCCTGAAAATCTTCAATGTGGCTGCAATATAAAAATTCATATACCAATTGTAAGCTGCTAAAACCTTAGAGAAATCCATCAAAATGCTATCCACATAATTTTTAAAATGTGCGCATACGTTTCATCCAACTGGACTCTGCCCTGTGGAAACTCAGGAACCAGCCAAGGAAGAAATGGTAATATCTTTCCTTTTGAACCTGGCCAGTTCTGAACTTTAAGTTAAAACATCTTGAAGCTATCTACTGTAAAATTGTCTTTTTATTAATGCTATTTTAAATTATGTAGTAATTCTCTATCTATCTCTAGTCTTTAAATTTAATATCTGTTAACTTTCCTTTCTTACGATGGCGGTTCGTTTATTTAACCCTATTATATATTTTCTAGATGATTATTAATATCATTTATTTTTTATTATATGCCAATAATAACTTCAACTCGATAATAATTTCCTTCGTTGCCATGTTAAATAATATTATATTTATTTTTATAGTAATTCTTACCCACTAGAACTAATTTGATACAGTTCTATTAATTATTGAGTTGAAGGATTTATACAATTTTTGCTATTTTATTAATGGCTAATAACAACAAATTATTAGCTCAATTTCTAACCTATGCTCCCGGCTACTTTACTGAGTTTATAATATCTATTTATTCACATTAATATATTGTTTCGCAAAAAGGTCGATAAAGGAATTAAATGAATATATTCTAATTCAAATTTTATACTTTCTATTAATATTCAGGAAGGGCATGAGATTTAGGGCATGATTAATATAATTTCTAATTGCATTAAATACTTTTTGATTAAAGCACGTTTGACTTTAATTTAATTTGATCAGGTCATCACGTAGAGCACTCTTTATATAAATTGGGTTTTATTATTTAAATGTGATGATTACCAAGTCATCATTTTCCGAACGTTGCTGACATGAGCCATCTCCTGCTTTATAGGCTTGTTCTCGGTGATATTTCTATTAGTTTAATTATCTAGGAAGAAAGCACTTCCTCCACTTGCTCATTTTTTTATTATATTGGAACACCAAAGGCTCATGGCTACGACCCAGCCTAGTTTCCCCTCATACTTAAATCACTGACCAGCCATCATATTTATCGTGTTCATTTTTATAGCTCATAAGTCGTCAGTACCGTTTATTTCTCAGTTCCAATAAAACCCGCTCTAATGCTCTTAAATCGTGATGAATTGATTTTATTAAAGTCGAACAAATTCATATTTATTTATAATTAAGTAAGTTTTCTATTAAATATGAAAGTTATGCCCTAAATACGTATCTTGCTCTTTGTGAATTGATTTACGAATGTGAAAATAAATCTCACATTCTTTCCTTTAGAATCAGAATAATAATTTCAGTCATAGCCAAATACCTTTATCTACCTTTATTTTCTTGTCAGGGGCATAGACATATATTTATTATATAATATTGCGTAATAGTATTGGCATATAATAAGGACTTCCATTCTTATTGTAACTATAAATTCCGTTTAAAGACTAGACGTAATCTATATAATCACAATCTAAAAGTTGAACAAAATTATAATTATTATTAAACATTTTATTAACACATTTGGTTTTTTAACTTTCTTTTTTATTCAAATTATTTTAATATTAATGCTCACTGTCTGTATTCGCAACCCGAATATATATATATATGAGTTGACTTATAAATATTCTTAGTTAATTTATTATACTTTATTAGAGTTAGATCAGGGATCTCATTAATCATCATCATCCGTTGAGCTAGTTCCTTGGTGCATAGTCATGTACCATCGATATATGTCATCCATTGATTTGATCTGAGCTCGTGAGTTGGGTTTGAATTCAGTTTGAACCGCCTGAGTTTGAATCCGATTTTGAGTTTGGGTTTGTTGATGTGTTGGCTTCTTTTTGACCCGTACAATATATCATTACCAAACAAAGAATAATATCTGTGGTTTGCACATTTTGCATCATCCAAGTAACTGTTATTTTAAAAGATTGGATATATTTAGCATACTTGAAAGATAAATATCAGACTTTTAAAAAAATGAATTCAAATCCTTGAGTATTATTATTCATAGTTGTCTCTTCTCTACTTTAAGGATTGTTTCTTTGCATTTAAATCATAAACAAGGAAACTAGGAGTTGTAATGGAATGTAGTAGGTAACAAGGGAAAATAAAACTTTGATATTTTTTATGTTATATATAATTTTTGTTATTTTAAAAGAAAACTTATGTTTTGTTTATCTTTATTTTAAAATATAAAATTTATTTGAATAAACAATGTGTATATTTAGGGGTTGATTGGCAAGCTATTTTATACAGTAAAAGGTTGGAGAGGTTTTTTTTTTTTTTAAGTTTAAACTCTTGTCCGATGATAAATTAATTCCAGACTCAATATATTCACTTTTAGGGAAAATATCTTGAAATTTCTCCAACAGTTTATGTAGTTCATTGTTATACAACATATTCTATGATCCATATATATTTATTTATTATTTTTATTAGTTTTTATAGAGTAATAGACGATCAAATTTATTATGTATTAAAGAGAAATAGTACTTGTATTTCTTAGCTGGCAACAATTTTAGTCAGTTGTATATATTGTTTTTTTTTTATATTATTTTATTAATTACGTTTTATAAATAAATAAATTGAAATTTAGTAAACCTGGCTAATATTTTTTTATAAGTGTGCAAAGTTATTTATGGTAATTTAATCACAATCTAAAATTAAATCAATATCATTAAGTGAAATACGGTCATATATATATTATAGGATTATTGTTAAGTCTCCTTAGAGATAAACTATATATGGCCATTATTGAAATATTTGTTTGCTTTATCTGGATTAATCTTGATTGTACAAATAATATAATTGGTTCAAGGTTAATAATTAAGGGTTTATCTTGTCCAGTTATAAACATCGCGATAGGTTTTATTCTATAATTAAAATAATCTATCTTAATTATTTTTAAACTTCTTTGAGGTGGATTGTAAATTTAATTAACTATTAAATTTTAATACCTATCTTTGACTTAAATAAAAGACCAATAATTGTTTTGAATAATTTAGTTGTTATAAAATCCATTCTGATTATTGATTTACAGGAATTTAAATAGATGGATAGGTAAATATTCAATGGAAACCTACTTTATATTTGATATAATGATATGATTGGATATTAAAAATGCAAGATTACCTAATAGATTCATTGACAATACGTTCTTGTTAAGCATTTCATTTTAATATATAATTTAAGTAATAATAGTATATTGAAAAAAAAAAAGGAAATATGCCTATGTATTTGAAAAGGAAGGTTTTTAATAAATGTGCTTTACCAGTTCTTACTTATGGATCTGAGACTTGGACACTTAATAGAAGAGCAATATAGAGACTTCAGACCACTCAAAAAAGTGTGGAGATGTGCATGTTGGGAGTAAAAGAAGAGATCGAAAATGCAATATATGGGTAAGAGAACAAACAGGTGTTACTGACCTCATTGAAAAAATTAAAAGACTGAAGTGGAGTTGGGCTGGATATATTTCTAGAAGAGATGATAATAGATGGACAATTGAAATATTAAACTGTACTTCAAGAGATTGTAAAAGACCCAGAAAGAGACCACATGTGAGATGGATGAATGAAACAAGAAAGTGTGCAGGGGTGATGTGGAGAAGAGAAGCTAAAGATTGTATAAGATGGATTAAACTTGGAGAGACCTTCATCCTGCAGTGGATTGATAATGGTTGATGATGATGATGAGTATATTGATGTAAAGTACAGTATAGATCAATTATTATTTTTAACATTTTAGTAAACTAAATATAAACCAATTAATGGTTTATTTTATTTAAACATTGCAAATATTGTAGGTTTATTAAACATTCTCTAAATGGATACTTTGGTATTAGTCCTGCATTGTAGGGGAAATAGGACACCTTTTCACACCCATGATGTGATGACATCAAATTGAAAGAAAATAAATCCTGCAAGTATACTTAATGATATAAAAGAAATGTTTCTACCAGGATACAAACCTAATAAAAGTCTCATAATTAATATTTTTTGTGTGTGTGTTTTCCTTTGTTTTTTGTTTAATTTGTTTATAAAAAATACATTTATTACCATTTCTGTGGAAAATCCTGGCATACTACTGTGCAATCACGTGCTACATTTTTGGAGGAAAAATTTTTAATAGACATCTCCATTTTGTGTGATAAAACCACATCTCAAATCTCATTTCAAGGTGACAATTCCTGTTATATATTACACAGTAAGTATCATATGCATTTAGCTAATGGGTTTTTATAAATAAAATTTACAAAAACAAAATCATTTAGTGTTTGTTTTGTGTATATTTAAAATATTTTTTTACATAATGGCATCATTTCATTAAGATCGCAAATCTTTTTTTTTTTTCCAAATGTTTTTAAAGTTATTCGTGTAAAAGTTGTGCATATTTGTGTATGGAAAATCAATTTCTTGTTCAAAATCATACATATCTTTATTTTTATACATGTGTAATGGTGTCATTTCATTAAGATCTCACGAATCAAATTTTTTTTTTGGTTTAAAATGTTGTGTTTAAAGTTGTTAGTGTGAAAGTTATACATTCATTAAGTTCACAAACCAATTTTTTTTATTTCAAATGTAGTTTTTAAAGTTGTTAGTGTGAAAGTCATGCATATTTGTAAATCAATTTCTGTTTCAAAATCATACATATCTTTATTAATTTTTTTGCACAATAGCGTCATTTCATTAAGATTGCAAATCAATTTTTTTTTGGTTTAAAATGTTGTGTTTAAAGTTGTTAGTATGAAAGTTGTATATATTTCTGTATATATATTTTTTATTTTTAGTCCTGCAACATGGAGCATGTATTAAATCTACTACACCTTTTCATATTCATATCAACCTCTCAATAACTTTATAAATCTTGCCAAAATATGTACAAGATCTATGTACACATTACTTTTTTACAAATCTTACAAAAAATTTCATGTACAAGATCTATGCACATATTTTGGTCAGATCACAAGATTACAAAGTTATCAGCAAATTGATACAAATGTGAAAAGGCACAGTACATCTAATACATGCTCTGTATTGCAGGATTATTATGAAAGTATTTCTAAATGTTATCATAATCATTTATAAACTAGTTTATTTAGTTAAGAAATATCATTAAATTTTATCATAAATTTACATTAGTATATGTAATATTTGATTAGTAAATTATATTTGTTTATTGATTTAGTTTTGGTTTTATTCGATTACAAAATAAATGAATATCTTATGCATATATCATTGTTTAGGACAATGATATATGATTTCACTGCTTATTGTAGTTTATTTTGTGATAATGAATAGATTTGGTAATATCTGAAGTGATGATCTTGTTTGTTTTCTTTTATTTTAAATGCTATTTGAATAAAATTATGTTTCAATAAAGATTGTCATCAGTATTTTAATTTAGTGTAGTGTACAGTCTAAATAATTATTTATTGGAAACATTGTTTTGCATAGTGTAACCAACATCTGAACTAGATAATTTTATACAGATTATAACAGAGTTACTATTTATTGGTACATGAGTTGTTGTGTTATAAATAGTATTTAAACCATAAGGACATTTCATCATTATCTTTTATTTTATTTTTGTATCAATAATAAATGGTTATTTAAAACCTGTAGAGCAGTATGTTTTGTTTCACGACAAATGCTGATCAAACCAGAAGAGAGATAATGAGATAGAAGATCAATTATTATTCCATTACAGTATATATAGATGTAAATCAAACGTAGCATATTATTGATTTCATTTTCTTTAAGATAATAAAATTAATTATGGTGATCATCTAGATAGAACCAGCATTCTAGAGTTGACGTTAAATGATAAGACTATTGCTTACTTGGTGCGTTTTAAAACTTTTGATGATAAACTAATAATTTATAGATAGGAGGTTATAATATAGTTCAAAATTCAAGTTAAAAAAATAAGCTTTTAAATCTTTAATATCTTATTAATTAGCATAAAGTATTTGAAATGCATGTGCCATAAATTCAATCATATGCTAGAAACAAACATCTTCATTTTTTCAATATAAATAACTTTAAAAAAAAAAAGATATTTAAAAAAAAAAAAAAGTACCTATAAAACAAAAAGTGGCTTCAAACTATCATAATGCCTTTGAAAAATGGTAATATTAGTAAAATATTTTTTCAAAATAAAAACGAAATTGGAAATCTCAGAAAGACAAATGGATAACAATTGCTATGATTGGCAATGCAATAAGAAAGATAAACTAATTAATATTTCAATTGCAACTCAATTTTCAAATTATTTTTTAAATATACAAATTAATTTTGATTCAGTCTTCACTATTATTAAAAGCAATTTAGAAGCGAGTTGTATGCTTTTTATACTTTAACAACTGAAAAAATACACACAGATATAGATTTGATTTCCATAACTAAATCATTTATAAAACCACTCAAATGTCATATTCTCTCTTAATGTTAAAATTATTTTACAGAGCTTAAAACGAATGAAGCATCAGAAAAGGAAAAATTAAAAAAGGAATTTAGTAATGTTTCGCTGGTGGAAGTTAAACAAGTATTTAAAAGAAATGTGTGTGTGTATCATAAAAAACAGCAATATAGTTTAGTAATATTCTTTAACATATTCCAAATAATATAGAATCTTCTGGATCAGAATTGTCTAGCTAGACCATCACCTTTTCCCTTATAATAATGTGCAAAAAATATACTACAATTGAATGAGTTAACAATTAGAACTTGGAAAAATCTTATGTAAATATATTTCTCAATTAGTTGAATTAGCCTGGTAGCAATATATGATATGATTTTTTCAGTTATTGTCACTTTGTGTAAATGGCAATATTAAGGACAATTACTAAAATTTTATAAATTTGAAATCAAATGTAGCATTTTAAGTGGCTTGATTTTAATAAATTTAAGAGTAAATTTGTGATTATTTCATGTTAGTCTCAGATTTGAGCTTATAATAAATTTTATAAGGAATTGTAACAAATTCATTTAATTTATTATTTAGGTGATTATAGAAAATTTGTATAGTGTATATTTGTGTTCTTAGCCTCCTTAGCATATATGTGTATAGTGAATAATAGCTCATTTTATTTATAAGTTTTGTTTACTTTACTGACCTGTGGTACTGAGTACTTTTACTACACTCACACACATATATAAAAAATAAGACTTTTAGATATATAATACATATACAAAATAACAAGCAAAATTTGGAGAAAATATAATTATTAATATTAGAAAGAGTACGTTTATATACTTTTATATATTTACTTTATTGGTTGTTTACTCATTCAAAATTATTTTTTTAAAAAAAACTAATAAAAAAACTTATTGTACTATAAATTAATTTACTTTTAAATGAAATGAACACCAAACTATCAGACTCTTGACTTTTTAAAGTTGTTAATATATTAGAATTAAACATATTCATTTTTCTGGGCTGTTTCAAGGATATTTTATAGAAATATAATGACAATCTCATTATAGGCAGATATGACTTTTCCTGTTGTATTAATGTTTTAAAGAATATCTATAACCTCCACTATTTACAAATGAATGGTTGGTGTTACCTATTTTCAAAATTCTGCTCCACTTTTCATATAGACTTTAACTTTATTGATGCAATGTTTTGCTGACCTTCCCCCACCCACCAACCAAATGGATAATTTTTTTATGCCTAAAAAAGTTCTTCATAAATTCTTTAAAATTTTATAGTCCTTAACAATTAGATAAAATAATTTTTTTTTATCTAAAGTGTGTGAATCAGACTTTGTGTTTTTAAATACAAGTAGCACTATTTCAACATTCTAGAATTGATTTTTTTATCTACCTTTATATAATCTTTAATTTATTTTTACATAGTTATGTCTGGAATTTTTTCAAAGTGTAAATTGATTATTTATTAATCATGCTTTACTGTGTTTGTTTAATAACTTTTAAGATCTTAGCTTATTTAAATCCATTTTTGTGTTCAGAATTGTCTTGAAATCAATATACTTAACAATTTGCACCCGAATCCCACATATATTACATATATAAATGTAGGGTTAAGCTTGTACAATGTATTAATTTATATAAATAGTGTGTAAAAGGTCTTCCCATCCCTAGCATAGGTATGTATAAATGGATTACTCTCCTGTACGTGAGGGGTCAGAATGACTAATACGTCAACATGCATAGGATAATAACTTTGGCACTAACATGGACTTTAAATGTCCCATCAGATTTTCAGTGAAGTGGAAGGCTGAAGAGTTGTGGGTTGGAGTAGTTTGAAGCCTGTCCATTAAAGTATGACGATTGGATATCTTAATATAAAGCTGAGCATTGATTTTATATATATGTGTAGAGATAGTAATCTGGACCAACTGATGATTGCTGGTTTAGCATGAAAGACGTCTATTGGTGATTATTTATCTTTTTAACATGTTTGTGATTAGGTAGATCAGCAATATAGGATAGCACTGAGTGTAGTGGATTGTGTGAAAGTCTGAGTTCAAATGCCACATATATTACATATATAAATGCAGATTTAAGTCTGTACAATGTATTAACTTATTAGATAAGAGAATTTCTTTTTATCTAAAGTGCTTTATTCATAATTTCTATTTCTAAATATAGATAGCACTGTTGAAACTTTCTAGCATTTTGTTTGTATTCATTTACTATACTTAAATTTCATTTATCTTTATGCAATCTTTAATTTATATATTGTATAATAGGCTAATAAAATTGGATCTTAAGTGAAGTCAATTTAATATTGACATGTTGGTAGTCATATGAATAATATTAATTCCCAAGATCTAATAAATGTATGATTATACAATTTTCTTAAAGATATTTTGCTCATTTATATTTGACAGTTGGAGAATATGATGAAATTTTGAAGCTTCATGATTGGAAGCTTACAATGAAGGCTTTTATTTTAGGTATTTGTATAGTTATTTAAATTCATTTTCTATTTTTTATCATTACTGATATAGATATGGACAGATTTTAATCTAGCAATTGTACACTTACTTTTTTTAGAAAATATTACATCTCTGAGTCAGTATAATCGGATTTGACTGCATCTCTTCTACACTATCTGGTCTGCAACTGCATTTTCTGTACTGCACACACTAAACTACTTTCCTGCTGCTGATTAGTTTTCTAGTCTTTTCCCCTCCATTAGAAGTTCTGAAGGCATTTTTAACAACTTGATAATTTGCATATTGTTATGCAAATTATAATGTGTGTTACTTGTAATTTGCTTAAGTCTACTTTTCTGCATATCATTATTTTTAGAGTGTTATAACACTGCCTGTATTGACCAGCTTTATATACACACATGCATATATATATAACTATTTAATATATAAACCACTCAGTATATATCAATTATTTACGTAAAAAACAAAGCTCATATTTAAAATTGTAAAAATTCAAACAATAAGTACAGTATAATTTACAATTCAATGAAAATATATGCAGACAAAATGAACTACCAGTTACTGATATTGTATTTCAAAAATTTTAATATTAACCATAAGCTGATAAATTAATTTAAAAAAGAAAAAAACTTTTTCTGTTTTTATACTGTTAAAGATTTGATGACCATGCAAAGCTGTCAGAAAAAAGAAGCCATTTTTAATTTATAAAAATCTTGAAAAATAATAAAATATTTATATTTTTTTAAAATTCATAATTTTTATTACTATTAATTTTTAACATAAAATTTTAACTTTTATGTTTATTTAATTCACATTTTTATGTTTTTAAATAAATATTTAAACAGCATTATCGTCATTTTTAATGAAGGTTTTTTAATAAATGTATTTCATCAGTTCTTACTTATGGATCTGAGACTTGGATACTTAATAAAAGAACAATACAGAAACTCAGACAACTCAAAGAAGTATAGAGAGATGCAGGCTAGGAATAACAAAAAGGGATTGAAAACGAAATACATGGATGAGAGAACAAACAGGCGTTACTGACATTATTGAAAGAACTAAAAGTCTGAAATGGAGTTGGGCTGGACATATTTCTAAAAGAGATAATAATGGACAATTAAAATCTTAAACTGGATTCCAAGAGATTGTAAAAGACTTAGAGGGACATAACATGTGAGATGGATGGATAAAATAAGGATGTGTGCTGATGTGATGTGATCAGAGAATATTGATTAAACTTGGAGAGATTTTCATCCTGAAATGGATTGATATTGAAAATGATGATGCTCATCATTTTTAATCATTATTATTCCAAGTTTAATTTAGTTTCTGAGATCCATAGCTGCTTTTATCCACAACATACCAACCTTTTCACCAGTGATCTTTATCTATTACTTTTACAAATTCTTTTGATTCAGTTTAATACTTTACCTGTCAAATTACCATCACCTCTTATTCATATATTATCATTATTCATCATCATCATCATCATCAACCATTATCAATCCACTGCAGGATGAAGGTCTCTCCAAGTTTAATCCATCTTCTCCGATCTTTAGCTTCTCTTCTCCACAACACCCCTGCACATTTTATTATTTCATCCATCCATCTCACATGTGGTCTCTTTCTAGGTCTTTTACAATCTCTTGGAATCCAGTTTAAAATTTCAATTGTCCATCTATTATCATCTCTTCTAGCAATATGTCCAGCCCAACTCCATTTCAATGTTTTAATTTTTTCAATAAGGTCAGTAACACCTGTTTGTTGTCTTACCCATACAT
The DNA here is from genome assembly GCA_028023455.1 of Epiperipatus broadwayi. Lineage (NCBI taxonomy): Eukaryota > Metazoa > Onychophora > Udeonychophora > Euonychophora > Peripatidae > Epiperipatus > Epiperipatus broadwayi. Next base: position 762,902 of record JAQFVV010006486.1, read on the forward strand.
TGCGTTTTCGATCTTTTCTTGTTACTCCCAACATACATCTCTCCATACTCCTTTGAGTGGTCTGAAGTCTCTGTATTGCTCTTCTATTAAGTGTCCAAGTCTCAGATCCATAAGTAAGAACTGGTAAAACACATTTGTTAAAAACCATCCTTTTCAAACACATAGGCATATTTCCTTTTAGTATCAAGTTATTTCTACCAAAAGCACTCCAATCAAGTTTAATTCTATGATTAATTTCCTCCATTGTTTCCATCTGTATTAATAATCTGACCAAGGTATTTGTAACTGTTAACTTCTTCTAATTCTTCATAATCAATCTTATTATTATTATTATTATCAAGATGTAAAAGTAAATACTATAATTTAATTATAATATTAATATTACTTTTTCATGGGAATTTGGCTCATATTGATGCTAATTTGATTTTTATTGTTGTTGTTGTTGTTGTTTTTTTTTTGAGCCACTTAAATCTTCCTACTCTCTTTTTACTTGCAGATTGATTATTCACAATATTATTTCTATTCTAACTATTACTTATAACAAAAATATTCAGAAAAGTAAATAAATCAGGAAGTCTTTGTTTAACATCCTTTGTAGAATAAATGAAAAGAAGACAGCACTCACCAAACTTTCCAATTGCTAGATGATGAGTGCTATAGTATTTTTTATCTTTATTGTACCCTCTAGTTAAAATATAATTAGATACCCATTTACTGACCTATCAAATTAGTTGGTTGACTACAAATTATTTATCTGAAAATTTTTATGTTCACTCAAATTGGATTCACATACAGGTTTCATAGATATAACAAGCAGATATACCACACTTGGAGAAATTTATTCTAGTTATTAACAGCAGCAACAGCTATTCATAAAAGATTATGGCATTTTGACTGCAAAGGAAAAGATAAAAACATAGAACAATAATAATAAACTAAAGATGAGTTTTGCAATGACTTTCCAAACCAATCTGTAAAATACAAGTAAGTCCTCGTATAGAATGACCATTACTCTACTTATTTTTTATTTTGTTATGCAGTCTTTCTACAATAAATCTTTTTTTCTGGAATACTCATCTCATATTTAATTATAGTTCACCGATATATTTTATTCTTTACCGTATTTTCCTAATAAAACCATATTACCATTACACTTATTTAAAATGTCTTCGAGATCATCTTTATAGTGTAAATTAGTTCTATCTCTCTCAAGTTCATGATAAAATGTCCTTTAGAAACTCTTGTAATGTTCTTTTTGTTTTATATATATAATCAAATGAAAGTGTAATTTTACAATGGTAAGTCAAAGAACATAGATGATTTTATGATTGTATTTTTACATTTTTGCATAGCATCTTTAGATAAAACATTTTTAATGCTTTTATGTTATGATGATAAGTTAATCAAATCTCATTTCCAGAAAATAAATTAGATAAAACAAAAGTTCCACATATCATTAAATTTAGTTGCAATGATTCGTGCATTGTGATGAAAAACTCTCTTTTAATATATTAAAAACATCAGTAGCATACCTCATTATCTAAGTATACCTCTATTTAAAATTGTATTTTAAGTAATGTGTTTTTGAATATTAATTACTAACTCAAAGTTTTTATATATTGCCTTCAAATTATTAAGTACATTCTGCAACTTGTCTTTTGAACTGCCAAAAGTAGCACAATTATTAATATATTATAAATTTAGAATTCAGGAAAATGAAAATCTTATTTTCACTTTTGATTGATTTAAATTAAAAATTCCACCATCAAACTTGCATTTCATCTTAATCTCTGTTTCATAGTCATCGTAATAACTCTTCCTTTTATTTCATCATGGAGAAGTTGTTTAATAGAAATATGCATTCAAAGATAGGCAAAGACCTATTCAATTTAACTGAATTAAATGTCAACCAAATTATTAAGTGCAATATGTGATTCATTTGTCCCTTACATATTTCTTTCATTTTCCTAGCAACAAAAATCATAACTGTAGTGTTTTTAATTCTCTAAAACCATACTGTTTCTGGCAACTATTTGCTTATGACTGAAATAAATGTATTCAATAAAATCCTGAAAGTACCTTTTGCTATAAAAGATAAAATAATATTTCATAATGTTAACTGTGATTTCATCTATTTCCTTTATTTTTAAAAACTGGAACAATAGCAGCATTATAAAATTAGGTAGAAAATTTTCAAAGGTTCATTCATATATTCCTAAAAAAATTTTTTTGAAGCTAACATATCCCCATCATATTTTTAAACTTCTATAAATATTTCAACAGGATCTGCAGTTATAAAGAACACTGGATAGCTTTGTCTAAATCTAAATGGGAACCCATATTACATTATTCAGTATATAATGAGATATTATTTTATATAGCGCTCGTGCTCTCATTTCCATAGGCGTAAGATTTGCCCATACATAAATGTTTGGGTCGAAAGGATGGGTGGATTCATTCCATCCTTTCTAAAATACTATATCTTGTGTCTGGAAAAGTGAGAGTATTCATTTATAATTTATCTTTAAAGCGCATGTGCATTGGCTTAATTGCTATTATTCGGTATACAAAATCATATGCTTTTATATTCAAACATAAAACTGAAAGAAAAAAAAGACATTTTTAAAAAGTTTTTTTGCTTTTTCAATTTTTTTTTCTAATATCAAAATAAATAAATTTTCTCACAATAAAAAAAGTTCTGATATCTGTTAGAGTAATATTTCAAAAATATGAACGAATTTCTTTAATCATATTTTTATAGATACTGTTAGTAATTTCCATGTATAAATGAAAATACTAAAAAGCAATAATAATTAATCTGAATCTATTACTATAGAAGGGTGTAAAGTGAATCTACCGTTACGCCTTGAAGTGTTGAAATTAGCTCTTATTTCAGCTGACATGTAACAAAAATGTTGATATGAAAAGTAGATAGTTGTGGAATTTGTTTTTATTTTATAACAAATGATTAGCGTGTCGTTAGTTTCTTTTTATCTCAAAGTTGTAAAGAACATGATTTTTTTTTTTCACATGAGAAGGAAAATCTAAAAATTTCAAATATCTTCTTATCCTTTTAAAAAAAAAAAGTTCTAGCTGAAATTATTAAAAATAATTATTTTTTTATTGGTGACACAACTTAGTTTGTTAAATATAGGGCATTATTGAATATAATCTCTCTACCACCCATTTATTCATTGCGTTGAAATTTAAAAATTTTATCAGTTAAAATGCTTATATATGCACACATGTATACATAATAAGTGAATTAAGAATCTGGACTAACTGAAACACATCAGGCTTAAAGTTTCTCTCCCCCGCCCCCAATCATATCAAAGCATTTTGTTTAGATTCTAAGAAATATGTATTAAATTTAACGAAGGATGGCTAACATTTATTGATTAAGGTTTAAAACTATTTTATTTGTAATCTTGCTCTCTCTATATATAAATTATTTGATTTATAATTTAAAATGAGATACAGAATCTGAAAATTTTCATTTTTTTGCGTTTTCGCGTATTTTTTTTATCACTTAGATGTGTCAGACGATGTTTTTGGTCAATTTTGAAATTCAAAATGGCAGAGATCGCGTACTAAATTTGCACCAGATATATGAGTCTGGACTAAGAAAAATAAAATCTTAAGATAGAAGCTTATTACTCAAATCAACTTCTTTTATGGATATACGGCAAGATTTTAGTGCAGTCATAGAGTGCCAGATTCTGGATTATAAGGTCTTAGGATTAACGCTAATCTTCTTATGAGCTTCTGGGTAATAAATCTATGTGATTGTTTATTTTTATTTTCTGGATATAACTATTATTCTTGTTCTATTTAGTTACAAGCCTTAGGTCAGATACTATTCGCCATGTATAATAGCACAATCTATATATGCTTTTAATACATATTTATGGAAAAAATAATACTTTTTGCTATATAGACATATTACAATTTCATTAAAAAATATATCAAACAACTAATTATCTTCTTGTGGGGAAAGTTGATAATGATGAAATGGAATATGACATAATATTTCCATTATCTTTTCGTTGTATACCAATCAGGTAACTTCGATGAATCTTATTAATAAAATAGACACACATTAAAACTTAACAAACCAAGTTTATTCTCTTGCAAAATATATATAAATTGTAATTGGAAATTATTCTGTAATCTTTTAAAGTCCATGATAATCTTTGGATTTTGTAATTTTATTTCTTCACATGCATTTAATATAATCCATGTATATGAGTGATACCATTACTGTTTTCTTACACACACAAATATTGTAAAATTATATATATATGATGATTACATACTGACAAATATTTATCCTACATTCTACTGGTGACTACAAACACATTAATTATTGCGGACACTCAAATAAACCATTGCTGGGTTTTATATATTACTCCAATCTTGCATAATGTAATCCCTTATTAGCATATATTATTTTTTAATACATTTAAAGGTATTTGTGTCATATATATTTTCTAGTGTGATAATAATAATGGTGTGAGGAAATTATTATATTGTAATTGCAATAATTTAATAAATTTTATTTATATTTCAAATATATACATGCAGACAGTCCATTCCTCTCCTCATTCTGGAAATAATATGTGAAGTTACAAAAATAGTCTAGTAATCTTTGAAATCTTCGATGATCTCAAACAGATCCTAATGGTGGTGTCAATCCTTCATCCTGATCAGTTTTTTTCTTCCTAATCTGGCTATTTTAATTGATAAAAGATCCTTCATTAATTCTAATGCTTGATCATCTGATTTTAGTAATGATTTGAGTTAGATCTATTCCTCTGTCTGACTATCAATGGGCATTTCATCATATTGCATCACTGAAGATGTGTTAGCACAGTCCTCTTCTTTAACAAAATAATTATTTTTTATTAGCTGATTCTATTTTGACATCTGCTCATGTCATCTCACTCTGGCAAGATCATAAATGACTTATGTGTCTCTTTAATTTCTTTTTACAATTGAATTAATCTCATTTATCTAGTTAATACTTTATTATCACACTTAGAAACCACTTTTTCTTAAAATGTCATCTCCAAAATAATTCACTTATTTTAAAACTTTCATAGACTACATGACTTTTTCCAAAAATGTTATTAGTTGTTAATAATTTTTCAAGATACATGAAAATTTTTTGATGCATTAACATTTGCACCAGTGTCTTTATTGTTAACATACAAGGTATAAAGTATTGAAACATTGCATCTATTAATGTGCTTCTTTTATATCCTTGTATGCCATTTTATTCAAAATCAATTTAAATTGTTGAACTGCTTTTTTGATTAGATCATTGAATTCGGGATTATAGAGGTGTCAAAACTTAGAGTATTCTCTTATCAGCTAAAAAAATCTTTAAATGGTTGTGATTATCAATTACAATAATTCCCAGGTATCCATAGTTTGCAAATATTTTTTAATGTTCTGATAATACATTCCATGGTCACATAAACTTTGGCCAAGTTTTCAATCTTTTTGGATGTAAGTCAATAGTAGATTAACATTTTGTGCAATTCTTCACTGTCCTTTCAACTTTCCAGCTCATATTAGACCATTAAATATGTTGCTGCAGTTTTCATCCTCTTGATATTAATATTTCTTTTTACCAGCCCTGACTTATTTTTCTCAATTTATAATACCATTGTAAGTTGTCTTTATTCTTTTTCTCTATTCAAATTCTTACTGGTCTAAAACAATTTCTATCCAATATAGTACTGAAGTCTTTTTCAGCTATATACTATGGCAGAAATTTAACTTTGGAATTGATTTTAACAGGTGCAATTACTATGCCACATATTTCTATTCTGTTACAATTTATGTCTGTAGTTAACATGCCTGTTTTCTTAAGGGTCAACTTGGATTTTATTTTTCCATTAATTTTTGACCAATCTTTCTGTAATAACAAAGATAAACCAGCTCAACTATCCAATTTCATAATAGTTTTCTATTCACAGATAATAATGTACAACAGGAAATGATCATTTTCTATGTCATTAATTTTCTTAATATTATTTTATCTTCTTATGTTCCCTCCTACAGATATAGTCTACATTTAACTTGGTTTTTATACTCTTGTTCTTATTGTGGCAAACCCAAATTATGTCTTATTAATTTACAAATATTATCTTTTTCTCTTCTATATTTGCAGTTTTTTTTACATAGCCTTTTATTCTATAGTAGTGACATATTAAAACATCATATGTGCATTTGCAGCTCAGTTTATTGGCTTCTGTTTTAATTGCATCTAAAAGGTTTTTATCTGCATGGGAGCATAAAATTCCATAATATTTTCCATTACAATTTCCTGTGTTATATGCTTTTCCATCACATATCTGTAAGTAAGGTTCAGTTCACTTAATAGAATTTTCCTGATTATTCATTACTCAAATATAATAACTGAACCAATAGCATGTTGTCCTACTCAGAGTTAAAATTACATTCTTTTGCAAGTGTTCTATAATCTTGATATTTCTCTTAAAATAATTGCTTTCTATTCCTAAATGTAAGGTGAGCCACCCATTTAGTTGTTGTAGCCTTAAAATAAACATATAACTTATCCGTTGATTCTTGATATGAAATATTGGGGGGTGGTGATGGCGTAACAAACTAGTTTTACTACATGCAATACATTTTTTTTTTGATAATCACAAAAGCGTTGCTATTTCAAATTTGGCATCAATTTTATTTATAAATATATATCTTTCAGCATGTTCAACATAAATTTTCCAATCCAAAGCATTACTTATAACAAATTAGTAAATACTATTTAGTAATGTCATTTTGCTTATTTACATGAATTTTACAATTTCCCAAAATGTGCATTGTTTGCTTGCACAAGTTTTCTACAATTCTACACAATCTCCATATTCTGTTGTATCCCAGGGATATTCTAGCAATACCAGCTTAGTAGCATAGATAATTTTTAGAATAAAGTAGACAGATTAAACTAAACAAAACAAGTTTATTAACATGCAAAATTAGTATGTCTAAATAATTGTAATTAGAAATTACTTTGTAATCTCTAAAGTCCACGATGATCTTCCTGTTATGTGAATTTATTTCTTCATACATAGTAATTTAATATTGTCCATGTATATATGTACCACCATTAACTACAGTTTCTTACATACACAAGATATTGCATAACTTGTATACACAATAATTCCATAATGACAAATATTTATCCTAACCTCTGTTGACAATTTTAAACAGATTAATTATATGACACTTGAGTGGTTCACTGCAGGATTTTATATATTAATCCAATCCTGCATAATCTAATTTCACAATCGTATACTATCTTTTAATACTTTCAAAGATATGTATGTCATAGGCAATTTTTCTAGAATATTAATAATAATAAAACATGAAAAATATTCATGTAAAATCTGTACATCATTACAATAATTTAATAAACTTTATTTACATTTTAAATATATTTTTTTGTTGCCTTACTTTATTTTTTCAATCATTTTGAAAGGATCCACAGGCTACTATATTAATAAATAGTTATTGGTAATCCATAGTAATATAAGATAACATTGGTGAATTTTAATTGTTTTCGACAGGCAAGGTATTAAATTGTTTATTGTAATAAAGGTAATATTTTGTTATTAGTAAGATTAAATAGACTGAAATATGTATTGACATATTCATTTATTAATATTTTATTTACTTAATATTTTTATTTACTGCATAATTTAACAAGTAATTCATAAATACAAACAAACAAAATAATCAATTATTATTTAATATGTGTGCATGCATTGGGTTAATATGATTAAAATAATATGAAATCATACATATTTTCAAATATTTATACATAATTATTAAAAAAATTTATGGAATATTTTATATGTAAATGAAATATTTATTTTATATAGTGCTATGTTTATAAACTGTAATATTAATAATCAGCCATAAAGCTAATGCACATGTGCTTTGTGGATTTTTAACTATAAATGAATACTCTCACTTCCAAACACAAGATAAAGTCTCTGTGAAAACATCTTCACACTGTCATTTCCAAATGTCTAAGATTTGTCCATACATAAACGTTTGGGTCGAAAAGATAGATGGATTCATTCTATTTTTTCACAAAGATGTTATCTTGTGTTTGGAAGTGAGACTATTCATTTATAGTTAAAAATCCATAAAGCGCATGTGCATTAGCTTTATGGCTGATTAGGAATATTTTATATTAAATAAAGAGACATACAAAGAATATTTGTGTATTTTATTTAAATTATGATTTTAAAAGAAGTATTTTAGGTTACCAATTTGTTGTATTATTACTTTTTTTAATATTTTACAAATTGTTTATTTATTTAAAAGTTATGAGACATTTTAGTTAATGGAAAGCCGAAATATTTCAAGAACTTTCTATTGAGCAAAATTTTGACTCTTTATAACAGAAATAATGGCACAAGTTTATTTTTGAGTCAAATTTTAGGAACACTATCCAAGATGATGATATAAATGTTTTGTCATTAGAAAAGTCTGTGACTTTTGGATTGAATTCTCTCTCTTAATCTGCCTTTTTAATATAAAAGCCAATGTGTTTTATATTAAAAAAAATTAATAATTGAATTGTGATATAATAATGAACACTAAATAAAAGAGAACGTTTGATCAAAAAGACATTGTCTTTTGAAAGATCTGGAAACATCTTGGAATAAAATCATCTCATTGTGCAACATATAATTCCTCAGGAATATAAAACATCACATAATCATCATTTCTTATGCTTGCTTACAATTATTATTAAAACAGGCAAAAACTCTCTATACATATTGCAATTCAGTGCAAGCCAGAGTAATCAATGGATGCCAGAAGGCTTGTGCATAAAATCCCCATCTAGTGCCTACTCATTCAATATTCCCAGACTAGTTTCTGGTTTGTGGCCTTTGTTAGTGAGGAGCCTTGGATCTGAGAGTACTGCATGTAGATCTTATGGAATACTTTTGTCATTAAAATATCTATACTACTAAAATACTTAGAATCTTCAATGAAATCATTAAAAATTAAATTTACCAAGATTAAATAGTACTATAATTCTTATAAAATGGAAATATTAATGTTTCAATGTTACTACAAAATAACATATTAAAGCTTATTCTTCATTGAAGATTAAAAAATTTCTGTTTAGAACAATGTGATTGGAAGGTAATTAAACTTCAAATATAAGGCTTATTTAATAGATCTTCATATTATCTATAAATGAATAAGAGCTCTCAAGATTTATGAATTTTAATTCTACATCATTATGCAAATATTATTATGCTTATTATATAATAATAAATATGTTTTAATGAATAATCAGGTAAAGGAATAATATTCAGTGATTCTTGAAAAAATTAACCAGGTTATACGTTTTCATTAAATCTTTATTTTCTTATGTCTTTATTAATAGTAGAATATATGTATTTGTATATATTACATAGAATATAAATTAACCCAAAAAATTAGATTATCTCAAAAACAAAAAAGTTAAATATAGTATATTTCTTAATACTAATTTTGGGTACTTGTTTTGACTCTGTAATGCGGCTGCAAGAGGCGCTGTTTCTGTGTCAACACACAGAAGCATTCAGGTTACAGGGCCAAAAGCAGTGTTTTTCATTACTGCCACTAGATGGCGCTGATCGTGACACGTAAGTACATTTACCTTATGTCGTCTGCTACCAGAAACAAACAATAAACCAGGTGTCACTGATAGCCAGGCTAAGCAAATTTTGCATATGTCGTCTGCTAACAGTGACTACCAAGAACATTGGATGCCCTATTGCCGGCGCTGTTGCCAGCCATGCGTAAGCACATTTAGCATACGACGGTCGGCTAACAGCTAGAACCAAGAATATTGCTATTCACTTGGTGCTGTCTATGCATGTACTTAATACAAAGATAACTTATAATGTGAAGGTGTTAAATAATGTAGAAGGCACAGCTATTTAAATCTACTCTAACTAGTAATAATGTTACATTCTTTTTCATCTTCAGGTAAATCGATGTATTTTAAAATATTTTTTTAAAAAATCTACCTTTTTTTAAAATTATTTTCTCTAAAAAAATGGGTTGTTTTTAAAACTAATAATTTTTACGCTGCTTTTGGCCCTGTAACCTGAATGCTTCTGTGTGTTGACACAGAAACAGCGCCTCTTGCAGCCGCATTACAGGGTCAAAACAAGAACCGACATTTTGTAAAATTTTGAAGTATGTTTGTTTGTTTCATTATTTATGTACATCTGAAAGCTAATAGATGGTAGATATAAGTATTAATGAATTATATCTAGAACAGTGTATACTTCATATACTTTGATGAAAGTATAAATTTGTACTTAATTTGATAATTTTATGTTTATTATTGTAAAATAATCAGGATACAAACTAAAACAAACTTAGTCAAAATAAGAGTCATAGATCACATGACTCTATACTCTTAAGCTTGTAAATTATAAACAATGAGGATTGCCAATTCCTCAACAAGCTTTGTGATAAATGCTTAGCTAGAGAAAGCATTTAAAATATCTCTGTCAGGAACCCCCCCATCCTCTGACCATGGTTTTGTGCTCTGGCACTCCTCAGAGAGGTGCTAGGGTAGGTTCAGACACTAGATCTAAAAACATTAATCCAAAGCCAAGCATTTAACTAAAAGTTATCTATTGAGTGGAAAATCTGAAATTTATTTAATTTTTTTTATGAATACGTGAGTTTAGTTATAACAGCTTATAAAAACAGAATATTTTCTTCCTGGTTTATTAGTATATTGTTTTTTTGAACCATCTGAGAGATACATAAATAAGAAATTTATACAACATGTCATTATACCATTGATAATTAACCCATAGTCAAATATTCTAATCAAAATTACTCAATTCATTTCTTAATTTATATATTTTAGTATTATTTTTTATATTAATAAAAATTTTATCTTTGTTAATTAAAACTGGATTTGATAATTATTCATAGTTTATTGAATGCACAATACTTTGATAAAAACGTAGAGTTTCTACACAATTCTATTTTTATGTCAAATGTTTAGTTATCCAAAATATTAATTAAACATTTATATATATTAATACTTTATCATATTATTTAATTTTTCTTATTTACATTTTGATTACAATAAATAAATAAATTAAGCCTAATATCTTAATAAACACTAATTGGTTAAGTTACTATATAATTTATTCAATATAGATTCACTAATCAATTTCTTTAAAAAACTTGTTCTTTATTTAACTATATAAAAATTTTCATTCAATAAGCAACGTTTCGACTATTTCTATCCTTATAGTCTTTTTCAAGCCACTAAGAAAAAATACAAACAATATTATCAATAAATAATAAATAAATAAATACACAAATAAAACGAAAATAAAAAATTAAAATTACAAATATAAACAAAATAGAATAAAAAATAAAATAGAATAAAAAATAAAATAAAAATATATATAAAAATATAAAATATTACCTTCCCCCAAAAAATAAAAAATCCAACAAAAAAATCTCTCAAAAAAAAATAAAAACCCTTTTTATTTATAACTAACAATTAAATTATTTAAATGGATAAAATTCCTCAAACTAGTCATTAATTGTTATCTTAATCTATCAGTTTTCTATTCATATATGGTTTAAATTCCTTAATGTAGAAATTTTCTTTTAAAAATCTTTCTTTATAATTATTTACAGTTTCCAAAAGTTCAATTTTGTAGTCAGTATGACCAAATTTACACCTATGAAAATAAATTGCAGATTTTTTATCAGATAAATGTTGTTTTAACCTTGTTTCTAATTTATTCTTAGTATTTCCAATATAAGAAATACTTTTACCCTCCTTCCAACAATCTAAACATTTAATAATATATACTCCTTTCATTGCCTCAAGCATGTTAAACTTATCATAATAATTAATCATCTTTTTTAAATCGTTCTTTTTCTTATATACAGGAAACAATTTAATATTAAATTTTTTATTTATTTTTTTTACAAATATTTTTAATTCTAATAAAAATATTTTGTGATACTTTAAAACCTATGTATACCTTATCTAATTTTTTATCCTTATTTTTAATTTTATTTTCTCCTTCAATTTTCCTTTTAATTAAATTTAAATTATATCTCGAAAAAATTTTTTCAATAATTTTATTAGGATATTCATTCAAATAACATTCCTTTTTTATTAAAACTAGTTCCTTGTTCCTTGTTTGAATGAATATCCTAATAAAATTATTGAAAAATTTTTTTCGAGATATAATTTAAATTTAATTAAAAGGGAAATTGAAGGAGAAAATAAAATTAAAAATAAGGATAAAAAATTAGATAAGGTATACATAGGTTTTAAAGTATCACAAAATATTTTTATTAGAATTAAAAATATTTGTAAAAAAAATAAATAAAAAATTTAATATTAAATTGTTTCCTGTATATAAGAAAAAGAAAGATTTAAAAAAGATGATTAATTATTATGATAAGTTTAACATGCTTGAGGCAATGAAAGGAGTATATATTATTAAATGTTTAGATTGTTGGAAGGAGGGTAAAAGTATTTCTTATATTGGAAATACTAATTAATAAATTAGAAACAAGGTTAAAACAACATTTATCTGATAAACAATCTGCAATTTATTTTCATAGGTGTAAATTTGGTCATACTGACTACAAAATTGAACTTTTGGAAACTGTAAATAATTATAAAGAAAGGTTTTTAAAAGAAAATTTCTACATTAAGAAATTTAAACCATATATGAATAGAAAACTGATAGATTAAGATAACAATTAATGACTAGTTTGAGGAATTTTATCCATTTAAATAATTTAATTGCTAGTTATAAATAAAAAGGGTTTTTATTTTTTTTGAGAGAGATTTTTCTGTTGGATTTTTTATTTTTTGGGGGAAGGTAATATTTTATATATATTTTTATTTTATTTTTTATTCTATTTTATTTTTTATTCTATTTTGTTTATATTTGTAATTTTAATTTTCGTTTTAGTTGTGTATTTATTTATTTATTTATTTATTATTTATTGATAATATTGTTTGTATTTTTTCTTAGTGGCTTGAAAAAGACTATAAGGATAGAAATAGTCGAAACGTTGCTTATTGAATGAAAATTTTTATATAGTTAAATAAAGAACAAGTTTTTTAAAGAAATTGGTTGGTGAATCTATATTGGATAATATTGGTTTTTATGGACTATATTTTTTAAAGAAAAGAAGAAACATTTTTTCGGGTTTTAAATTTAATATAATTTATTCTAAACTTTATAAATAGATGGTCAATGTTATTCTTAATTTCATAATTTATATTATTTAATTATAAATTTATAAATATTTTATACTAGTACAATTTGGTTTAAATTAGAGTATAAGAAAATTTGATAGTTATTTACCTGTGTGTGTGTGAAGTGAGTGAGTGAGTGAGTGAGTGTGTGAGAGAGAGAGAGAGAGAGAGAATACAGCTATAATATTTACTTTTTTTTTACTTACTAATAGCCTAAATTGTTACAGTTCAAGCTTAATGCATTCATTTAAAAATGGAATCCATTCTTCTTGTTTTACTTTGCTGCTTAAGAATTACATAATGTATAAAAAAAAATTAAAGAAAAAAGACTCAATAAGTCATTATATTGAATGTTATTGAAAATAGGGAGAGGGTTGGCATTGTGTGATCAACAGGCTCTCACTATCTAATATGCAGCTTCTTATCTCAGACACTCGCAGATGCGCACAACAGCAGTAAACACTGTGCCATTGTACAAGGAAGTTTTGTAATTTTTTCATGAACTAGGAGATAACTACTGACATCAAGCTTGAGAATTATATAATGTACAAGTACAACCAAAGAAGTAAAGAAAAAAATATTATGAATGTTATAGGAGGTGCTGCATTTCCAGTGTCTATACCCGACCTGCCACTGCATCATATACACTTTTTTCTTTTTAATATGATAGATTTTTTCTTCTTCTAAAGTTAACATCTATTCAGTTTTAATAATGTATAGTACTGTAATTTTCTACCATTAAACTTATGATAAATAATAAATCTTTATAATCAGAACACTATAGCTAATTGAGATATTATTAAACATTGCTTTTTAATTCTAAATAATTTCACATAAATAATATTAGATTATGAATTTAAAAAATAAAAGAAATTTTATTATGTTTCTTTCCCAGCTCAATGAGTAAGCAGTTTTGTAAATTACAAAATTTACCAATTGCAAGCTTACTTTCCCTTTCTTGGTCATTTTGCTGTACATTTGCACAATAAAATTGCACTTTTTTTCTAAAGATATTATTATTATTTTATAATGTTTTTTTAAAGTTTACAGCTGTATAAATTTTCAACTGAAATCATAGCAGCAACTAATAGCATCCAACACTTATCATTTCTTCAAATTATGACACTTTGAAAAGACTAATATAAATACAGCTGTTGGTTTTATAAGCAATATAAAGACAAATCACTAGCACTACTCTTAATCTTATGTGGTAGAAAGTCTGCCTGTAATTTATTACAAGCATCAAAGATGAAAAGACATCTATTTCACCATATGAAAAACCATATTTTATTTAACCAAGAAATTAGGATTTATAGTTGATGATGGCAACATTAAAGAACTTTTGGCATCACACACAAAAGAATTAACTAATGAGGAATTAATGCAACCTTGAATGTAATAAGAGATGATGAAGAAAAGAAAATTGACAAACCTATAGAGAAGAACCAGGATATAAAAAAAAAATTGAAGGAACTGGACTGATTTCATATCATGAGGCAATGTGCAGCATTTTTAATGAATCTGGTCCTGATTTAGAATGCTCTACATATTATATGAAAAGAAAATCAAAGAAACAAGACAATCATCCATTCTAAACTTTTTCTCTACAGATCCTCAGCTATCGACACCTAATTCACTTTGTCAAAAAAAACTAAAATCAAAGAATTTAGAAAATAGAGATGGACTCTTAGAAGGAGCAACTGATAACTCAGAAAAATTGATAACGATGATGATAAATAGATGAATTATAAAAAGAACAACTTTAAGCTAGTTTCTTTTTTCTGCATATATTTAGATTAGATTATCTTACAAACATACATGTATAGCACAGTTTATATATTATATATTTAATGGTTTTTTAATTTTTATATATATTAGGTTAATTTTTATATATATTAGGTTAAGTTGTTTGTTAAAAAAAAATATTCACAATTTATGGTATAATTTTTATCTACAATAACAAACTAAACCTTTTCCCATAGAAAACTATTAAAATCTCTTTCTTTTTATATCATTTTTTCCCCTTTACAATGAGTTTTGCAAAACTAATTGTCCTCGCTAACTGGGATAAAGATGTATATCTATACAGCACATATAAATATATATATAAAGGCTAACTAAAGGAAATATACAAAAAAAAAAAAAAACTATTAAAAACCAATCAACACTTAGAAAATCCCAATATTAACAACAATCTCTAACTGTTGTCAAGGCAACCTCCATTTAACAATAAAAGTGGAATGCCACCTTTATTTCTTATCCCATATATTTATAGAGACACTACAACTTGACCATAGAGATTGAAATTATTGATACAAAGAAAAATAAAATATAAACAAAATTACTTATATGTAAAACTATTTTTATGTTTCAACCAGAGGATTGGTTTTCACAAGAAAAAACTATTCTCTCTTTCTGATGAAAACCAGTTCTCTGGCTGAAATATAAAAATAGTTTTATATATAAGTAATTTTGTTTGTATTTCATTTTTTGTTTACAATATATATATACAATACATTTTCATATTTGTGCTGTATTCCCAGAATATTATTTACAATACCAACCAGATCACATCAATAATTTGGAATAAAGAAACATTAACACAAATAAAACTTAAATAAAAGTTTATTCATTTTAAAAAAAAATAATATTTATAATTTGATGAAAATTAAAGCATTTAATCTTACTAAAAATTAGAATCTCTAATTGTAGACTTATTTTCCATCAGCGTGTGTATAAATTCTGTTGATGCATATTAACTTGATATATCTTTTAAGCACACACACACTTTGCTAGATCATGTTTTATCGACCAGTTTCTACATTAATCTGAATATTTTAGCATACAACAATTTTATTAAATCCAATGCATGTTTATAATATTTAAATTTTCTAGATTATAATTAATAAGGGGTAAATTTATTCAAATGTTGTGTGACTGTAATTACATTGAATAAAATATCTTTATTTACAATCAACTACATATATATCCATATGCACTTATTGTTTTATAACTATTAAAGACAGTTCAATTTTTGATAATTATAAATGCTTTAAAAACATTTACTAACTACCCTGTACTTTGGTATTAGTCTTGCTATGATGTATAACTCCGATGATGTATTATTCTAAGTCTGAAATCTTTAGATAATGTCTTCAAGTAATATGTGGACAAACTTAATCAATAAAATTTGTCTGCAGATACCATGAAGATGTTATTTCAAACATACTGCAAACTTAGAATAATACAACATTAAGTGTAATGCGTCATAACATGTGTAATATGGAAAAAAAAATGGAGATATATATTAATTATGGGGGAAAGGCAAAAAGATATTAAAAAATTAAATAAACAGGTACTTATTAGTTGAGTATTTATGGTGTGTGTCACCGAAAACACCCTTCCTCCTTGCTATGTGTTCAATTTGAAAACAACAACAAAAAAAAAAATGGTGAACTGTAACTTTAAGGGAGCAAAGTACTTATAACTTTAAGATAATATTTTAAAAATTATTTTAAAAAAACAAACAAATATTTCTGTAAAAAAGAAAAAAAATTATTTACAGATGACAAGATTCACTGCGGCAGCTGAACTGTGCAATGTGTTATAGAATGGGAAGGAAAGGGTCTTCTTTATATATTCACCTCCATATGAATTCAGTCAAATATGAATCCAGATGTCAATGTGATATGTCTGTGTTTTTATTTCGCCATTTGACTGAATCCCATAGCATTTCAATATTTTGTGTGTGCACACTGGTTGAACAGTTGATGAAGTTACATATGTGATTAACTGCAAAGTATTCATAACTGACATCTTGCAATTCTGATGTTTTGTAGTTTTCCAACAATCTGTGCAAATTGTAGACCCCTCATCCACATTTTCTTTGATGGCTTGCATGAGAGTGATCACAGTTCTGTCTTTAATTTTAACTATAAAACATTTCTCCATATCCCTGCAAATTTCACAAAATATCCACTGTTTTTTGGAAATACTCTGCCAACCCTTGTTTTTATGTTTCATAAAAAGGCTTTCGTCAATCTGAATTATTTTCTCCGGATCTCTGATTTTCCATCTCTCTGTGCGTAACAATCTCAACATACGTATTTCACATAGGTAGTTATTCCAATAAAGTACAGTTTTGATAGCCATTTCCAGCTGATCTTCATATCATTCGACAGAAGTTTGTCATGACCAGCTATATATGAAGCATATTGCAGTTATGAACTTAATTCTTGAGTTCTCAAACCAAGTTCTTATGAATGGTTACTTTTTTGAGACAATTTGTAGAATAACACTGCCATTGTTTGTCAGAAGTATGGATGTACATTTTCATATCATGGTCATTGTCACAAAATATTTTTGCTGGCAAAAGTCCATATTTCTGAAAGAAATTGAATGCTTCCTCTTCTGAAGCAGATAATTCCCATATTTTGATACTCGTTTTTAAAAAATGACTGAAATTATAAAATTGCTAAAATCACAAATGAAAAAGTTTTAAAAATCACAGAAAAAAATCTCAGTGAAATGATCACAGTGTTAGCACGGACAATGTAATAGCATAAAAGACAGTGATGATAGCACAAAATATCATAGGCAACACATTTTTTAATCTCATAGGTTACCGTGTACACATCTTAATTGTTGACATGGATCAGTCATGGCAATATTTTGGTTGCCATGACATCGTTAACTTAAAACTGAATAAATATTACCAGACGAAAACATCATCAGAGTAATATATCATAGCAGGACTAATACCAAAGTACCTGCTGAATATAATACTTTTTTTATAATTTATTCATAATATGATGACTATTTACTATAACCATTGATTTTATATGTACTATAGTAGTGATATGCACTAAATAAAATGACCACTAGAGGATTCTAGTTATTCTAAAACACGTTGCAATCAGATAATCATTTTAATTTATTTCTTTTAATGTTAAATTAGCTACATTTAACCTGTTATTTTAGTAGTTAAAACATTTATTATTTATATACAATAAAACTATTATAAAAACAAAGAATTAAAAAATAAATTGTAAAATTAAAAAAAAAAAAGTAAACGTCAAAAATATTTTATAAAAGCATACTTTGTTTGTTTACATAATTTAAAGTATACTGTAATATAGTATAACTAAGTACAAACAGACATACAAATGATATTTAACAAATTTCAATTACAATTATTGTATGATAATATATATATATATCACATAAATTTTTTATTATCAATAAATGATTTTAAAGCATGAAACATCACATGATCACCATTACCTATGCCAGTGTTTCTCAAATTGTGAGATGTGCCCCCTTAGGGGGATACTGTAGCTTGGCAGAGGGAGCACCAAGATATATTTTTTTATTAATTTAAAATATAATCAAATCAATTAATATCTCATGAGCAGAATCACTGCTTTTAATAATAGCTGCATATTTTTAATCTTAAAAGTTTGAGACTCATTGATATCTGCTGTGGAACATTCGGGTAAAAGTAAAATCATGTAATATGACACCAGTAGCAATTTCTAAGTTTGCCAAATTGAATTTAAATTCCCGTGGATTGGGTTACTCTCATCTTTCTTTTAGTCTTATATTATGCAGGAGGCTCAAAATTATTCAGAGTATAAAGGAGAGTATGAAAGCTGAAAGATTGAGAACCGCTGCTCTATACTTACACAAGCTGTTAAACAAAGGCAAAACTTTCTATACAATAGTGCCACCCAGTGCAAGCCAGAATAATCAATGAATGCAAGAAGGTTTATGCATAACATCCTTATGAAGTGCCTACTCATCTGCTTTCATCAGTGAGAAGCTTTGAATCTGAGATCACTGCACCTAGATCTTAGGATTTAATACAACTCTCTAACAGCCACCTTTCACCTTGTTTGCCAACTATAAAACTATGAGTCCAAAATTAAAACACAATAACGTTTTCATTTTGAACTTGTAACTTTATAGTTGGATAAAAAAAAGTAAAAGGTGGTTGTTAGAGAATTGCAGTACTCTCAGATCCAAAGCTGTTCACTGATGAAAGCCACAGGCTAGAAACTAGTCTGGGAATATTGGATGAGTAAGCACTATAAAGGGATTTTTTTGCACAAACCCTCTTGCATCTATTGATTAACCTGGCTTGCACTAGGAGGCACTATTGTATGGTGAGTTTGTACCTTTGTTTTAATAAATGAACATGAAAATATTTCTTTCTCCTCAGTATTTTTTTTTGATAAAAATTCCTAAAAATTAGGACTTCATATCTTCTATTTTTGTGATATGTATCTATATAATATTTCTTTGTTTATTTATTTTTTGGTTATAAAAAAAAAAAAATCGAATTTAATATTCTAAATCAAATACTAAAATTTAAGTGATCTTTTCTCCAAAAGATGGCAGCATATAAAAATATAAATATAGATATAGAGAAGGAATGGGTTTGTAAAATTAATGGTAAGAAAGTAATTTATAAATGTAATGGAGAAGAAAGAATTAAAAGAATTTATAAAAGAGTAGTTAGGAAAGAAGAAATTGTTAAAATTGGGTTTTTGAATATGCAAGGTGGTAGGAAACCAGAAAAGTGGATGGAATTAAATAAAACAATTGAAAATGAAGAGCTTGAGGTATTAGCAGTAGTGGAAACACATTTAAGAGAAGAAGAAGAACCTATTTTGGAACAGTTGGTATGGCAGGGTATAAATAGAAAAGAAAAAGAAAAAAGGGGTGGTGGTATAGGTATTATATCAAAAAAATATTTAAATATTGTTAAATGTCAAGAACACTTGTGGTTTGAAATAAGGTTGGGTAGACAAGAATAGATGGTGGCTATAGTTTATATAGCTACTGGAGATAGTCAAATTATATTGGAGTGGAATAGTAACATATATGAATGTTTAGTTAAGGATATACAAAGTTTTAAAGAAAAGGGGAAGAGAATAATGGTTATAGGGGATATGAATGGACATATTGAAGAAATTGATGATGTAGATAATAAAAATGGATAGCTTTTGAAGAATTTTTGTCAGAAAGTGAATTTAAGTATTGGAAATGTATTAAATATTTATGAGGGACAATATACATGGTCCAGAAATAATATATTTCACACAATAGATTATGTATTGGTAGAGAAAGAGGGAATAAATAAAATACGGAAAATTAAGGTATTTGATAATGAAGAAAAAGTATGCACTAGTGATCATAATTTCATTGTAATTGAAATGGTTAGTAATGTGATGGAGAATAGAAATAAAAGTAGAAATAATAGTGAAAGATGTGGATGGAGAGTGAATGATAAGAATAAGTTGGAAGAGTATAAAATACAAGTTGAAGAAATAATGGAAGAGTGGGTTGGGGATGAGTATAAGGATTGGTGTAAGGAAGTAGAAAAAGTTGCAAATAGGGTTTTAGGTGAGAATATTGAAAAGAATAAAAGTAATAAAAAAATTAAAATTAGTAAAAGTGTAAAAGAAAGGAAAGAAGCATGTAGAGAATATAAGTGTGCTATTAAGAATAAGGAAAGTGAAAAAGATATTAATGCTAAATGGGAAAAATACTTAGAAAAGAAGAAGTTGGCTAAAATAGATATTTATAGAGAGAGAATGAAATTGAATAGTAAATTGTTGGAGGATATTAATAAAAGTGGAAGAGATGGAAGTAAAAAATTTTGGAATTATATTAAAAGGAGAAATGTAGGGGAGAGAGAATTAGTATTACTAGATGATGAGGGAACTGAGTGTAGTTCTAGAGAAGATTTAGAGAGAATCTTAAATAGTTATGTAATGAATATAGAAAGGATGTTAGATGTGAATGATAGAATGTTAGAAAATATGAAAGAATATAGTAATGGGAATATTAGCTTTTCAGAAAATGAACTAAATGAGGTAGAGAAGAAATTGAAAAGTGGGAAGGCAAGAGGTTTAGATGGATGGGCAGCAGAGATGGTAATGAATTTAGGATATAGGGCAAAAGTAAAGTTATTATCCTGTTTTAATAAAATGGCACAGAATAGTTTTCCCAAGTAGTTGGAGTAATACAACAGTAAGGTTATTATTTAAAGGAAAGGGTAAGGATCATAGAAAGTTGAATAATTATAGACCGATAGCGGTAACATCAGTTTTATATAAAGTTTTCTCATACATGGTGGCTAGTAAAGTTGTAAAATGGATGGAAGGGAATAATGTAGTGGGTGAAATGCAAGGAGGTTTTAGATTAGATAGGCGTATAGGAGATAGTTTATTTGTAGTTACACAACTTATGGATATGAGTAGGAATGCAGATAAACAGTTATATATAAGTTTTATAGATATAGAGAAGGCATATGATAGAGTAAATAGAAATAGATTATGGATAAGTTTAGCAAATTTGGGAATGGATGAAGCTTTAATAGATATTATTAAGAAATTATATGAAAATAATTATTATATATATCAATTAGAGAATATAGAATCAATTAAAGTTAAAAATGGTGTGGGACTAAGGCAAGGATGCCCTATGTCACCTATTTTGTTTGTGTTGTATTTGAGTGAAATGGAAAGAGCAATAGAAAGATTAGGAAGAGGGATAGAGATACTGTTAATAGGTAGTAAGGGAGTATATATTTTGTCAGGTCTTTTTTTTTGCGGATGATATATTTTTGTGTGCAGAAAAAAGAGAAGATATGGAAGTTATGTTGAGGACATGTGCAAGGGTGGGTAAAGAGATGGGGATTAAATTTAGTGAAGAAAAATCAAATATAATGATGGTTAATATTGAGGAAAGAGAAGATGTAGAATTTTTATTGGGAGATATTAAGTTAAGTGTGGTGAATAGATATAGTTATTTGGGAATTATTTTAAGTAATCAGAAAAATTATTTGGATGAATGGGAGAAAAAATTGATAAATGAAGCAAAGAAAAGAAAGGGATTGATAAAGAAATTAACAGTATTTTCATATAATAAATATGATGTAGCTAGAATTATATGGAAAGGAGTTGCAGTAGCAGGGTTAACATATGGTAATGATGCATTATATGTTAGTAAAAAGATATTAATTATTTAGAAAAAGCTCAAAGGGAAGTGGGAAGACATGCATTGGATGCAGAAGTATGGACAGCAAGGGAGGCAATTCAAGGAGAAATGGGATGGTCACGTTTTCATATGAGAGATGCAAAAAGTAAAATGAAAATGTTTGGTAGATTGCAGTTTATGGATAATAAAAGAATAGCTAAAATAGTATTTAATTGGGTTATGAGTAAAGGGCAGGTAACAAGATGGGTGAGAAAGGTAATGCGGTATGCAAAAGATTTGGATAAAGAATTTATATCAGTATATTTGTACAAAAGATGGGATGATTGTGTTAAGAGGATTATTGAATGTTATAGTAGTAAGGAATGGGATAAAAGAATAAATTTATTAATAAAGACTAGGGAGTTAGAGAGATGGAGAAATAGTATGGAGAATAAAAAAAGTTTAAATATATATAGAAATAAACATAATATTAGGTGTGAGTTAATATATGATAATAGTAAGGAAAGTAGTTTATTGTTTAAGGCTCGAACGGGATATTTAGCTACAAAAGAATATACATGTAAATGGAAAAATATGGGCGATTTATTTTGTAAATTATGTAAGGAAGGAATTGAAAATATTAGGCATTTGTTAATTGAATGTAAATGTTTGAAAACAGAAAGGGTACATATAATGAAGTTGTGGAAAAATAAATATGAAAAGAGTGATTATACAGAAAGTGAATTATTGGTTTTTATGCTGGGTTTGGGAAAAGATAAGAGGGATTTAGATATAAAGGTTATAGAGTTGACAAAAATTATGTTGTGGAAATGGGATAGAGCAGATTATGGGTAAATTTAGAGTGGGGAATGTAAAAGAAAGTGGCTAACAGGTTTATCTGGGCATAATTGCTGAGATATTCTTGACTTCGTTTAAGGAGAAGCCATAATACATCACATCACATCATAAATTTGGCACAAAATTATCAACCAATAAAATAAGACATAAAAAGTGAAGAAAAAAAAACAATTTAGCACATTACTCGTAATTTATTTTAATTAGTAACCTTAACACTTTTTTTGGGATACAAAATCTCTCCAGAATTTTTTTCATATATCAAGGATTTAAAAGTAGATGTTAACTCACTAAACTAATTAGTATGATTTCTCTGCGTTATGCCTTCCAACTAAGAGTATCTGATTTTCTATTTAATGCACAATAAAAATGGTTATCTACTTAATTAATTAAAGACGCCTAAATTAATTTGGAAATTTTCATTATCTGAAAAAAAAATAATAATAATGGTACTTAGTTCTTAAATCACAACTCATAGGGAAGATTAAAGTCCAACTATAAAACATTGCTAAAATTCATTTATTAATAATTATCTATAATTTAAATATATACGACTGCTAATTATTTACTTGTTCTTTTTTAATTTCACTTACATATAAATTTACATTAAAACGAAAAGTTTTTCTTTTAGATTCTTTAAAACAAAAACTTAATATTTTTACATAGAACTGAATTTTAAAAAAAAAAAGTTTCTTCATTTTCATATAAGTAATGCATTCTTCAAATTTTTGTTTTTATTAGAGTATGTATCGATGATCTTAGAATACATATAATAATTTTATTAGTCATCTATCACACTAGAGATGTCCCACTTAATTACAGAAAAATATTTCATTTCTTATAGCCACTATTCAGGAAATTTCATGATCATAATGTTGTCAACAATTATAAACTTTTAATATGTCGATAATCTATAATTAAATCGAAATAATGGACCAACTCACTAATATATAAATTATTTTACCCTCGGTCAAATCGATATTAATTCTTACTAGACTCTTCTCAAGATGACATTTTAAAAATACTTATCACGTGGCAAGAAATGTTCTACAGCATTACACACTCTAGTGGTCATCGCTAGAAATAAACTCAACATCTTTGACAAAATTTCTAAAAAATATACAAATATTTATACATCCATTATACATGATGATTCATCGTTTCACTATATTAATATCCATTTATAAATAAACTAACAATTAATTAATGACTTATTTAAATTCTATATTATCTATACATATACACAACGTACAAAATAATTCATATAACTTTACAATAGGCCTTTTCAAATTTGTTAATAGATAAAGTGGAAGAATTTTAGTAAAGTTTAATTTTTTGGCTAGTATTGTAATGTTATATGAATTGTTATTTTATTTATTATTACTAATATAGCATTAGGCAGTATTTAATTTTTAATATACATATATTTTTTCATGATTTATTATATACTCAGTTTCTAAATAATGATTATAGATTTAATACTTTTCCTTTTTATTGCATTTTTCACCTATTGCTATATATATATCACGTTGTATTTGTCACAATTACATCAACAATTCCTATTCTATTATTAATTTTTGCATTTAATAACCATATTTCCAAAGGTTTACTATCTTTCCATCTTATACTTACTTCATCATTTAATTTACATTTAATCAATATTGCATATACTTTTTTTTTTGAAGATGATATTGAAATTCATTTTCTAATTTTATCAAATTTCTTATCCTGGTTTTCTTGTATTAAAAACTTTACTTACTACTTTTCCATTACAACCAATCTCAATGTATTCATTCTCAATCTCTAATTTATGCTTATATGCCTCATCCTTACTTAAACTGAGTTTATATATATAAACAAAAAGTAAAAACATAATAATTCATAAATTTAATAAGTTTTATAATACAC
The DNA here is from genome assembly GCA_028023455.1 of Epiperipatus broadwayi. Taxonomy (NCBI): domain Eukaryota; kingdom Metazoa; phylum Onychophora; class Udeonychophora; order Euonychophora; family Peripatidae; genus Epiperipatus; species Epiperipatus broadwayi. The sequence continues at coordinate 787,962 of JAQFVV010006486.1, forward strand.
TAGCAGTTATTTTTCCATCTCAGAGTGCTCTATGCAATCCTATTTATTAACAACATTTCTTGGACTTTTTAAAAAAACACATACATTTTATTCTTTGATTTATTACTCTTTCTTAATTGGAAGTGTACAGTATTTTGCATAATAAAATATGTTTATACTATCATATAGCAGCCATAATATTTCTAATACAAACATAGATGCAGTATTTTATATACTGAGAATATGTGAGTGTTTATATACATTAGTTCACCTCTGCTATGGTTGATGAATTATACAAGTTTAGCCATAGTGTTCAGCTAGGGTTTGAGAAGAATGCAATGACTTTCTTTACAACCCTAATATTTCTAGGCTAGTAGACCTTGACTTGTGTACAAGTGCAGTAATGATTAACATTAGTAGTTATCTCACTGTTTGTACAATATTGAGAACATATATAATGTCTGACAGATGTTTGTCTTATGTTGTCTCATTCACTCTCAAATAGCTGTATATGTAGTAAGATCTTGGACTTTCTAAAAATTATGGAATTCATCCTTCCAACTGACCTAGTTAAGCCATTGTCTGTTTATTTCCTTTTAATTTGGATATCATTGACAAGACTTATTAGAACTTGAATCCAATCTAGATAAAGTTGTCATAAGGATAAGTTCATTTTTGAGAATAAGCTTTTGTTGTTATAATAAATTTACTATGTGAAATGTTTTCAAAATGTAAAGGTTGTAGGAAGTTTTAAAAAAATTATAAAGGATCTTTTTAAACAATAAATTAAATATTATCAATTTAGTAGTAGTTGGCAGATAAAAAAAATATAGTTCTTATATTTCATCAGAAATCTTAAAGTTTGAAGAACTTAAATAAGAATCTTAAATGGATAATGGCAAATGGGGATGATCGTATAGATTCCAAAGTTGCTATAGATGTAAAGACAACCATTAGAAAGGTCACAGTCTGCTAATAATAAGACTTCTATTTCATTTTGATAATGAAAAAACAGTTATTGAAACAAAATGACATTGCCTGAATACATTTAATTACAATGAAAGTTTGACATTTTAATATTCATTTTATTTTAAAAAATAAAGATATTCATTATTTTTTGAGTGATAGCTAATGAGTGAACACTTATACATGCAAATGTGTTCTCTCAATTTATTTTTAATAACTACATTATTATATTTTTTATATATGCATATTATACACAGAAATATGTCTGTTATATATGTGTGTGCATTTTGAGAAGTACAGTACATATGCAATTCACTAAACAATGGGGGGGGGAGAATAAAATACAGCAACATATCATGGGTCTACTGTGTATTATTCTAGATTTTTTTATTTTCCAACATTGATTCATTGCTATTTTTTTAATTTTTTTCTCATGTGTCATAGCATCAGCTGGGAAGCGAACCCACTAACCCGAGACAACTGCTTGGAAAGCAGCTGTCGCTGACCTCTCGACCACCAATGCTTGACAACAAAAATTTGTTAAAAACTAATTTAGCCAAATTTCCATCATGCAATGTCAGCTATGAAACCATTTCTCTGTATATATATATTATATTCTCTATAATAATTAAGGAGACAGAGATAGAATTAATATCTTTTTACAAAATAAACTTTGGAAATAAAAACCATAATTTTCTCACAGAAAATTTACCAATATTTGTTATTAGAGGAGATTTGAATCCATGCTTGGTTTATTTTAAGTTAGCAAATATTTAAACCTTAATAAACAACTTCAATATTCTCCACACTTCAACTCTTCAGTCATTCATATCATTGAAAATCTGATGATGGCATATTCAAAACCCTTGTTATTGCAGTGGTGCAAAAGGCCATGTTAAACTTTTTTTGAAATTTAAAACAGAAAAATGTCACATATGTGATAATGAAAGACATACAAAAAGACAATAGTTTAAAAGCCAAATCATTCCCAGATTTTAAATCAGTAAAAAATGGAATAAGAAAAAAAGTTGATTGAAATAATAAAGAACATACATATAGCTACATTACATTCTTGATGTGACCATCTGCGATAGAAAAATTAACATGAAGTTGACAGCAGTATGGGATTCTCTATTCTATCTTTAAAAGAGTGGAATATAATTAGTGGCAAAATCAAAAATAAGTGGAAGTTAGAAAATATACGTGTAATAGCCACAGATGTCAGTGGAAACAAAATATATTTTACCATTCGCTAGTACGAAGACTATTTACATGTATAGTATAAAGTACATTGAAACAAAGTTGTATTAATAAATGAGATTACTTAACCTTCCTTATTTTTTTTTTTGCTCCTGCAATTGATAAGTTTGGCAGCAATTCTAGATATAAAGTATATATTTTTGGCAGCAGATACATTTTATAAAGCTTTAAAGTGTGTACTATAAAAATGTTTTTTAAATCTTTATTTGTTAAAATTTAAAATCATTTGTAATAAAATTTAAGAATACATTTGTAATAACAATTTAAGAATGGACCTTATTGCATAGCAACAAGGGTAAAATTTGAATACTGCCATGTGCCTAGGGATGAATAACTGTCACATGTAAGCCAAATCTAAACATTAACAAAAATTAACTAAATAAAGCAAATTAAGGCATTCATTTTATTAAAATGAAGTGGATCATTAATTCATTCCTTCATTTGTTTGCTATAAAGAAGTTAATCAGCCTCAAGATGTTTAAAATCTGGAGTCACCAATAGTACTAAAAGTTGAAAACTTGAGAAAGCTGATGTCAGAGTTATTAACGCAATGGAAATCATCAAAAATATCAGTAAAATATTACCAATGGTGATCTAAAGGTATAATATGTCTGTCATTTACTAAACCTATTCTCTGCTGTTGAAAATAGAGATCTGACTAGCTACTATGTGCTTACCCCTATTTTGCTGCTGTTGTAAAACCACAGACAGAAAATTCATTTACAAAATCATTCCCAGCTAATCCGACTATAGTGGATTAAAAAGGAAATGGAAAATTAAGACATCATCATTCAAGAATGCTATGCTAATGTCACAAAACAAAGAGACTCAGGGATAAGTGGTATTTATAAGTTAAACCCAATGTCAAGACATTTATATTTTTTCTAAAAAGACCTTTGATAATACTGTTGAACTAGAATGATTTTAGTAAAGACTTAATTATGAACATACTGTTAAAAAATATTGAATATATTTTATGTCTTCTAAAACACCTTGTTAATTAATATTTTATTAATTCATATATCTGATCTTTAACATGAAAATATTTGTTTTGTTGTTAGAGTTAACATTTGATTCATGAATGTGTTGTGGAAGGGGACAGAAATGAGTTTGGACAGTGTGTATTATTTTATATTAATGCGTTACTAAATTATTTTTTTTATTACAAAAATTTCAACAGCTTTTTTCAATAACTCTGTACTAGCTAATAATTTTATAACTGCTGTTAAACAGACAATAAATTGTCAAGTGGTAGTATTAATTATAAATGTTAATTTTTTTTTTTTTTTACTAAAGCAGCATGTTAATGAATCTTACGTTGACAGTGGCATCCATAATATACCTGCTTTAGATATGAATAATTATTGGTTCAAACCAAGTTTTTAATGAATTCCAGACAAAACAGAGAGTTTAAAGATAATCAGGAAATATAATTATGATTTTTACATATTTTTCTGATTGTTTATTGAAGGCCATAATTTGATTATCTTACAAATATATATATAGAGAGAGGGGGGATGAGAGAAAATGTTAAATAATCCAATACACAATTGGACAGAATATGTCAATGGCTGCTCGTGTGAGGCATGACTAAAAATCACAATGGGAGATTAGCTAAATAATAATAATAATCATATATAAAATCTATATTTTCTTTGTTGTACGATTGGTGAATGTTTTGTCCAATGTCACATTCACAACTATGATGCTTATGTGAAGGAAGTAATTTGCTATTAGATAAAAAATGCTGGGGGAAAATCAATGAGTGCTTTTAACTATAAAGATTTAGTATATATTTTGCAGTAAGAGTTTTCAGAAAGCTGCAGAAACAGCCACAAATGCTGATTCATAATTTAACTTTAAGATGCTCCATGCTTTCATGGTCTGTTGATCTCCTAATATAGTTCAGATGAATGACATACTTAGCAATGTTAATTTAAAATATAACAAACTTTTATGAATTAGCAATATTTAATAAAAATATATTTACATTCAATTTAAAAACATATTACAAAAATGTTTGGCACTTTTGTATTCCGACTTTAATAAACAGTAACTATTAATAAAGCTCAAAAAACTACTACAATTCGTCATGATGCTATTGAAAAAGAAAAATTATTTTTTTATTGAGAGGGTACTGCAGTAAATATATATTTAAATCCATAAAGCTAGCAAATACTGTATAACGATATATTTAAAAATATAAACTTTAATTTAGCTTTATTAGAATTCGGACAATTATATAATATTAATTTTTTTAAAAATTTACATGAAATCTTAAAAAAAAAAAAGTTAAAGCAACTGTTTATTACAAAAATGATATGCTGAAAGCCTCCATCATAACAGGTCTTTTAGACTAATGTATAATGCTCACATTTAAAATCATTTGTTTAATTTACATTAAATCTTTAAAAAATTGTTAGCGCAACCAATTAAAAAAAACCACAAGTCTTTACAAGGTTGGATATATCTGGTAATAACAACAACAACAATAATATATATATATATAGCAGATCACAGATCGATCCTGTAGTGCACCTTCATGCAGAGAACTTCATTGCTTGTTCCTTAATCAAAGTATTACCTTCAGAGGTCATTGGTCTTCTTATAACTCCAAGTTGTCAATCCATTCACATCAGTCAAAATTCTATATATTGTTGCAAACCTGTTAATAGCAATCTTTCATCATCATACAACCACTTTCAACATAATATTCACTTATATTCCATCTGGAAACATCACCATATCCAATATCACTCATCAACTCACTAGTAGCATCAACTTCTTATCCAACCATTCTTATGGGATATTTTAACATAAAGTACCAAAGAGTTCATTTCCAAATGGCTTCATCACATAATGATATCACTCATAAGTGCTGACGTTCTACCACCAAACACAGCAACATTCTATAACTGTCATACATCAGTAATTGATATTTGCTTCAATTTATCAATGTTGCATCACTATATCATGTCTGAATCTCAATTCATCTCTATTCTCAGACCACAAATTACAACACTAAATTTAGCTGAAATTCAGCCAACTACATTATCCTATTGGGAAAACAATAAGAATTCTATTACCTGTATCCACTCCATAATTATGCTCCACAATTCTGAAAGATTACAATTAAGATCTGGTCACAGATAGCAGACGTATATATAAATATACTTTTATTTAACATTGACCACATCACCAGAAAAACACCCACACATTCCAGGCTATCAGCACTGGCTGATGAACTACATAAGTGGATAGAAAATGTCTGAATCTACTCACAATACTGTAACGTTCAGAATCGTATGATCAGCCAACAAGATTCACAGACCTAGCAAAACTACTTCAAACCCAGTATGTTCGGGATATGGTAGTCGCAGAACAGTACTAAGCTTTAACCTATTTGCCAGTGCTCCAAAATCTCCACTATCCAACCAACGCTCCTGATGCTACTAATGGTTATCATTTTTCTTTGGTCCCAGTGGTCAGGGTAGAAACAAGGACTCTCAATTCAAACTTAGCCTATCATGCACTAGACTTTATTAATTTAATCCAAGATACTCACTAAATACTTTGATATAGCTCAAACTATTATTATTAATATTTCATAGGTTTTGGATACATACATATGATTTAATCAAGTGTGGATATAGATGAGTGGATATGATGAACCAGGGAATAACGTGACAACGGTATAGATATATACAATTTATTAACACAATTCATTAGAAAATATAAATAATAACAATCATGTTTGGATCTGATCATGATCCATGTAAGGGGTTACATTTAAACCAAAAAAAAAAACAATTACAATGTTTGATGATCAGTATTGTTAATGGTACAGAATTTCGATATCACCAGGATAAATATATGATTTTTACAAAGAATTACAATATTCAACCGTAAGTTATTTATAAAGGTACAGTATTTAGATATCACTAGGATAAATATATGATTTTTTACAAGAAGTCACCTGTCAATAATGACAACCAAGGTTATGAACTATCAAATATAACAATTACCATAATGAACATCAGTATTAGGTGTATGTGTGTGTATCATAATGAAGTCATACTGGAGTTCATGACACCAACAATTGTGAATCAAAACAATAATGATCAATTACCCAGAACTGACAGTTACATACACAGTAAATAATCAATATTATTATGTGTCAGCATAAAACAAATTTTTATATTGAGTTGTTATATTTTTATTATTACATATAATATTCCATCAAGAAATATGCCACCATAAAATTAAAATGCCAATTTTGGAGGGCAAACACAATATCTGGTTATATTAAGCTACAGGCCAAATGAATATATATAATAAATTTATGCGTGTGTTTATATACATAAGGGAAGTAAAGTATATATGTATTTGTTATTATTATATTTTATTGTTAGTATTCTCAGCAGGAGTTATGGACAAAAGCATAATTTTATTTCCCTTTATTATTAATAATTATATGAAAAATGTGGCTTATCTATTTCCCACAGAATTAACAACAGGTATGATTAAGAAATCTAATTACAGCATTCAGTAGCGTCGGGGTTTGAATCCTGTGCTGGCTATATTATTAGCATTGGCAAACATGGGCCAATCTCCTTTGTCGAGCAGTAAGGTATATATTCCTATAGTAACACATCCGCATTCAGCTTGGCTTGTGTAGGAAATAATAGAGCGTGGGTTTTGAATCCCTGTCTTTATAGAGTATACCCATTCATCGGCTCAAAGAAAACCTTGGCTATCTTGTATCGCCATGACCGGTAAAATATCCGCGTGGCAGTCCGATAGCATTACTCGACATATATTTATTATTAAAAGCCATATAGGCACAGATCAATGTATTAAGCTACTGATATATTTGCCCATTAAAAGCATTAATCTGCATAGATATTTTTCCTAAACCTGTATTTAATAAGTAATAATGGAGAAATCCGACAACCATATCTTATAGGCTATAAAATGCCCAAGTATTTCAAATATGAATCTTAACTATAAAATGCTAAAGAGGCAAGAAAAAATACTACTGCTGAGGTATTTCTTTCCCCAAATGCATGCATCACTAAATATACATATAGAGTGAGATGAACTCATATCTTTGCAATAAGTAATATTGCCTATTTTAAATTTTAAAAGAAGAACTAGCATTATTATTATTATTTTTACATTTAAATAAACGCATACACATATATATATACCATTCTACCTTCTTTAATTGTCACAAAGAATCTTAATCTAAATCAAATAAAATAATTTTAACACTTATTTATATTTTAAATTTCTTTACAAAGATACTGTGATTATGCATATACGGGAAGAGGGCGGATTTTTTTTATATATTTGATTTCTTTTCTATCTCTCTTTTTTTTATTAAATAAATGACATTTTTCACTAAGCCAGAATTAGACCGATCTAAGAAATTTAACTTTGACTGATTCTTATTTTATCATTCAAAATGAATCGTTACCCCTTTCCCACTTTAGATTCGGGTCAAAGCAAACAAATTTATACATAAATTGGTTTCATAGTATAATATCATTTATCCCCATACTTAACTAAATTGGCACAAATAAATTAATCAATCAAATATATATTATACTTAAAAAAACATACCGGCATATCTCAAAATAAAATATATAAAAGCTGCAATTATAAACTCTATAACAATCTTTTGTTCCACTTAGAATTATACATTACACTTTTTTTTCTCTCTTGTTTTAACCATTAATAAGTAATCTAGTTATAATTTAAATTGACTTGTTAAAACAAGGAATACAAAAAACTAAACACTCATATATATATATAACTGTCCTTTTGAAACACATCTTTTTAAGATAGTCTTTTGCGAATTTTATGAATCTAAGGAAATTAAATGTTCGAATTTTTATAGAAGGCATTCTTAAGATATAACTAATTTCCCTTTTTTTAAAGATAGAAAGTTTATACTTGCGATAGATTACGGTGTCACTTTGCTTGATGCAGATTTTTTTCCACTGATTCACTAATTGTCAGGATCGACCTTGGGCTTTACTGGACTCAGAATAGGCTGGCTTCAAGTTGCTTCTCTATTTTCCTTCGATGGATTAATGTGTCACTTTGATTGAGGCAGATATTTTTCCAGGTTCACTCATTATTAGGATCGACCTTGGGCTTTACTGGACTCAGGATAGACTGGCTTCGATGTTGGTTCTCCATTTTCTTTCATAGCAGCAGCATGGGATTTGTCTCTCCTCCTCTTCTTTAGATGCATTTTTCTGGAGACTTTCCAGGGAAGGGAAAAGTAATTTGTACTACTCACAAACCATATTGTGGATCTCTTCTCAGCTTAAATATAGTATTGCACTAGTAGTTGAGTCACTTTTCTCTTAAAACTTTTCTTTAAAAGGCACCAACTTTTTTTTACTGCCAACAACTTTTTTATTCTCTAACTGCTCGACTTTTAATTCCCTGGTTCTTTTTCTTTGCTCTATTTATAAAAACTTTTTGCTAAGCAACTCTTTGTTTTCTATATATATATATATTTAACACCTATAATATATTTGCCTTGGTTAGAAACGAAAAACAGACCGCATAATTGATTTTCTTTCATTTACATCAGTTTAAAGATTTTTTGATTTACATCAGTTTAAAGATAAGAAAAACAATTCAACACTCCCATGCAACTAGCTGAGTTGATCTTTTACCAAAAACAGGTGATATAATCGAGATAAGATTACACAAGGGTATGAAAATCTTACTTGCCTTTTAATCGCCTCAAGGAATGAATTCACACTTACATGCAACTATATTTTTCGGAATGTTTATGAAAAAGAAAAAAAAAACAGAATCATCAAAATGTTTTTTCGCAAGGAACGAATCGCCTTTAGGATAAAGATATAAGACAATGGAAATATATTTTTCTTTCCAAATATATACATACAAAAAAAATGCATTTCAATAGAACAATATACATATACATGAGTCCACTCATTCGTCAAGTCACACACACATGCACCTGCTTTAGCAAACACACAAAAATGAAAAATTAGATATTTGAGCTTTAAAATCTATATACGTATACTATTTCTAACAACTAACATGAAGCTCTGTGTGTGCATACACACTGAACGCTTCAATACATACCAGCATAAACATAAGCTTACCCAGAAATATAAAAACGCGTGCTTAAAGACTACTTAGCCATCAAACAAGCAAAATCTGCATCAATCAGTATATATAGACTAGAGGCTACATCCAATGGGTCCTGAGATACACTTCAACCATTAGTGTCCATGGCATTTCAAATTGAAACATCCACACATGCAGCACATATGATTGAATCTATATGTAAGCATTTCAAACAGAAAGTTCAAACTCATCAACCCTTCATTCCATCTCTTGATGTTCTTGGGTCACCTGAGACAAACACATCACTTCCCACTATTGAATTTGACTCACTTGCTTTTCTGACTAATGTTTATCATCCATGTACTCATGGAATAATAAAATTTCTGTTGGAGCACTTCAGCAATTCAACCACTCAAGTGCTATGTGATCTTGTGAACCATCACAAAAAATCTACAATATTGAAAACCTCTATCCAATCAAAATATTGCCTTTTAACAAGAAACCAGCTTCAATAATTACACTTACCAATTTTTGGTCTAATTTCCATTTGTCTACTGGCCATCAAGTTTATTGAGAAAGTTATTGAAGACAAGATTGAGCCATATCTACTTCCTCAGATTTCACCATATCAATTCACAAGAAAGCAATTATTAACAGGATAAGCAGCACTTATCTTTAAGGCAGTTTTGAGCTCAGTGCCCCCCCCCCCAATACACTCCAGTTGCAGTTCAGATAGACATTAAGGTGGTCTTTGCAATCAATGTACTATTTGATACATTTTTATTGTTTAAATCCTCTGCTTGTATGAATTTAGGTTTGAATTTAATTGCATTTTAACTATTTAGACATAATGGTTGAATATGAAAATATTTTTTAGCAAATAGTTTGCAACAATTCATAAAAGATTTTTGAATAGCATAAAACAAATAATAACTGAAAGCTATACTAAGTTATACATCAATTTTTAAAAAAACTTTTTCGTACTTTATGAAGTGATTTTATGTAAATAGAAGTCTGGTTATACTTCAATTTTATTTCAAATTCTCCAAGGACTTCTAAATTATAAATCCAAATAAAAATTATGATTCCAATAAGCATTCATTTAGTTTATTCAATTTCCTGCTAATGTTTTGTTGGGCATTATCAATTCAAATCTCTTTATTTATTATTCCAATTAGAACAAAGAAGCATAAAAAATGAAATTATAACTATTTAACACTGTATACCTGGGGCCGACAAATTGGGCTCATGAGCCATATGTGGCTTTTTGATTCCACTCTCACCATTCTTTATCATAATAAGCATAAATAGATTTTTAATTTCCTTTTGTAATTTGTAAATAAATATTTCAAAGACTCTAAGAGAGGAAAAATATACTTTACAATATTATTTCTTGAATTCAGACTTATTATAGAATAAATTAATTTATATGGTGAATGTTTAGGTATTACAAATTTGTGAATAAATTACTGTCAAAGTATTTTTTACAATATTATTTCTTGAATTCAGACTTATTATAGAATAAATTAATTTATATGGTGAATGTTTAGGTATTACAAATTTGTGAATAAATTACTGTCAAAGTATTTTCTGTTTGTTTAATTTTAAGAGAATTTTAATTTTCATTAGGATGTTTACAGATTCTATTACGTTCTATTATAAAAATAAATATTCAAATATATCAAAAGCTATTCAGAAATTCATATTTTTCATGAATTTATTTTTCACCTCTTTCGTCGTCGTTGCTCTTTTATGGTGTGTAAGTGGGGGAGGGAGAGATTTAAATAAAATGGTTTGTTATTTTAAAAAGTTTGCAAAAGCCTGCCTTATACCAACATTAATTTATCCACACAAAAAATGTCAGTTATTTAATTTCAAATAAATTATAATACGATTTTTTTTAATTTTTATTTTTAAAGTTGTTAAATAAAATTCATACAAACGATCTCAATCTATATATGTGCAAGTATTAGTGCATATTTAAAGCATAAATGTGTAAATGAATCACTGATATATTTTATGTTCTGTATATGCATGCACCTATATAAGATTATGTGTTTGTATAAGTAATATTTATTGTTTGATGCTCATTCATATTGTATGCTGCTCAATGGAACTGTAATACTTTTCTATATTGAACCAAAGAAAAACTAATGGATAAAAAATAACATTTATTCTCAAATTTACAACATAAGAGTATATTAAATAAATTCCAGAATATCATATGATCTGCAATAAAAATAATTTATTTAATCAAATAATATAAACTATTTAACAAATAAAAACATTTTTTTACAAATAATATGTACACCGAAATGCAAATCTGAAAAATATGAAGCATTTATTATTGAATTTGATAACAAACAAAATTTGTGTAATTGCTTGCAATAAATCTACAAGAAATTGATTTTGATATAATCATATGCAAAAAAAGTATATAAAGAAATTAACATCCAAAAAGATGTCTCCATGCAATGATTTATAATAATAAATGCAATTTCACAGAGCATATAAAACATATTTTGAAAAAACATTTATTTAAATAAATTATAAGTATGTCTGATCTGTAAATTATTTGATGATAGTAAAATGAATTAAAAAAATGAAACAATGCAAAGCACTTGAATTGTATAACGTAGAACATTCTTTACATTAGTTAAAAGCAGTATAATTTGATGTATGCTTGTTATTTTAAATCTGAAACATATTTTTCATCACGCATAAAATTTATGTCAAAATTCTATTGGCAAAAAAAAAAAACTACTGATAAGAATTGTTTCTCAATAACATTTGCAACTTTTTGTTAAAGACAGTAGGTGTCAAAATAAATAATTTTAACTTTCTTGTTTTTAAACAAGTATTTTTTTAATCGTTGTGTGTTATGAACATGCATGTTTTCTAAATAAATAATAGTTATTTTACACATATTGTTTTTTCATCTTTTTTATAATAGAAAAAAAAATTACTTTTATACAGTACTGAATTTTAAAAAATCAAAGTTATCTATATATTTATTTATTAACTATTGTAATTGATATAGTTTTATTAAATAAATTAATTTTATCTCTTATATTACATAAAAGATTTGAACACGGACTTTCAAACTCCCTTCAGCTATCCGCTCTATCTCATACATCCAACACACGTGAAAAAGATAAATGATCTCCAATATAGAAATTTCGTGCTCAACTAACACTCATCAAATGGTCCAGATCATCATCTCCCATATATATATAATCAGTGCTCGGATTATATTAAGATAGCAAATCTTCAAACTTTAATGGACAGACTTCAATTTATTCCACCCTCCAACTCTTCAACCATGATGATGGAATGCCATCCCCTGTTGATGCCAATATTATTGCCATGCTCATGTTGATCATAAGACACTGACCTCTCATGCATAAGGCCTTATCCATTTAATTACACATAACAGGAATAGGCAGAATGCAGGCTGAATCTGCAATATTTGATTGAATACAAGTATTATTTATATACTTGGAGTTTTAGATCTAATTACATAAGGATTTGAACACAGACTTTCAAACTCCCTTTAGCTATCCACTCTATCTCAAATAATTGAATGATCATATTCATGTGAAAAAGATAAATGATCTCCTAAATTTTGCTATCGTAATATAAACCGAGCACTGATTATATATATATGGGAGATGATCTGGACCAAGTGATGGGTTCAGCACAAATTACGTATATTGGAGATCATTTATCTTTTTCACAAGTATGTGGTCCTGTATATTGGTTGTATGAGATAGAGGGATAGTAAAGGGAGCTTGAAAGTCTATGTTCAAATCCTTTATGTAATTACATCAAAAATTCCGAGTATATAAATTAAAATTTATATTCAATCAAATATACTCTTATATTAGTGAATTGAAAAATAAATGTAGGCATTTTATTTTTTTCCGATTTTTTTTGCTCAATGTTAGTAAAAACTCCAATAATCAGTGTAGAATGTATCTGCAAAGAATATCTTTCTCAAACTCGATAATCTTTACAATTTATATATGAGGACATTAATTTCACCTGTTTGTAATTGTTAAAAGAAATCTGTTTTTGTTTCTAGTCACATTAAAGCTGGAATCGGCAAACTGCGGCACGCTAATCAAATTTGATTCTATGATTCCAATCTCGTAGCTCTTTGATAAACACATTTTTTATTTCCTCTTGAAATTTGTAAATAAATATTTTGATGACTCTAGGAGAGGGAAAATAAGCATTATAACATTTTTAAAAATTCATTCTTATTACAGAATACTGTACTTAATATTCTATGTGACGAATATTTAAATATTAGAAAATTGTGAATAAATCAAACTGGGAAAGTAATTTTATTCATTTATTTTTAAAAGAATTTTTATTTTCGTTAGGATGTATCAGATTCTATTATGTACTATTATTAAAAAATAAATGTTCAAATGTATCTAAAGTCATTCAGAAATTCATATTTTTTCAAGTCTTTCTTAATGCAAGTGGAGGGAGAGATTCAATCAAAATGGATCTTCGTGTTAAAAAATTTGCTGACCCTTGTACTAAAAGAAAGAGGAGTTATTCATTTGTGTCCACTTTCGAATATTTTGTGTTGCAAAATTGTAATGCCACAACAAAAATCTTTTTATGCTTTGTGACTTTCATAGATGAAATTTGATTCTGTAACAATTTAGAATTCAGTGAAGATTTCCAATACAATTTGCTACAACATTTTTATGAATATAGAAATTTTGTAAATATATTATAGTATTTTAATTTTTGAAAAATAAATATTTTTTTGAAATGACTTTGGATTGTGTTTGATTGACGATATATATTAAATATATTCATCTTTAAATATTAACCTGAGTTTGGTGGTCGAGAGGTCAGTACAGCTGCCTTACAAGCAGTTGTCCCGGGTTAGCAGGTTCGCTGCCCGGCCGATGCTATGACACATGAAAAAAAAAAAGGTTTTAAAAGAAAATTATTCTTAATAAACATTTTAAATGAATCGATTGAATAGTTTCAAACAATGAATTTTCACTAGATTCGTGTAAAAAATGTTTAATTTATATATTTTGATTACTTTTATAATTTTTCATATGGTAATTTGCAAAACTCATCTTTTCTTAGTTTAAATGTATTGAACATTCTATTTATAATGGTATTATTTTTGTGTAAGTAGTTTCATTTAATGTGTTGTGTTTCTGCATAGAGGTGAATGTTTATGAAGGGAAAAGCAATTACATCAATTATTACTAAAAAAAATAAAATGATAGTTAATTTCTAGCAGTTGCTGGAATATCTCTAAAAGTTGTCCCAAGTTACATTCATTTATCTCTAGTATTTGTAATGTTACAAAATAGTAACTACACAACAACAACAAAACTTTGTCACTTTTTGTGTATGATTTTCGTAGATGAATTTTGATATTGGTACAATTTTAGAGTTCAATAGAAATTTTCCAGTTCTATAATCATCCTTAAGCCTTCAAAGAAAAAGTAGATCACATATTTTTCAAAATTTATAGATAGGGTTGCTATTCTAACTTAGTTATCAAGGCAATGCCATGAATTTAATAAACAATTGTGTATCAAAAGTTTATAATTATAAGATTTAAAATAATATATGCTGCAGATTTATGTATTCATCATTATTTTCAACTATTATTGATACACTGGAAATAAAGGTCACATCATAACAACTAACTTTTTTTTATTTCATTAATACATCGCCAATTTCTAGGTCTTTTACAATCGCTTGTAATCTTATTTAAAGTTTCAACCATTCATCTCTAATTATCGCTTCTAGAAATGTCCATCCTAGTTCCATTCCAGACTTGTAATTCCTTAAATGATACCAATATCTATTTGTTCTCTAATCAACAATTTTATATATATATTTTACTCTTTTATTAAGGGTCCCAATATTAGATCCACAAAATAAAATCTTATAACTGAAATACAGGCTTATTATATACCTGCATTGATATATGTAATCTATAGGGTATATGAGCACAGACTTTCACATGATCCACCACTTTCCACTCTATCTTATAACACTGATACACTTGAACACATATATGTCAAAAAGATAAATAACCATCAATAAATGTATTTCATGCTAAACCAGCAATCATCAATTGGTCCAGATTATCATCTCTCTCTCTCTATATATATATATATACAATAAGTGCTCAAATATATATTAAGATAGCCAATCTTCATACTTTAATGGGCAGGCCTCAATCCACTCAAGTGTATCAGTGTTATGAGTTAGAGTAGAGAATGTGGGTCATGTGAAAGTTTGTGCTCATATACCCTATATATTAAAATAAGATCTTGTAAAACACATTTATTAAAAATGATTTCTTTTCAAAACACACAATCTTATTTTCTTTTAGTTATAAATTATTTCTGCTGAAACTACTCTATCCAAGTTTAAGTGTATAATTAATTTCATCCATTGTGATCTATTTGTGTTAATAATTTGATCAAAGTATTTGAAGTTCTTGACTTTTGAAAACATCCACTTATCATTACATTACTCTTATAAGTATTTATCTTTAGTCCCACTTCATTTCTTCAATCTAATAAGTTATGAAACATTTCCCGAAACTCAAAACATTATTTACAAAAATGTCGACATCATATGCATAATCTAGATGACTTAAATATTCTCCATGTATTTTTATTCCCTTAGTTTTCCATTTTAATTTGCAAAATACTTCTTGTAAAACAAGTGAAAAAAGTTTAGAAGATATAGAATAATCCTGTTATATACTCTTCTTATCAATATTAATCTTTTGGTATCATAATATAATTAACATTGTTGCATTTTTAATAAAACTTTCATCAGAATAAGACAGTATCATGGGTCTATAATTTTTTCTAAGCTTTAATTATTGTGAAAATGCTTATAAAATCAAATACTTTATCATAATCTATAAATTCAAACCTTATTGGCATCTTACATTCATTGCTCTTTTCTAAAACCTCTCAATATTTAGACAAGATCCGATGTCTTAAACCCATTTTTTTAAATCCAGCATATTATTAACTGTTGATTTGAGTTCAATGTTCACTATAATTTAGTTATAATTATCTTAATAAAAATTTTGTATAAAACTTTGATCAAAGTCTAATAGATTTATAATTTATAATATCTTCTTTATCACCTTTCTTGAATATTAATATTATAAACACTTTCCAATCAACTGATACATCTTTATAATTTAAATACTTGGTATGTTGCCAATGATATTTTTATTTTTTCTTTCATTTTTTTATTATTTTTTATATCAGTAATAATTATTATATTTATTACTTTTATCAAATAATAAAAAAAAATATAAAACTGACTACTCACATGTAATGGGAAACTTCAAACTTAGAGTCTGATGTGCCATTACATTAGTTTTCAAAATAAAGGCCTATTTCAAAATCTTCAATGCTTGTTGAATCCATTTCTGCAATTTCTTTTTCCCATCGAAAATGTACATCTTGTTTTTGCCATACAATTTAATAATTTGAGCAAAAAAAAAAAAACAACAACTTATTAATAAAAAATTAATTCAAAAATCCAATTTTTGGTTGGGGGAAACATGTCATATACCATTCAAAAGAGGGGGGAAAAATTCAGAGAATGATGGTATTGAAACATGCATAATCCACTGGATTTTCCTGCAGTTTTAAAATAAAAACAAAAAAATTATAATTTCAAAAATGAGCAGCATTTACCCTAAAGCACAAGATATATAATAGTTAATCCACAATTGCTGCAATTAGTATGTATACCACTAACAATTTTCAAATTCCCTAATTTCATATTATATTTAAATTGAACAGGTGTCTGTCTCAGTACTTTTCTAATTATGTCACTAGTTTACAAAAGTCAAATTAGTTTGAATTTACCTCACATAGTGTTTGATGCCATTTTTCTGAAGTTGAGCAATATATCATATTCCTTGTAATCTAATCTTTAAATGGAAAAAAAATTATCCTCTATTTTTTCTGATTTACAGTTACTTTTTTTCCCAACCTTTTTATGTAATTCTTATACTACTTTTTATAAGTAATGACTATAGTAATAAAAATCAAAATTATTTAGTATAATACATGATGCTTCAAAAATTAATTTTTTATGTTATTGCGGCATAATTTTTATCTGTGTTTTCCTATAAAACCTCAATTCCGTTTGTAAACCATCATGTTCAATCAGTATGTAATCAAAAGAAAGCAATCTAATGATCCAAAGTTTTATAAAAAAAATGCATCCAATTAATCCTGGATTTTAAGAATGATGCATGAGAATTTTTGATAATGAAGATGATAATGTTGCCGAGATAACAGAAGTCAATATTAATGTGGAAATGAAGAATAAACACACCACTGAAATGGAAATATCAGATGTGATGCTGAAGAAAATGATATTGCTATAGATTTGATAACAAATAATTCAAGCAATTACATATTCACCATGACAATGAATTCAAGTGGTCCAAAGAGTCTCCATCAATAATAAAAGGCACAATATAGCCTCAAATCCTGAAAAAGTAGAATTTATTATTTATTGATAACATTTTGATAGAAATTATATGGACAAATAAGAAAAATTGAATAAGCAAGACCAAAATATAAAATTCAAAATCATATTCATCTTCATAGTATGAATTTAATAGAACTGAAAGCATTTTTGGGGCTACTAATCTACATGGAAATATTCAAATCAGGTAATGAGAATCTTGATTCACTCTATGCAACTGATGGAACTGGATGAGAAATTTTTTAAACAACTATACCTAAAAGTATTCTTATATTAGACTATTTCCATCATCTAATATGTGCGTTGAATGTCTTTAGAAAAGTTTAATTTTACTGAAATATTCCAAATACATTGAACTGTTAGTAATATCACAGCAAACAAGTTAGTATATGCATGTTTCGAGAGGTATTTTTCTCCCCTCTTCTTCAGGTGTTGCTGGCCTGACCAGTGAGATTCGAACCTGGGTCCTTAGATTCTTGATTATTGAGTTTTAAGGTAGTTAAGGTAGCACCTTAAAACTCAATAATCAAGAATTAGAACATTAATTAATTAATTAATTAATTAATCTATTGATTAATAATTCTAAGAATATAATTCCTAAGTTGCAAGGAAGTAATATAATTTATCAGATTTCATGTGGATGTCAAAAATTATATATCGGTGAATCGAGATGTTCTGTGGAAAAAAGATTGAAGGAGCATCAATTATTATATAATCAAATTAAAAATAATGTAAATAGTCAATTTTGTACAGCTTCAGTATTCTTTGATCATGAAAAAACTTATAATTATAGGTTTACATTTAATAGTAATGAAATAAAAATATTAATGGAAAGAATCATAAAAAGAGGAAAATTAAAGAGGCAATTTTGATCGATAAATGTAAGGATAATGTTATTAATAGGCAAGTTGCAAATACGGCCATACACGGCTTATGGAAATATACATAACGTTAACTTTAAAAAAATTTGAAATTCAGTTAAAGCTGATGAGGATTACTACGTAATCGAAAGCGCTTCAAAAGAATTTAAACTACAATATTGTTTATACCATTAATTATTTATGTTTATATATATATATGTTTTAATATAGCCACATGGTTGAAGACTACATTTAATCAAGCTGTTATAGCTAATTCAAATAATTATAAAATGTTGCTGAAATTGTTGAGATGAAGGTCTAGTTTTTATGAATTCTCTAAATTTGGAGGCTTCGAAATTTGATTTTTTATATGCAGTGATGGTATCAATTAACAAATTTATATACTTTATAATGTGGGCATATATAAAATAAATATAGCATAAATATATATATATAATGTTAAAAATATATTTTTAAAAATATAATAAATTACTTTTATTTACTTATAAACTTGGGATAAGAAAACAAACTTATAACCAAAAAAGCAGATATAATCTAGTAACTTTATAATAAAATGCTAAAGTGATATTACTAAGAAATGAATTGTGTGTGATCCAGGAAGTTTGGATCCAGCTAGATGATAGCTATCTGCTAAGAAATTTACTAACGGAATATGAACACAATGAAGTTTCCACTTTGACAACAAATACTCCAAGGAACAATCAGAACTAAAAAATAAAAAGAAACGTTATAAATAAATATATTTATTTATATATTATTATAAATATATGTGTTGTGTGTGTATATAGAGAGAGATAGATAAAAATCGTCTTAAGTTATTCAATGTAACACTTCCAAAAATGGACAATAAGGAAAATATTATTCCTCACATTAATAAAGAGTCTAATGAAGATGTATAAGTTTATACATTAGTATCGATATTTATCTTCCCTATATTTGTGTCACTGATTAATCTTCATTCTATTCAATTGATGGTTTTAATGTGTGTGTGTATATATATAGCTACATATGCAAGAGAATTAACATCTACTCTATGAATCATTCCTACACATTCCTGAAACTGATTGTAATTATTATCTCTTTCATTATTTGTTCTTTCATGAAGAAAAATATTTTAGAGACAAAAAATGGGCGCTGGACTATCAACCAGCAAATCTGAGGATTGAGAATTCAATCATTTTTATAAAAATATTCAATTTGCCCTTTTCTATTTTTTACATATGCTTTGGAATAAAAAGTATAAACAACAAATCTAACTTTTTAGTAAATAAATTTTTAAAATTAAACAAGTATTTTCTTCCACATAAGTAAATTCTTTATTTAGTGTTTTTTTCTTTCTTGGAAATGTTCATCAGAATAACCATGTCACTCTATCACAAATATCTTACTAATAATTAAAAAACAAATGACAATTGCATGAATAGACAGACTCACTCACAAGCTTTTTTCCAATTTCTCTCTACAAAATAAAAATGCACTGTTTAACAAAAATTTCATATTCAATTGCATTACTCTTTGTCCTCAAATCAGCCACATTAATTAATAGAAAATATACTAAATTTATTTTTCTTTAGTGATTTCAATGTGTCAATCTCCTGGTCTCTCACTTCTTTTAGCACATGGTGCCTTAATAATCTGAGCCTCTATAATACTGAAACATAGTATGGAATAACACTCCCTCCAGATTTGAAAATAATAAGCATATTAAATGTGTATAATATATTAAGTACAAACATATACTTAAATGAAAACATATATCAATATATAAATATATTGTAATACATCAATATATTGTAATCTGTTGGATTACATGGCACACAGCAACATAGTTGTGTGCACATATATATAAAGTAAAGGAAAAGTGGAAATTAACAGACATAAATTTTTGTAGATATTTTTCTACATTTCCTAGAATAAAAATAATAAATAAAAGGTTAAATAACTCTGAATTTAATACAGAATTTTATTATAAATTAAAACATTTAAAAAAGATCTAATAAATATTATTTGTAATTCTGATTTTGAATTTAAAAACATGCAGGTCAAATTGATAATTGAAAAAATTTCTATTATTTATTTTTGAAGTCTTTTAATTAACACTCTATCTAAGTAAAAACAATGTATACCACATTGTCATAAAAATTTCAAACTTGTTTTCAAAAGGGATTAGAGAGATAAAAAAAAACACTGCTTTTAAATTTAGAAAAAAAATATCTGTTCAGTCTGGATAGTAGTTTTTAAAAAGTTCACCAACTGCAAACTTTGGATAGTAATTTTTTTTAAGACAGTTCTTGGCAGGAGGAAGCAGCTGTTCTATAGTTCAATGAAAATGACCCACTTCTTTGTATTGAAATTCATAGCTACAAATCTGGACAAGACAGTTTGCTGCCCTGAACTCATCAAGCCCTAAGCAGAAGCTCATGGCATGCCAAAAATTACTTAAATGTCTTTCTTGATGCTGACAATTGCCTGGATTATGCCTATTTTGAAGATGGCCCAAAAACCAAGCTTACTAAGAGAAAGCTTGAAGAATTGGTATATATATGCTGCTGTTCATCTATGTATGCAGAGAGGCACTGATAAACATATGTACAAAAGTTGTTTTTCAATAATTTATTTAAAAGACATTTTAAAATTTCTATATTTAATTTAAAGACACTATGATGAGTTATATGTGACCTGTGATAGCGTTATAATAATAATGAAATTTTAAATAATTTCTTTGGCCTGAAATGACATTTTAAAAATTAGAGATCTATAATATAGAACAGTATTATTGTAAGGGTGACTTACAATCTTACAGAACCAGCCTATATTAGTCCACAACACCAAATCAAGCCATGCAAAACATGTGCTTAACCAATAAATTATTGAAAACATACCAACATTGTCAAACATGAGTATATATGCAATTATATTTGGTTTATTAAAGTCTGAGGCTCTAAATATCCCGATAACATAAATCAATCAAACATATATATATATATATGCATATTAATACTAAACCAAAAGCCAATATGTGATACAGTGTGTGATATGTCATGAACTAAGTTGTATGGTGATGAAAACGTTAGACAAGATGTGCAAAATGATGACCAAATATCAAGTTAGTCACTAAGCAACCAAGTGTAAATAACAAAATTAGAATTCCAATATGTAATTGTTAATTCAACTACTACATATATAATCTATTGCAACAACATTCAACTACACCAATATAGAAGAAAATGCATGATTGAATACACCAAAACCGGAAATAAACTGATCTCACTTTCAAACTGAACTTTATATAAAAACAAATTGATTCTTTGTGCTAAGTTTTTTTGAAATAATGCTTTTGTTTGAGGAAATCAATCTCATAATAGGTGAATTTTAAATGCTAAAGAAAATGGTAGACATGTCCTAAAGGAAAAAAAAAATCTTAAATAGTGTAAATTAAAGAGAAAGTAATATTGATGACTGAATTGAACATGAATAAATAAAGCCGTGAAATTTGAGAAACAAATAAATTATTCAGAGTTAATATTAAAAAAACACTGAACTTATTTGTACGAGGACAAAAAAAACCCATCGATAACAACTAAGAATTATAAAGCAATTTTATATATACGTATAATTATAAAATGTTGAACTGCGATTAAATAAAATTTATACGTATAAGAGATTGCCACACTATGTATTCTGGCTAAATTACCAATGCCATAGGGGGACCGAATGGCATTACTAGGACCATGAAAGCATGTTGACTTTGTTTCCTTAATTCTACCAACCTGAAGAAACATCTATCTTTTATAAAATGTCTACTGATAAATCAAAAGAGATCAATGGGAGAGTATTGCTGTGTTATAATTCCAAACGTGACTCCACAAGTCCAGCGAGTGAATAGTGTTTTACCCAAAGATATGTATTTTGAAAACAATAGACTGTAAAGATGAAGGACATTGCTACCAGACTCATTGAACTTTAATCAATGCAATTCGATAGAAACTTTACATTTGTTATGTATTGTTATTTTTTTTGTTGTTGTTTTTTGTTTCCATACTTGGAAGCTCAGCCGTTTGTACCTTGAAAAAGTTGAATATAAGTGTAAGAAGGGGGGAGTGATTGGGTTTAGCTAAGTATTTTTTTTGTTATTACTGAATAAAATTTAGATCAACTCGCTCTCCTTTTAACTTCACATTGACCATCATAATATGGGACAAAGATAAGATTTTGATATTCTATATTAAACACATGCACTAATTATAGGACAAAACTTGTATTAGCTGTTCGTCTTTGACTAACAATCATTATATTTTTTTTCGGTATGAATGATTAATATTCTTGTGTGGATGCTCTTTCCTATCAACATTCAAGTCACCCATGGATAGGAGGTCCCCAAGAAGATTGATAACCATCAACATGAACTAGACAGCAGTGCTTATTTAGATGTGTCTGTAAATAAAATTGATTTAGCTATTTAGCTTCACAGTTGTTTAGAATTGTATATATATATATTTATTTACTTTTGTAAATAATTAATGTCAAGATATGAATTTCTACCACTGAGACAAGGATCGGGATCTTAATTATTTTTCAATAACAATATGGTAAAAAGCCATCCTTGACATACCTAATTATACCATTTATTATTGTTAAACCATTTTATTCTCTTTGTTATTCAATAAATATTATAAAGTTTGTTCACTTTAATCTGGTCTTTAACTCATTATCATTATTATTCTCATTACAATAAACATGTATGCATACACAAATTAATATGTAATTTGAAACATATGTGCTCATATACTTTACTCTATGTGCAATGATATTTGAAGAGTATGATAATCAATCATCATCTATATAGAGATGCAATAGTTGGTGACTTGTATAATTTCATCCCTGAAGAGAGTCAAAGGCTAATACTCACTGAGTTTGAATATTGAGGCATAATGAAACGAGGAAGGGGAATGGGATATGGATGAACTAGCCCAAATTGTATCTGGCTTAATGAATAAATATAGAGATAACCTATTGGAGGTAGATATAATCATAGGTTATTTAGTTCATCACACTATCAACAGCATCCTACCAGAAGACCCTAGGTCCGATCATAGTAAGATGCACTTCACCTTTTTCGTTCGGAACAGATCTGCCTGTTACAATTATCTTAAATCATTTAAACTATATTTTTTTTAAAAAAAAATAATGCAAATAAATAACTCTGCTTGGATAAAAAAAAAAGTAAACAAATAAAAAAGTAAAGGATTAAATGACAATTCTATAATCTAAATTTAAAGACATTGATAGTTAATCAATCAAAACAATTACCGATTGAAAACTGATTTTATTTTATTTTTTTTAAAAAAAGTAAACTTTAAATAGTAATGAGAAAATTAATCACTGATTTATATATATATTTATAAACATGTATATGTGAACTTTATATACTCTTAATGTATTTTAACCAAGGAATTAATTACAGAAAGTATATTCTGAATAACTTTTATTATTGTATCAAACTAAAATATTAAACTGTGTGTGCATAAATAGCTAAACACGCACACATATATTAAATCTTGTCCTATAAAAAGGAAAATGAGTTTGCTATTATCAAATATGATAGAAAATGAAATTTGTTTATATTATCAATTATTGTACTGCACATATATGCAGATTATATAGATATGTTTTGAGTAAACCAATTGGAACATATATGTAAACCCATGTGTTTTGTGTCATTTGAAAGTGACAACTAAGAATGTTTATTATGTAATAAGTCAAATATGTTCAGCAATTACATGCACACACATGTATATGTGCATATATGTGTCAATTGTATTGTATGCCAGAGACACTTATATGTAAAAATTTAGTCATTTTTTTTTTATTAAATGTCAATTCAAACAAGTTCATTTTATATCAAGCCGTATGCTGAATGGGTTTTAGGTAAACCTAATTGAACTTATATGTAAACCACCATTGTAAATCATAATGTAATAACTTGAATTGTGTGTCTAATAATTTTGTAAATCACAAATGTGAGTTTTTTATTATATGTTAATTGAAACCAGAAGACTTAATTTATATGTATAGCCATATTCTAAATATCTTAATTTCATTAATTTTTTTGTTATTATTAATAAACTTGTATTAAATTGTTAAAAGTTGTATTGCATCATTATTGCTTGATAACTGCAACAGTTATAGTTTATGTTCTCTGAGCAAGATTTGAGCATGGGCTGAATATATAAATGGGAATGTATTTAGTGCTTTAGGGGCAACCAGTATGACATTGTCCTGACTTGGCATGAGGATTATATTCTTCAGAACCCCTGCACTAACATTTTATTTTAGTTTAGTCAATTAGAAATTAAGTTTATAGTTGGACAGTACATTAATGGTACTAAGTGGCTGGACCACTGATGATGATCACCATGTTTCAAAATCCCAGCATTATTGTTTACATTTTTCTGCTTATGTATTCTGATGGATGAGCTCTAAATTGGTGCATCCAAATTAATGTTTAAATAATTGCCCCAAGCTGGCAAGGGCTCAATAGTTAGCCTGCTCTAAAGAAGACCCATTTCCAATCTAGTCATCAGATTGACTGTTGATTTATATTTTGTATTGTTCAAATCCAGTCATAAGATTGACTGTTGATTTGATGATGAATGAATGTTTATTTTGAGTAGTACTTTAACTTACTTATGCTTTTTACAATGCTGGTTGGTATATGGTTAATTATACTTTTAGTTGCTCTTCTGAATTAGCTAGTTGATTTCATAGAGATATCATGCTCTCTCTTGAATATATAATATTACTGCTTATATATTTTGATATTAAACATTACTTGAACACCATCCTTTAAACATATATTTTAATATCTTGCCTAAATTTTATAAATTATACTTTTTATTAATTTTCATTATTTGAAATATTTTGACTTGGGGTTGATGATGTTTTGCCATCACCCCAGGCACGACTATCTCCCCATCCCATTACAATATATTACAAAATCTCTATATATTCTAATGAAATATATATTGTAACGTTTATTTATATACGTTGCAAATATATTGGCATTTGGTAAAAGCTAAAAAATAAAAGTAAATTTAGATTTTTTTTTGACTAATTTTTTTTAAAAAAAAAATAACGTACAATGAAAGTTAAATTATTCTTTCGTTTTTTTTTATGTAATTAGAAATAAAAGTTAGAATTGGAGAGAACAAAAGACACAAATTACCAATCTAGATAAGAGAAAGTAAAAATATTTCAACTAATTAAAGATGGCAGAATTATGCTGAAAACAATAGAGACTTTGTAACATAAATTTTGTAAAGAATATATAAGATTATCAACGGATATTTTGACAAACAAAAAATATGCGCAGAAGTCAGAAAACTGGGCCTCTAGAGAATATAAAAGGCAGAGATCAGTTTGAAGAACATCTTGGTTTAGCTGATATTCTTTTGGTTGGTTTTGGATTAGAGAATCCAGACCACTCTACGATGAAAAAGTTATTCATACGAGAGTAGACCGGAGCTGTAGCTGACATCATTACCGATGGACACCAGAGAAGCTTACGCGACTAGCCTATGGAACCAGCACCAATAATCAAAGGCTGTGAGCTCAATTCAACCCCGAAAAACTATGCATAGTTATCTACTACTGAATTCACAAAACTTACCGGTAAGTAATGCTTCATTACTCCTGATTGTGACAAAATTAAGCGTTTGCAAACAAGTCTTAAAATAATCCCGATAGAGACTTTCGTTTTTTCTGTACAAGAGACTTTTGTTTATACAGAACTTTTTAATTAATTATTTTATTTTATTGATTGTGTCCTATTTGAATTAATATGTGTTCTCTCTAATTTACTTGATAAGTAATTTATTTCAAATATTTTTTTTATCTATTAGAAAAAAAATATTTCTAATACCAATTTTCATTTGTGCGTTATTAATAATAGTTATTATTTTTTATTATTAAATCTATTAGTAGTTTAATAAGATTTAAAAATGTAATTTACCTTTGCCAATATGTTTGAATAAGCCCAGGAATAATAATCTTAAAAAATAATTCTCGTTACGGTATGATGTAATACCGATTAGTTTAAAAGTATTTTTTTTTATTTGCGAGATGTTATATGATGATTTCAGTGAATTGTTAGGAATTCTGGTGCCCAGACTAAATAAATTAAAAGCTGATTTCGTCAATAGCACAATTCTCAACAATTAATAGGCCGAGTTGATCAGGAAATATAGCTATGTTTTTAGAATAGAAATATAACTTTCTTCTTTTTTGACATAGCTTGATCAACTCACGTGCAGTTTATACTAGTGTGTAAAGGCCTAGCAAAACGAAAAACGTTATAATGGCGCCCAACGTGGGGCTTCGATTTAACAACTACAACCTGAGATAAGTTGTAATGATAAAGAATGTTACAACGATGACCCAAAGAAACTCACAGCCGGTAAATAAATAGTAATTTAAAAAAAAAAAAATTATATAAACTAACGAACTAGTTAAACCCTGATTATTAAAATATAAAAAAAATATTTTTTTAATATGACTTCCAGAAAGAAAAAAATGTATGTATATTTTTTTTGATATGTCTAAAATAAAACACGATCATGCCTGATGTAGACATAAGTCACAAGTATTTGACCGGGTAGGCGGTTACTGAAGAGGGGAAAAACATAGCCCCGAGTCCTAGTACGCAGTATATTAACATAAGACCATCTTTATATGCACATCAGACTATTTCTAGCAGGGATCCCAATAAAGGGGAAGGTGGACCAAGTTGCCGCGAGCCTGTAAGACTCAAAACGATGAGCAACGCTCGTTAGTGCTTATAACTTGGGCTTCTTATCGTTACTATTACACTTAAGCGGAAAGGACACAGATGAATGTTGAAATATTTTCCATTCCCGTGTTAGACCTAAAAGTGGGTGTTAAAGCCGAATGTCGCTTGTTGAATGAGTCTACGGAATATATCAGCACACTACTAAAAAAAAACAACAACACGAATATGAATTTAAAAAACTTAAGAATAAAATTAGTGTAAACCCCTATTTAATTCTCATCTCCTGGCACTGGTGGTATTGTAACGTTTATTTATATACGTTGCAAATATATTGGCATTTGGTAAAAGCTAAAAAATAAAAGTAAATTTAGATTTTTTTTTTTGACTAATTTTTTTTAAAAAAAATAACGTACAATGAAAGTTAAATTATTCTTTCGTTTTTTTTTATGTAATTAGAAATAAAAGTTAGAATTGGAGAGAACAAAAGACACAAATTACCAATCTAGATAAGAGAAAGTAAAAATATTTCAACTAATTAAAGATGGCAGAATTATGCTGAAAAAAATAGAGACTTTGTAACATAAATTTTGTAAAGAATATATAAGATTATCAATGGATATTTTGACAAACAAAAGATATGCGCAGAAGTCGGAAAACTGGGCCTCTAGAGAGTATAAAAGGCAGAGATCAGTTTGAAGAACATCTTGGTTTAGCTGATATTCTTTTGGTTGGTTCTGCTAAACCAAGACATTTTTCAAACTGATCTCTGCCTTTTATACTCTCTAGAGGCCCAGTTTTCCGACTTCTGCGCATATCTTTTGTTTGTCAAAATATCCGTTGATAATCTTATATATTCTTTACAAAATTTATGTTACAAAGTCTCTATTTTTTTCAGCATAATTCTGCCATCTTTAATTAGTTGAAATATTTTTACTTTCTCTTATCTAGATTGGTAATTTGTGTCTTTTGTTCTCTCCAATTCTAACTTTTATTTCTAATTACATAAAAAAAAAAAACGAAAAAATAATTTAACTTTCATTGTACATTATTTTTTTTTAAAAAAAAATTAGTCAAAAAAAAAATTTAAATTTACTTTTATTTTTTAGCTTTTACCAAATGCCAATATATTTGCAACGTATATAAATAAACGTTACAATATATATATTTAAATACACACACATAAAGGCAAAGAAGCAATTAAAATAATAGATTTTTTAATACATTTAAATATTCAAAAATAAACATATATATTGTAATGGTTTAAACTTAGCTGAAATATGGTTTAGTTCTACATTACCTACTGTCTTATATCTGAATAAAGAATTAAACTAACAATTCATACAATAAGACTTAAGTACATATAGAAAGAAGTAGAATTAAAAATTAAATATAAAAATTATATTTTGTCTTACATTCCTTTTTCCAATATCATAATGTCAAGCAATTTTTCCTTCTTTACCTTTCCCCACAACATTTCAATCACCCAATAGCAATATATGTGCATTTTCCCCCCTCACAATGGATATTTTCCTCTATCTTCTCATACTTTTCATCAATTTCGATATCATCATGACTAGTAGTCACCATATAAACTTATCATCACTACAATCTACTTTCACCACACAATTCCAAATTTGCTTTTCAACAGCAATGTCGACTCCATTATCTGGTCTCTTACCACTCATGTAAAATAACAACTTCTCCACTACTTACCTTCCCATATCTCTCCCACTTCACTTCATATAATATCAATGTACTCATCTCCCTTTTCAAATTTTTCAATTTTCCATCTGATCTAACATTCTATGATCCATGTCTCCTCTCTTAAAAAATAAATTTTATGAGGATTTAGCAGGTTAACAACTTGAATAGCCACATGTCTACTCCTGATGGGCAAGACATCAAAAACATTCTTAGCTAAGATCTCAATATCAAATGTAATGATTTCTATAGCATACTTATTGTAAAAGAAGTTAATTATAAGGCAAAATGTTTTCCCATTGTTTTCTTTGCCCAGAAATAACTTCATAATAGACTTAATGTGCTAGCTGAATCTCATAAAATGAACATCCATCCACTACTTCCTCCTCATAGTTGTCATTTATGTAGTGTTTTATAAAATGGCAGACATGTTTGTGCACTCCAGAAAAAACTAGAATGTATTCGAGAGGTTGTTTTACATCGCGCGCTGATAGCTGTGGAATTTAATTAAGGCATTGACATAATGGCGATCGACTATTCCAAAAGATATTTGCTGATTGCAAATATTTCTGGATAAGAGACGATACCTTATTGGACGGTGTATTAATTGCTACAGTTGTCAGCAAGCAATAGAAAACTGGGTAACATCTACGCAGGGCAGCAATTAGAGTACAACTCCAGTAGAGAGCAGTCACGCAGTAGTTGAGTAGCAGTATGGGAGTAGACGTCGGTTTAACACCAGCAGAGATATCTCACGTTAGTGCTTGCGGTTAATGACCAGCGCCCAGTGGAAATGTAGTTCATGGGTGTAGCTGAAAGAGACCGCAGCAGAGAAGAGCATTAGTTGCAGAGAAGAGCATTAGTTGCAGAGAAGAGCATTAGTTGCAGAGAAGAGCATTAGTTGCAGAATAGGGCATTAGTTGCAGAGTAGAAGCATTCGTTGCAGAGCAGAGCATTAGTTGCAGAGCAGAAGCATTTGTTGCAGAGCATTAGTTGCAGAGTAGAAGCATTCGTTGCAGAGCAAGGCATTCGTTGTAAAATAGACCATTCATTGGAGAGCACTTGTTGGAAAAGAACAGCGTGGGAATTGCGATTATGTAAAGTAGAGAGAGAGTTGTTGCAGACTGTTCGCTATTCTGATTACTTAATAACATCGTGTCTTAATGTATATAGACGTGCATATGGATACTTCAATTTATAGTGATCTTCCACTGACTTGGAAGAATGCTATTGCTGACCAAGCATCTAGCAGAGGTTCGCTTATTTAATGATGGACAAAACTTGCCATTATACATCCACCATCATAGGAATTGTGGCACATTACAAAAGTAAACATACCATTGTTTCTTTCACTACTTTCTGATAGTAAATGTTCCACTGTCAGCACCTACTTATTTATAGTACTCTTTGCTTATTCACAGCCAATCTTCATATCTGAAGGCCATTGTTTATCCATAATATTAAGTTGCATGGGGACCATGCCCTGAAATCCAATCCAACCCAGGAATTTTAGATAATCAAATATATTAAATTTGTTATGATAAAGTTTTGAAATAGTATAATGCTAAAATCAAGCTAATATTATTATGTTGATTGTTTTATTTCATGATTACATCTATCATAAAAACAATGAAGTATCTTACATCTTCAGTAAAAGCTAACAAAATTATATTTCTTCTTTGCATTTGATATATTTATACACTATCATTTACCTCCTTTCCTGATAAGCTACTAAAAATTTCAGGTGAGAATTCTTCTTTAAAAGATAGACCACTGTTGATAAAATATTTTCAAAATCTGAAAATAATAAAAAATTCAAGTTATTTAAAATTTTAAAAATAATATGCATTCAAAGTTTTACTAATGGGTACAATAATTAACATTAGGCTAATTAATTAGAAATAAAAAAATCATTTAAAACCTAGAGATATGATAATTATTAGATTAAATTAGATATGTAGTGGCTTCTCTTTAGATGAAGTCAAAAGTTTTTAGGTATAGGTCATATTGGCAGTTTATATATTTGAGAAACTTCAAACTAATAAGAAATTTGTGAGGCCCATCTAACATAGAGAATATATTTAAATTATAAATAAATATAATTAATGGTTTACAAATTTTTCATAATGGATGGTTTAATTACTAATCTGAAATACATATATCATCATCATTATCAACCATTATCAATCCACTGCAGGATGAAGGTCTCTCCAAGTTTAATCCATCTTCTCCGATCTTTAGCTTCTCTTCTCCACATCACCCCTACACATTTTCTTATTTCATCCATCCATCTTACATGTGGTCTCCTTCTGGGTCTTTTACAATCTCTTGGAATCCAGTTTAAAATTTCAATTGTCCATCTATTATCATCTCTTCTAGCAATATGTCCAGCCCAACTCCACTTCAATCTTTTAATTTTTTCAATGAGGTCAGTAACACCTGTTTGTTCTCTTACCCATACATTGCGTTTTCGATCTCTTCTTGTTACTCCCAACATACATCTCTCCATACTTCTTTGAGTGGTCTGAAGTCTCTGTATTGATCTTCTATTAAGTGTCCAAGTCTCAGATCCATAAGTAAGAACTGGTAAAACACATTTGTT
Organism: Epiperipatus broadwayi; assembly: GCA_028023455.1. NCBI lineage: Eukaryota > Metazoa > Onychophora > Udeonychophora > Euonychophora > Peripatidae > Epiperipatus > Epiperipatus broadwayi. The sequence goes on from JAQFVV010006486.1 coordinate 819,790, forward strand.
AAAAACCTTTCTTTTCAAACACATAGGCATATTTCCTTTTAATATCAAGTTATTTCTACCAAAAGCACTCCAACCAAGTTTAATTCTATGATTAATTTCCTCTATTATGTTTCCATCTGTATTAATAATCTGACCAAGGTATTTGTAACTCTTAACTTCTTCTAATTCATCATAATCAATCTTTATTTTCATATTTTGAGCAAATCGATTAAACATTACTTTAGTCTTTTTAACATTTATCTTTAGTCCTACTTTCCTACTTTCATCTGATAACTCCTGCAACATTTCCTGCAGCTCGGAAGCATTATTTGCAAAAACAACTACATCATCTGTGAAATCTAAATGACTTAAATAATCTCCATTTACTTTCACTCCTTTAGTTTCCCATTTTAATCCACAAAATACTTCTTGCAGCACTGCTGTAAAAAGTTTTGGAGATATCGAGTCACCTTGTCTTACACCTTTCTCAATGTTGACTTTCCCAGTATCATTATGTAATCTAATTGTTGCTGTTGCATTTTTATAAATATTCTTTAAAATATGACAATATCCTGGATCTATACCTTGATGATCCAATGCTTTAATCACTGAAGAAATGTTTATAGAATCAAATGCCTTTTCATAATCTACAAATCCAAAACATAATGACAACTCATATTCATTTGTCCTTTCTATAACTTCTCTCAATACTTGAATATGATCTACTGTACTAAAACCACTTTTAAATCCAGCTTGTTCTCTTGGTTGGTAAAAATCCAAGGTTCTCTGTAGACGAGTTGTAATTATCTTGGTAAAAATTTTATATAAAACTGATAAAAGGCTGATAGGTCTGTAATTTCTAATATCTTCTTTATCACCTTTTTTAAATATTAATATTACTACTGCATTCTTCCAATCATCCGGTACATCTTTATCATTTAGACATTTGGTATATAACTTTGCTAATATTTTTTCTGTTTCTTCACCTGCTTCTTTTAATATATCAATTATAATTCCATCATTACCTGGAGCCTTTCCTTTTTTCATACATTTAATTGCATTTCTCACTTCTCATTTAAAATTCTGGGCAATTCGGAAGATGTAATAGATATAGGAGGTACTTGTTCTTTATTACTATATAATTCTTGATAAAAATCTTCTACCAATTTCATAATGTCATCCCTCTTTTTAGTAATAATTCCATCTTTTTTCCTTATTGCAGATATAAATTTCCTACCAATACCAAAATGTTGTTTTACATTCTTAAGACTTTTATTTTCTTCTACAGCTTTTCTTGCTAGTTCACAGTTATACTTTCTTATATCATTTTCAACTCTTTTCCGCACCATTTTACAAAATTCGAGATATTCAATTCTTTTTAATGCATCATTCTTGCATATCTTCATATTCCTTCTTTTCTTCATAAGTTCTCTAGTCTCAGTAGAAATTTTATTAGTCAATTGCTGCTTTTTTCTACCAGCTATCTTTGTTGCAGTTTTTAAAAGTGTATCAGTTATTTTCATATTAATTTCATTCAAATCTGAATCATGTTCAAAATCTACTAATACTTGAAACCGATTTGTAAGTTCTAATTTAAATTCATTAGAATGTTTCTGAAGATTAGGAATATCAACTGTAAATATAGTTTTTCTTAATAATTTTTGTCTCTCTAGTTTTACATTAACATGTATCTTACCCCTTACTAATCGATGATCACTTCCTGTGTTAAATTTATTAAGAACATTAATACATATATATATATATAAATAATTATTTTTGTAAGCATAGCTTTCTGTTTTGTTTAATGCTGAAAATAGATCAATGATATTTTCATATTTCAATTATCTGGTGATATTATTTTCAATAACCATTATCAGTAGATTGTTTAAATGATTCTGGCCAAAACTCTTTTTCAATAATTTTTAATTGAGTTGAGGATTGAAAAATTATGTTTTCTACATGCATTGCAGATAATTAACATATAAGAAATAATTCCAAAATTATTTCCATCTTCAGAAAAGTGGACTGCAAGTCATATAATAATATTTTGTATATCTTAAAAAGTAAGTAGTATTTTCCATCTGTTATACATTAAATTAATGTTCTTCCTCTTGAGAAAGTAATCATCAATAATCATTTACTTATCTGTTTGTTCTATATTTGCTTATGAATAAATTAATGCAATGTTGTACCTTTCTTAAAACCATTTCTACAATTTTATCATATAAATGATATTTATTACCAAATAATTCTCTTATTCAACAAAATACAATCTTTACCTTAAAATCCAGTATCCATAACATAAAATAATATACCTCTATGTGCATCTATCCAGGCTACTAGGAAATATTATACACATTACTTATTCAAAATAATATTAAAATATCAGTGTGGAGATGCTTAACAAATATTAATACAATAGCAACAAATATTATGCAATATAAAAATATTTACAATGTGAACAATACCTATGTTGGGGCGTAGGAAATATTGATGCTCAACACTAATCATATATTTGAAGGTTTAAAAAAATTATAGTGGAACAAATAATAAATTGTAACACTGAGCATTTTGTAGATATTCATCAAAATATATTCTAACATTAAAATTCTAGACATAGTGGACAAAGGAAATATCAGCTAGCAAAAGTACGATCG